>CM026426.1:71125376-71504755 GCA_014871385.1 Ceratodon purpureus | reverse complement strand
AGCTAACCCGTATCCGGGGTTCTTCTAGATTTAGCTTGTCCTAGCTTTGGTGTAGCTTGTAATTAAAGACCAGATTTGTCCCTATTGTGCTAGCGCCGGTCGGCCAATATCATGTACAAGTTTCATCATCGATTAATGGAGAGGCACAATTGAACAAGATGAAAAGCATGCGCCTTCATTGTTCTGGATCCGCAAGTTTCTTAGCTAATTGCTTAGTATGTGGTATGTCCATTGCATTTTGTTATCAGGTTTCAAGCATAATTGGAAGTTACTTTTTGTGTTGATTTTGGTGGATGATAATGTGCAAGCAGGTTCAAAGGTATGGAAGGGTTTAGATATGAAGGGGATGGTATACAACCTCTAAATCATGAGGTCATGATGACGTCAGCCCTAATTTTTGTACTAGAAAGAGAGTATGTCTGCACATGTGACATCTTTTTTTATGCGGATGTGTTCACAACACCCTAAACCTAGGGTGACATCTCTTAAAAATATTTCAAAATATGAGCTTAAAATGCGCAGTCTAAGGCGACACTAAACCCTGAACTAGTCCTAAAATTTCCAATTTTCTGCTCTCCGGTTTCTGCTCTCCGCTCTCCGCTCACATACGACCTTTCCCCGAGTCCCTCGAGGAATTAGACACCTATGACGACGTACCTGAAGAAAGCGATGACGCATCATCAGATATTGAGTAGTGCATGTGAATGAATTATGGAGAAATTCAGCAAACGATAGTATTTTAGTTTTCTTCGAAGGGGAGTTTTAACTCCATCGAATTGGTTGTAGCTCAGAATTCAGTCGTTGTCAAGGAATGATGTTCTCGCAACTATTGCGTTTTTAATGAATGCGTTATTCACACTTCCATTCCGAATGTGGTTAATGTATCACTTTATCTTATATTCGTGATATGTTTCCTGTATCATCGACTTGATAGTTCGTTGTGTCTGAATGGTCTTTAAATAAATTTGTTCTGCATTTGTTCCACTTTACAGGACGGTGTCTTTGTTGCTGTTTCATCATTCGGAGAACGGCCCATTACTTCTGAAGTGCAGTCTAGCAAAATGAGCAACAACGAGTTTGTCGCGTCAAACTCCTCGTCCCAGGTAATCTTCCCTCAGCATTAATATATTTTTATATATTCTCAAGTCCAGCTTCCTTATACAGTGAAGGTATTTTTACACGCACCTCATCCTCCTGTGTATAAATTGTCTGACAACAGAGTACACCCTCGACTGAGTTACCAAGCATGTCATCTTTTCCACAAGGACATCCATATCTAGAGTACCTGGCACAGCAAGGAATGTATCCTACGGGTGCGGGACCGTCGGTGGACTCCAGATCACAGATGCAGTTCATGTTTAGCGGATTTCAACACCCACAGATGCAGGGTATACACAATACGATGCCACCTATGGGGAACCCTGCCAACATGCAGACCACGAATGTCATCAACATGGAGTACTCAATGCCTGCTCAAATGCAAAGGACGCAGCCTAACATAACGCCTCCACGGAGCAACCACAGTCATGGTCAGACTCAGGGCAACCATTTAGGTGGAAGTGCACGTGTTCCAAATAGCAGTGGCAGCGGTGGGAACGTTTATACTGCGCCTACGGAGTCTTCGGCTACGAGACCACAGCAAATGTCATCTACGATGCCCATGCAGAACGGAGGGAATGGGTATATCCTTCCTAATGGCCAAAACTGGCCTGGTTGGAGTGGGCCGTCTGTACTTAGCCCTTTCTCGTTTCCAATGGGTGCACCGGGCTTGAATGTGCCACCGACGTATACACCACCAGCCTTTCAGGCAAACAACCCGACGTACAGCCCAAGTGTGGGCCACGCTCAACCATTGGCTGTAACAGCAACAGAAAATCGCCCACAAGAAGTGATCATACATGGAGTATCCAAGAAGACAGCTCAAAGAAAACAACAGAGGGAGCGAGAGCGGGCGTTCAAGGTGATGAATGCACAGTGGCCAGTGAAAATAGCATGCTCTTCAGCAGGGGAATTACCAAAAGAATTTCGAGCATACGCGCACACTCAGTTCAGAGCTTCCGCTCGGCGATTCCTTGACCTATCTGTGATCAAATTTAGGGATCACTGTGACGCAGACATTCAAATACTGAAAGCGGACTTGGAGCGACGTTTCACATTTGACCCTCCCATCAGAGAAGATTACATACTGTTCTACATAGAGGGGATGCTGAGAAATGCGCATTACATATGGAAAAAACACTGGATTGCCACAGGAAGGGGGGAAAAACACAAATGATGTCCCACTCGTTACTTTCCAGCACTCGTAAAATACTGGAAGACAAAGGAATCGGACGAGGCGGACAAGCTCCTGAAGGAAGAGAGAGAGGCTAAGAGGAAGGAACGGGAGCAGCGTTTACTGGCCGGGGGGGATGAGAACATTGCTGAGGACGAATCCTGGGATGTGAGACTCCTATATCAGTCGATATAAACACCTCTTACACAGTTCTCTCAAGTTTTGAATTCAAACACATTAATTCTCACATTTTATTTGTTAGTTATGTCGTTGATTCTACAAATTCTGGTGTCCTCTTTGTTGTTTGTGAATCACGTCACAGCCTCTACTGGACGAAGACATGGAGACTGCCGAATGGGGAGACATGGAAAATAGCGACAACTCCGTTCCAGAAGAAGAGCCCAATGGCTCCACAGCCATCACCGAGGAAGATGGAAGGGTAAGTTTCCTTTCTACTAATCCGTTTCGAGTACTATACGGAGAAGTAAATTGGGAGAATATAGTTGTTATCCAAATAAACACCTTCTAAAGATTATGTAACACTGCGACTGCGTTACTTTAGAGGTCCATGCTTGACAGGTACTCTGTAATCTTTCCATGTGCATACCGATTTGACTCAGGAAACATTGTATCCACCCTTACTACAGTGGACTACTTTAGGCCCCTTTTTACATTTCCGATTCATCGTCAACAGTACCTAGTATATTATTTGCCATGTAAGTCGGACATGGTCAATCTGAACCCCCTAGTTATAGCACTGTAACAGTTACCAAATGTCTGCAACGTCGAGAGTACCGAAACCCCTGCGTCAATTGACTCAGAGCAAATGTCAGCCAAGGTAACCAATATCCTTGTGACCCATATTCTGTCGGGACGTTTCCGTAGACCTCAACTGCATTCTTATTCTTTAACATCTCCATACTTACACCTGTCGAAGATAATTGCTTTTCATATGCATCTTAGTTTGTTCTGTGAAGTAGTAGTGAATCACCCGTACTGCACTACTTCTAACATTTCACCTGTTTAACTCGAACAGGGGTTGATTGAAGGTGGTGGTACACCAAATCACGCGACCACGGCTGTGACGCACAGGAAGCTTGGCAGTGTGCCAACTCGATCACTTGGGCGGGACCTGGGAGGTGGCAGCGGCCAGGTTCAGGCAATGTCGAGACGGCTCGATATGGTAGAGCAACACATGACGCAGAGCAAGAAGGACATGGACGTAGTAAAGCAGAAGCTTGACATGCTACTTCAGGCGATGCTTCCAACGGGAAATCGTCGCACAAACACAGGATGCCTTGAGCCTAAATCCACCCTAAACCACACAAGTGGACCTCCATCCGAGACAATTAACCCCATAGGTGCCATGAAGGTTGTTTCGGATACAAATAATGAAAGTGAACGGGCCCAATCGGCATCAAGAATATCAGACGTTGGCTACCAGGCTATACCACGAAATCCATCTCCAGGTACGTCGTCGCACACCACGATGTCGACTGTGGCATTGCACTAAACCTAGCTGAGGCATTCGTCAAACACAGAGTAGTTTTTTATCTTGGTGGTGGTTGATGTCGGCGTACAGACGAACATGTTGGTGCCGAAGATAACATCCAGAATGAGGGGAGGAACCCTGACACAGAAACGCCAGGCAATTCAGCCAAGGTTAATCCTAACTCCGGTCTGGTGGCAGCATTCGGATTAACGGATGGTGGCCAGGCATTGCTGACATTGAAACGTCCTCCTGAAACAAGTAAGAAGAACACCTCCCAACTTTTTTTGCGCATAGGGGAAAATAGAGACTAATTTCGTTGCTTCTCATTTTATTCTATAAATTAATCACTAACCATTCTTTACTCGTCACAGGTACTTCAGATATTATGCCGGCAGAAACAACTCAGAAAAAAATGAAACTAAACACAGGAAAGAAGACGGTGAATCTGACTGCAGGAACTGGCGTGACTTCAAATGTAGAAGAGGAATCTCCACAGGATAAGGTCACAGTCCACCGTCCTGCTCGTATTCGCAAACGCCCTTCGAAGTTTCTGCAGTACGTTCCGCCGGGGGAAAACAAACCACGATCAGAGGGGGTACGGCAAACTCTCTTCTATCTCTAAAACCCTTTCAGTCATGCTATGTACAATTAACCAAGCACAACTGATGCTAATATGTCTGCCCATAATTGCAGTGTGACCCTCATCCAGCAAACAAAGCTGTATGGATCCTGCATCCCGACCACCCAAATACAACTGTGGCGCTAGGTCGCTGTGGTCCGCATTGGCGAACGTACAAGAAGAAATTGGCAGTACCCAATGTGAAGGGAGTGTTATGGGAACCCGGGATGCAACAGGTTACTATCGAACATGTTTATCCGGAATGGTCTCAAACCAGAGTTCTGTATCCGGACCACCAGCGAGAGGGCATTGTAACCGTCGGGGATGCGCTAAAGGGGGACTTCAACGAGGACGCAACAATCCTGTGGCAAACGAGATTCCTGAATTTAATTGGAGTTAGCAGAATAAATTAAAAGGTATGTGATTCGATTACAAGAGTGAATTTCATATATCTGCTGGTAAATTCAATTGACACCGGGTATTACTCGATTCTGCATCTTATTTTCTGGTAGGAACAAATAATCACTGGATTTAATTTGGTAGAATAATTGTACTCAGTGTATGGCTGAACTCTCCATAATACTGCCTTACATAGTCCTTCACAGGGCAATGAAGAATCGTCCATCACTTCAGCAGCTGAGTACTACTAGATTTAAGCTTATATTGTTAGAGATATGTCAACATTACGGTTTGCAATTCCCCAAAGTTCTAATGAAAACTACAGCAGAGTTATTGCAGGTGGTAATGTCTATTGAATCACTTAATAAAGGTGCGTCTTGCTTTGCGGGAGAATGAGTCGACGCAGGATTTCAGAGTCACTTATCACCCCAATGGGCCGTCATCTAACCGGAGTGTTGGGATTCCGCCAACCGCTCAATGCATACGTCCTTTTGCTATACCAAGTCGAAGGTTGTCATCATATTGTTGGTCGCGGCACCGAGGTCAAAGCCGTCAACGTGTATCCCACCTCGACGATTGAAGCTCGAAGCTAGCTCCCGAGTTACGATGAGGTTGCCTCAGCAATCGCCCCGCTAATCAACGAGATTACGAAACTGAGACACAGCACTTGAAGACAGTGCAGGCGGCGGAATGATGTTCATATGAAAGCCATCAGACATTCTGTTTGTTCTAGGAGTGTGTTTTGATTTCATTACATTTTTGTAAACATCGTACAGTAAGCATGTATAGGAATGAGTCGACGGTGAACATGCCGAACTCAATGGAGACGTGATCATGCATTGTAGTCAGAGGTTCATGTTTTCAGAGCCTCCATTCTGCAACGTCTTTGGAGCCGTCATTCTTACTGCTCTGCAACATTTTGAGACTGTAAATCGCATTTGTAATTCAGTGCCCCGTTTTGAATCAAACCCCTGCGTCCAAAGTCATTGTGGAATGCACAAAACCGAATGGGATTCGCAATAGATGTCGGTGCGCACGTGCATGTCTCTTTTTAAACCCTAAATCGGAATCCATCTAATTCCGAAAAATTAGCGTAAACGTTACTAATCCACTGAGCCACAATAAACTAATCCCGGAAAACCAGTAATGAAGAATGCTAACGACTGGTCCACGTGTACGCGTGCAGTAAATTTCGAGGTGACGATACGAATTCTCAATCCAGGTTCGTCCCCCATTGATAAGTCAAGTACCCAATCAAACTCACTGAAATGCCCTCAGATCGAACGGCCAGCAGCCAATATCAGTTGGGCTGCACATGGATCGGGGGGTAAATGTTTCCTAATTGTAATTCACCGGGCTCCGAATCCACCTCACCTCGAAGTCTCCCACGTCGGACTGTTTATGTCCACGTCGACAGAGTGCAATTCTGATCGACCATCGCCGATCCAACAAGCAAGCTGATCCCTCTGATTTTCGGAAATCCACCGTGGCCTCCTTTTGTCCTACGTGACCCTGTGCACTCAGATTTCTGCGGAGACGAGCCCCGTCGCGGAACCGAGCTGAGGAGTGAAAAACCTGTCGCTGAAGCCCCTTTTTTGCTATTCCAGGACGTAACGGACGTCAGGTTCGCTACTAGTGAGAACTACACCATCAGCCACGCCACCCGGACAGAACAGAGTACCACTGAATTTCCTCCAAGTCAGGTACTGTACGCTTATATCATTTGTGAATTTGGAGAGCATTTTCATAATTGTCGATTAGCGATAGTAACCAGGGCCCTCCTTGTATCATAACTTATTCTTGATTTTGAAGCTGATCTGAAGCCCTTGCAATGCAGGGGGTTATATGCGGGTGCTTTCTGTAGACATCCTTCATATCGTTTAGCCTGTCAGAGTGGTGTCCGCGCATCCCGAAGAGATGTAAGTTCTGCTAAATCGGTACTGCAAAAGGCTTTAAAAAAATATGAAGGTAACTCGTGGATCCACACTCAGTCGTTTTTTTTATGTATTATGAATTTGCAGAGAAGCCTATTGTCGTGGCCTGTCCCATCAAATTTATCAGATAATCCATCATTGCTCGCGTTAGTAATGTTGGTTTTTAACATCACCGGAATCCTGTCATGTCACGTTAAGAGAGGTGAAGAACTTGGCGTAAAGGCTGATTAATTCACTTAATGAATTGTGTAGGATGGAGGCGTGGCCGCTGAATTAAATACAGCAGGCCCTAGGAAACCTGGGACCCGACTTCGAGAATGTCCTAATCCTACACCATAAGAGGGGGGACTGAACATATTTTTCACACACTTCTATCCTGGGAATTACAGGACTCCTAACCCTGAGTGAACTAGCGAGACATTACGTATAGATTTTTGATTTCAGTAATACATTGACGGACGACGAGTCCACGACCATGGTGATTGAGAGTCGGAAGCAGTGGTACAGAGACTTCCTGATTCTGCCGAGCAGGGGAATCGTTCCAGGAAAATGCAACAGAGATATATACCCAAAGTCGGTATGCAGAGAGCAATTGGGTTCGAGCAACGACATGGGAGCATACGTATGGAGGCATTTCTTTGGAACTCAATACCAGGCTTACATTGTAGAGCTCTTTGAGCGTGTCCACCAACGAAAATTTTGCGAAAACGAATGCCTTCCTTGGCACTTTGCAAGAGGTGTTTTGGCGGAGTACGATGGAGTCGCTGAGGATTGGGCCCAGTACGCTGTGTCCATGCGGCGTGGGGGAGGTGCGAAAACGACGACGGTAATATTGGGAAAGTACAAAAACCCTCGTCGTCCGATTCAGTGGAAACACCCAAGGCCAGCCCCTCCGCCTAAACCGTCCGCTGCCCCGGATACCGTAAGATCAGAATCATTCCCTCCTTCATTTACAGTTCTAGTACTTCTGCGTTCAATGTATTGCCATCGCTATGGGAATGTCCCAAAATGTCCATCGCATAAATCGTTCTGTTTTGCTTTAAGTCTGTCAACCGCCCCTTGTTCAGATCAATCTGCGTACCTTCTCATATTTCACTATTCTTTATTCACTGCGTATGTCAATGTCAAAACCCCCCTCCATAAAAGTCACCCGTTCTAATAGGTTTCTTATAACGCACGATTGGATCCACGACTTCGTCCCGTTAACGACGACGCAAGCTAATGCCCAAGCCATTCCATCCGGCAATACTTCGAATGACCTCCCTCCCGCATCTGGCGAAGGTGTTCCCGACCTTCGCACCGGAGGGCAACGAACTCCGCGAGGTAAGGAAAGAGCTCATTCCAGCGGAAGTGGTGGGTCTTTGCCACCGCGCCTTGCATTGGAAGGACTATCGCGGCTCACGGACTCAATACGCGACATCGCCAAACAACGACGTCATCAAATTCTTGAAGAAGGTGCCGAGTTACGAGAGAAGCTCCGATTAGCGACTGACCGTATAGATGGAGAGCGTGAGAAGATGGACAACCTGAACCGCCTTCACAGGACATGGGCCGACAGAATCCCCTTAGCCCAGAAAGCATACAGTCGAGCTGTTGCTCTGAAATCGGTGGCGCAGCAATCTGAGACTGCGAAAATGGCTTCGATTAATTTACGAGAGAAGAACACGGTGGACTCGGAACTTGACAGCATTTGGGAGGAAACGTATGTGGTCGCGAAGACAAATCTGGACTTTGTACAGGATAGAGTATTAAATATGCGGGAGTCAATTGCTACGGAGGAGGCATAATTGGCCACCAATGAAGAGGCATACTTTATGGTTCGTGAAAAGATCAACAAGAAGAGCAGTGTGCTGATGTCTGAGGTTGCTAAAATGGACGCCCTTATTGAATTCCTGGGTCACCCCGATTTTTTCAACACACGTTAGATGGAGAGAATAAGTTAACCGTGTGAGATGACATTCTGTCCTGTACATAGCAGCAACCCTAAACCTTCCTTGAAGCGGCTCGGATTAGGTTCAGTAGGAGATCCTCTGCTTCGTTTATGCTCTACCGATCAGAAGTTGTAGACGTCGAAGGGCTTATACTCGTAACATTGATGTCGAACTTGGCTCTTCAGTTTTCCACATGCTTACATTGCTACACAGACATGATATCGTAATATATGTACATATGTAGTGCACAAACCAGGTACTCTATGCGTGCTCATGTCCACCATTTTTAAGCATGGACATTTCAAATGAAATACAAAGTGTCAGCTGACATGTTTTTCCGTTGCAAAGTGCATTGTCATCGGTGACCATGTCGATCGCACTTACACTGGAAGCCGATATTATCAACCGGACCCTGTAACCACCCCCGGATAACAGCCACCAGATACCAGTATCCATAAAGTCAAGGCGGCACCAATATACCCGCCTACCCGGGCATATGATGACGTTCGCACGGTAGTCCGGTTCTCCTACTGTACCCGAGTATCTTAGTTAAAATTCAGAGTCGTCACCAAATCTTGTATGGAAATTTACATACACGCTAAGTTCTAGATCTGGCGCACGATTCCTAAGCCTCCGCGGTGGGCCACAGGTCCTTTTACCCCCTCTCCCTCAAGAAAACGTATCACCAAGCCCTTGGGCCCGCCATGTTCCGCATCCACCAATCCTGAGACACACACTTCATTTCTTGCTGACCAGGAATTAACTTGGTCATCCACGACGGTCAGACCGCACTGGGTTTCCAGTAGTGCGTACTACTCCTATAAATGGCTAGGTTTAAAGAGTAATGGGTGCCTTCATATTCCTCCTCTGTAATGGCAACCTTTTGGAGTTTTTCGCTAAATCTGATAACTCGGTGGCTGTGGCCCTGGCAGGAACTTCCTATTCCACACCTACTTGATCCTATGCACATGGAGAAAAATGTTTGTGCTGTCCTTTTCAAGACTTTCTCCAATTGAAAAGGTACAAAGGCAGATAGCATAGGTGTACGGAATGCTTTCAAGGAGAACAAGATGCGCTTCGATTTGCACCCCCAAGAAGATGGACGTGACAGATTTGGCAATTTGAGGTACAAGTACGCCAGGGCCCCCTGGATTTGGACGACTGAGGAGTACAACCACGTCATCCAGGTAATGACCTCAATACGTACTCCAGCCGGGTATGGGTCATCTTTTTCTTCTAAATTCAATGATCAGAAAATTGTGGGAATGAAAACCTATGATTATCACAATCTATTGCACGATATACTCCCAATTGCAATACGAGGCACTTTAACCAAGGAGATTAGAACATTGTTTATTGGCAGGGGTCCTTGTTCAAGTGGATCTGCTCTAAGGAAATAAAGAAGGCAGATATCATGTTCAAAAAGGGGGAAGCAGCAGAGCTCCTATGTTTAATGGAGTTACATTTACCGCCCTCCATTTTTTATATATAGTTCCACTTAATCGTGCACCTTGTGGAAGAGATAGAACTAGCAGGACCGGTTTCAGCTCGTTGGATGTACTTCTTAGAAAGGTACATGAAAACATTGAAAGGGTTTGTGAAACAGAAGGCTCGGCTAGAGGGGAGTATGGCTGAAGGATATATACCTCACAGAGACCATGTTCTACCTCACAGAGTTTGTGCAACGACTTTACACTAGTGCATCGAGGCTTTGGGAGTCAGAGGCTAGTATACGAATCTCCGGGATTGTATTACCAAAGACAAAGTCGGAGCAAGTCTTGAAACCCGTTTTAAGAGAACAGATACAGAGGTTCATTCTAAAGTACTCTTCTGCCTTTGGAAACTGGCGTGACCGATAAAAACTGAACTCTGACTCCCCCTCCATGGTAATTTTTTTGCAGAGCAGATCGTTGAGTTTCATGTTTCAGTCATCTACAATTATTGGATATGCGTAATCTGATCCAAAGTTGAAATTCCCCTTGCTGTTTCACCGTGAAGATACGCTAAGGAGAAACTGGTACATCCGAGTTTACCTTCTCTAAAGGACTGGGCTCTACCAGCCCTACAAGTAGCTTAGAGACAGGGGGATTTCATTTCACCAATGGAGTTTGACATTGCCATAGGCCCTAGAGTGAAGGCTGATTTCTTTTCAGCCATGTGGGCTTATGGTAGACATTTCCGGACTATGGACAGGGATATCAAAAAAAACGACCTTCGACTGTGGCATCAGCGAGATGTACGATGAGGACGGAGCCGGCACCGAGTACTTAGGATATGTCGATAGTATTATGAGAATCTATTTCGAGAGTTTCGACACAGTTTTGATCAAAGGAAAGTGGTACAACTCCATCATACGACGGGGGGGGGAACTGGTACCCTCGTGGAAGATGAATGCGGAGTGCTGCGGGTAAAGGCAGGCTGTTTCATGTCGGAATCATTGGTTACAGACGAGCCCCTGGTTTTTCCAAAGGATGTCGCACACGTATTTTATGTGGACGATAATTGCAACAAGGGGTGGAAATTAGTTGTACATGTGAAAGTAGAAAGTTCCAAGTCTCTTTTAGTTCCAAGTCTCTTTCTGAATTACTTGCACTAGTAGAAAGAGGCCTCAACTACACCAAATATTACACCAAAATGGTAGCTAATTTGGGCTTTTCAAAATGGTGTACTCAAAAGTCTCTTTGGTGTAATTCGGCACCTGACATGACCAAAATTAAAGGTGAATAGTGTCACTGTGGTCCCCACGAACATTGTATATTTCTGGCCCGCATCATGTAGGTTTTGTTGGTTTCGAGTAAAAGTAAATCCAGATTATTTTACAGCATTGGAATTGTTTTGTACTGCTGCCCGATTGGATGGAGAATAATTTTGTTCGTTTGATATTCATGTTGTATTTCATAGGTTACTTGGTTTGTGGTAACTGGGTGGCGGAGATAGATGCCAAAAGCCATGGAGGAGCTTATTGATTCCTGATAAGAGGATTCACCATCTTTCACTATGACAACAACACGATGGAAATACCTACAAGCAAACACACAAGCAAATCTACAAGCAAACCAACGAGCAAATCTACATGCAAACCCACAAGCAAACCCACGCCTTCGCAGCACATGCACAGCCTTTGCATCTGCATAGCCTTCGCAGCACCTCACCTGCACAGCCTTCGCAGCATGCACCTACACTTGACAGCCTTTGAGAGGGAGGGAGGTTGAGTGATGGTGAGGGAGGGAGGTTGAGTGATGGTGAGGGAGGGAGGTTGAGTGATGGTGAGGGAGGGAGGTTGAGCGATGGTGCGGGAGGGAAGTTGAGCGAGGGTGAGGGACGGAGTCTGAGCGATGGTGAGGGAGGAAGTCTGAGCGAGGGTGAGGGAGGGAGTCTGAGCGAGGGTGCGGGAGGATGGACCTTTGGCAAGGGTGAGGTAGGGCGACCAACGAGACGCCAGGAGCGATGCGGCGCCTCCGTCGGGTTTCACCAAGGCATTCACAATGAAAGTAAAAGTACTATAAGTGTATTCTTGGTGTTTGCTTGGTGCGAGGTGGAACAGGGGGATTGGATGTCTGGTCGCGGACCCCACCTGAGACACTCAACGCTGCCTTCCTGCCCAACGCTAGCCGCGGACCCCACAGCTATTACAGTGCACATGCCTTCGTGAACACCAAAATGGTATCTCCACCAATCACAGAGCACTACCCAGAATACATGAACACCAAAGAGATTTTTTGGTGTAATAGCTCGGTGTAGTTGAAGCCTCTTTCTACTAGTGTCGTTTGGTGGAGGATCTAATGAATCCTATGGGTTATCGAGGTCGGATTTATGGACAGCATGTCTGATTTCAATCCGATAGCTGAAAGCATACAATTATGTGCGTATCTCCTGGGAACGCAACAGCCACAGAGGACGCCGTTTGTAGTTGGGGAATAGCATAAAGGAGACCCTCCGAAATAAAATTTAAAAAATGGATTGTATTTCTAAAAGAATTACAGAATATGACCAGCAGTACACACGTAAAAGGGTACGTGTTATTAAAAAGTGAAAATTTTAGTGACTTAAATCAAGCAGAATCCAGTTAAAGCTCCCATAATGGATAAAGACTTTGAATCACCCACTGAAAGATAAATACTCTGAAGTATTTACTATATAGTAAATTTAAACTCGATAATTCATTGAATTTTATTTTTTTAGGAATTCATTTTAAGTCTCTGATATCTAATTAATATCAGAAAGTGGTCAGAACAATATAATATATTATCGAGCAGTTTGATAGTGTCAGAAGTGCTGTTTGTGCCATTTTTGTTGTTTTTGCATTAATTAATTATTGGGCCAGGAAGGGGGTGCCACGTGGCCTTTATAACTTCATCAATCTCTTTCTCCGAAGTGGAAGGGTTTGTCTTCGTTTGTCTTGGATGGCATCCATCTTTTATGGATGGTCACTCAATTCGGTTTTAAAGATATTTCTCTGCTCCTACTTCTATCACAATCTTTGCAAACTGTAACACCTCTTTTCTCATGCAAATTACACCATCAACTCCTCTTAATGCTCAAATCTTTGGTTGCGGCCACATGGCAGTGCTGAGAATTTAAAATTTAAACAATATGCCAATCTTGAGAATTGGATTAAAGGGATTCAGGAAACATGGGTTAACGAGATTCAGGAAGCATGTACAGTTTAGGAATTTAGCTTGCTGAAGAATTTATCTGGGCATTACGTACTCACAAATTTTGATAGAGTACCTAGGTTCCGTCCCTCAGTGTAGTCATTGTAGTGCCATGGTAGAAGTCTTTCGATAATTACTTCGTCCTGTATTCGTAATGACATCAACATCTGCCAACCAAGTAATTTATGAAGGTGATTTTCTTACAGATACACCAATGTTGACACAACACACGAACACAAAGTTTAATTGACCTCTCCCTAGCAGTAAGCACAGTTATGTTAATGGAGAAGTAAGGAGAGACGAAAGTGCGCATTTGTTTGCATGTCAGAAATAGGACATCCTATCGTCATCAAAAACTGAAACTCCACATTCAACAAACAACAATCGGTACCCCTCATGAACCGACGAAACCCTACAGTTGAAATCGCACTCAAAACAAACCATCTGCGAGCTTCCATCTCGATGGCACCCGTTTCTTCACAAATCCGAGCGCCGAAAACTCTTGCGCTACTCTCAAACCGAAACCCTAAATGCTCACCCGGAGACAAAAACCGAGGCTGTGTGCTTGCGATTCTCACTGCACGAAACTAGTCAAGTCATTGAAAATTAAACATATATTTCCAGTGTACAGGATCCCAACACAGCCCCTTCCCCCAACACCAGTAATGTAGTGGAGTAATTGCGAGTTACCAGCTTGCGAGTAATGAGCAGCTTGCCGAGCGCCTGTAGCTTCACCGTCACGAGGCCTAGCACCGCAAGCTTGCCCTTCTTCTAGTCCAGCACCTTACCCAGACCCACAAGGACGAAATCAGCCACCACGCACCAAACCACTGTTGCACTTCTCCAAATCCAGCGCTTTAATTGCAACGACCTCCTTGAACGGCAAACACACAGCGCGGTACACGACGGCGATCGCTCCCTGGCCAACCTCCTCCAGAAGCTGATACTCCCCCGTCTAGGGAGCAGTTGTTCAGCAGCGAAATGTGTGGGCTCTTCCTCTACAATGCAATTCTACTCACACATGTCTGCGCGCCACACATCTATGCAGGGGGGTCCACAATGGGTCTGCATAACTATCTCCCCAAATGCGAAACCCCAACCGCGAAATCCCGAGCACAAGAAACCCTGATAGTGTGAGAGTGTAAAACCCTAGGTCCATGTTTGCCACAGGAGGTTATCACCACAGTAGAAGGTGATTATAGCACGAGTATTAAAGGAGAACACCCCACATTGCGCCACGTAATCCCCCCGCCCCCGCCCCTCATTAATTAATTAATGCATCACCCAAGAGGGAGTGAGATTTGGGAGGATAGTTAAGGAGCAGTTCAACTGTTTCAATTATTAGAGATATTGAAGTCATCAAATCTGTCATTATGGACGTCTAAAATTATTTTAAAAATTACATGAAATTAAGGTAAATTTGAGTGGTAAATGTAGAGAACTGGTATTTTTGTGCATATACATTAGATTTGAACAGAGAAATAGTAATCTGAAATGATGAACCCCCCAACGCAATTACAGTGCCCTCATCAAAGAAATTCTGCGAATTAATCAAATATTTTATTCACTTCATAAATCACTGAAACTCTGAAATATAAAACACTTGAAAATATTATTTTTTGAGATTCTTATTGCAAAATTGAATAATGAATCGAAATTATGTAGTGCTTCTAAGAAAACTAATAACGATATCCTAAAAAATGTTACAGTCCTATGGTGATACAAGAATCATGAATTTGCTGCTCACAAAAATTTAAAATGTTCATTTCTTTTTAATACGTAGATGTTTAAATATTATAACATTTCTAGTAAAGAATTGAATAATAAATTAAAGCTATGTAGTGCTTATTTAAATTTTTATAATTACATTCTAATTATTGTTGCAGCCCTAAAGTGGTATAAGATTCATAAATTTTCTGTTAAAATATTTTCAAAATGTTCATTGCTTTTTAATACATAGTTGAATAAATTCTATAATTTTTATTAAAGAATTGAATAATGAATTACAGTTACATAAATATTTATTGAAAATTTAATAAGCATGATTCTAATTAAGGCCCCTATCCTGAAGTGATACAAGATTCATAAATTTTTTTTAAAAAACTTTAAAATGTTCATTGCTTCCTAATACATAGGTAAATAAATTTTATAATTTTTATTCCCAAATTGAGTAATAAATTAAAGTTACATAAATATTCTTGAGAATTTAATATGCATGATTATAATTGAGGCCCCAGTCCTAAAGTGATTTAAGATTCGTTTCTTCTTTGTTAAAAACCTTTAAAATGTTCATTGATTTTAATATGTAGTTGAATAGATTTTATAATTTTTATTGAAGAATTGAGTAATTATATGAAGTTATTTAGTGCTTATTTAAAAATAAATATGCATGATTGTAATTAAGGCTTCAGTCCCAATTTCCCAAAGTGATATAAGATTCATAAAGTTGCTGTTAAAAAATTTTAATCTGTTTATTGTCTTTTAATACGTAGTTCAAAAAAGTTTATAATGTTTATTAAAAAATTGAGTGATAAACTGCACTTATGTCGAGCTCATTAAAAACATTTATAATTAAATTCTAATTAAGGCGCTTGTCCTAGGACCTATGGTAATTCTTCCGTGTGCTCTTTTGCTATCTAAAAATCTTTAAGATGTTCATTACTTTTTAATACTCAGGGAAATACTGTCTATAATTCATATTAAAGCACTAGTGGGACCCGTGTGCCGATGAGCACAATGACCGCAGTTATCTCCTCGACGGATTCCACCACGGAACCGTCGAGTGAGACAACCATGCTCAATTGTAATATAGATTTTTTAAATAATAAAAGTTGTATAGTGTTTAATAAAATTGTAACAATTACATTCTAAGTAAGGCTCTCGTCTTGTGATGGTATAAGATTTGGTCTTGTGGTCTTAGCTCTTTTCGAAAGTAGTCATTAATTTTTAATACATACGTGATTAATTTTAGGCAATTCTAGCTACCTTTTTTACTTAATTTTTTGAGGAAATAAATTATAATTCAGGATTTTATTATTTAAAACTATAGTAATCTTCAACATTCCATACCCAAAATTATGTATTCTGTACCAAAAGAAGGTAATGTCTTAGAGCGTGAGTTCATCTTTTCTTTGTTCTATTCAATAAGTAGTTGTATTAATTCAAAACAATATAATAAATTTCCATTTTTAATGTGATATATGTAAAACAATGATTTTTATGTATAAAAATTTCCTCACTCCCTCCATATGTCTCTTGTCAATTTTTGCAATACACAATTTTGAAAATTTAGTTTAAAATAAATCTTGCTATGAATTCAATTATATTTAAAAATACCGTATTAACTTTGAATTAACACTTATCACTTCATTAACGTAAATGAATTATGATTCACGTATAATTAAGTATAAATAGAAGTCATCCCATTTTAAAAACACATGTAATAATGCGTGCCAACACACGTTTGTAGGAGCCACTTACTAAAAGTTCTTCAACTTCTCTAAAGCAATTTCCTTCAGTTCCTTCAGCATGTGAATGTGGCTTGACGCGATGCCCGCAATGAGCATTCTCAAAGTCTGAAACCGGACAAGGTGACCATCACAGTGACAATGGTGGGGTTGTCCTTCAACTCTATTCAAACCTTGCATCCGTAATCTTTCCTTACACTTCTAGTGCTACTTGAGGAAGACTTCCATGCCATATTTTTCATGGATGGCACCCGAAACCCACTCTTTAGTGAGATTTCGAATCCTAGAGCTTGCATCAAACATTTCGCTAAGCTCGATTTTTTGAGCTACAAATGTAGTGAATTAATATCTCAAGGAACACAAGAATCCGTAGAATTGAGAAAGGATATTCACATGCTCCTGCATAATTAACCGCAATAAAGATCATTAATATAGAGTCCTTGTTTTCTCTCAATACATTCTTTGAATTTAATGCAATATTTCCAAGATCAATTTCTGAATTGTCCTCGTTGCATTAGCGAACGAATTGAGGACGGAAATGCAAAAACAATGAGGATGACAAAGATCAAAATGTTCCTTAATCTATAACTGAAAAATATATACGGGGAAAATGTATCCCAATGAATACTAAGAAAATAGTGAGATACAAGAGCAAATAAAGTTTTAAAAACTTTCATTACCTAACGATAAGAAAATGTATCTCTCCCTTATCCGGACTATCTCGAGATGAAATCAAGAGGTTTGAAAGCATTGCTATAGCACGGAATTATGTGATGCATCCCACTGTACCAACCTCTTTAGGAACCCTTAGGCATAGTAGTGGACACCATTTTGGTCCTTTCAGAGTGCTTCTCAATATCATGCACAATATTTGCATTTTTCTTGAATAGTAAGTCTTTTTTGTGCAAGACAACCGTGAACAATTCATTAATTAGAATCTTCCATGTTGCATTTTTATGACATATTCTGTGCTTATCTGAAGCACAATCACAGATATCGAAGCGGCTATATGAAGTGAGACTTACATAAAGTAATGCGCCCAGAAACAGTCCGAATTGCAGGTTTGCTCATTTGGAATAGTGGTGGAATTTTTTTATAATTTTTGGATGAAGTGCAAAGCTAGTGCAAAGCCATCCCAAAAAAAAATCATTTTTTGAGTAAGTCTACAATTTCCTATGAATTTTTGAATGTTCAGCCCTAGGTGCTCCACTAACCGTCCCTAGAGTCATGGTTAATATGACCACTTGGATTCTGTGAATAGGACGTTTCTGCACCAATCACAAGCACTCAATTTCTGCAGCCATAGACGGAATTAGAATGATTTTGCACAGTTTCAGGAACAGCCTATGTCAAAGCCTATGGGACGGTTTTTGGGCCGGGACGGTTTTTGAGCGCATTACCTTAGAACCTCCTATCACATTCAATTGCGTTTCTTGTGCTCCATTTATGCATTTTAAATATTTTTTGACATTGTTGCAGACTGTACAACGTAGAGAAGCCTCCATCATTTCTCACTATGTTAGAAAAAAATATTAAGAAACATGCATAGTATTCAATTTCATATTTACTTTCTCTAATATAAATTTCAGAATTAAGTATCTCAAAAAAGATGACTTCGCAGTGTTTAAATGCAGAAACGCAGAGATAGAGTACTTTGTAAGGAAGAAAATAAATTTAGATTGATTCTTCAAAATTTTGCAAAATTTTAAAAGCAATGTTAGATCAAAAAAACCAGATTACGGTCAAATAGGTGGCAAAGTTCTCTCAAATATCTGTATTAACTAAAAGCGTTATAAATATTGAAAAAAATGGGTGTTATATATATAGGATGTACTATGCAAGTTTTTTAGGGAGCACATTAAATATTTTCATTTTCATCAGCGAAGACCTTTTTTAATATAATTTTCAAACATTTTAAATCCTTGTTATTACATGCCTAGTATTTGTTGTGTTTTCAATTTTTCTTAGAATAGTAATATTCCGCATATCACTATTATAAATAGTTTTACATCATTCATCATCAATTCACCCTTTTTACTTTTTTTTTTACTTTTTTTTTTTTTCCTTTAATAAAGATATATTACAAATTACCTCTTTTTTTTGTGTTTTGTTGCGAGGAGTTATAATTCATGATTTTAATACTCAATTTTAATTAACCTTTTTAATATCACAGACAAATCATTATTGATATAACAGAGAATGGAGCAAAGACGAACTCTTCATCAGTTAACAACATTTTCCCAATATTTAATTCCATGTACGAAATATAATTAAATACCTCTATACTTGAGAACTCTCCATTACCGCTGTTTCCACGGTAAAAAGCATGAATTGCTATGAAATCATTATTTTCTAGTTACAACCGTATGATCCTCAACTAGATTATTGTCCTCCTTGAGCTTAAGAAATTTCTATACCCATTCAAAACAGGGATTAGAAGATTGAAGTACTTTTTTAACCAGAGTTTCTACTAGTGTCACTTCACTTTAACTTTTTTTCTGTTAAGTTTTATGCATTATACATTTTTGGGGTTTTGATGCATGTCGAAGGACACCAAATTATGTAATTCAATGAAAAAATTTACTCGAAGAAGTAAAGTGTACCATATTGAAAACAATATTTTTTTTAAGTCGAATACCTACAAATGCTATATCTTATTTCTTTCCTACAAAATCCAATAATCTTTAATAAAGTCCCACTTCAAACAGTCAAAGCAAAGATAGATGTTTATATTATTGTTTAATTTTTTTAATGCATGCTCCAATTACTGCAAAGTGCACTTGGTGAAATCTTGAAAGTCAAATTCCTATTTTATAACCTTCAATTAGGAATATTACATTTCAAGTCCAAATCCGGCAGTCTAAAATTAGGTCTAATTCAAAAAAATTGAATTGAAATATGTCCATTTCCAACGATTACCTACTGAAAATTCAAAGTAGCCCATTCCCAAATAGTACTCCAATTTTAGATGGGCGGCCTCTAAAAAGAGAATGGAACAAACTTTAAATTATTTTCTGGTTTTACATTTTCATAGTGAACCTCCGATTGGCCATTGTCCTAGAATTGGCTTCGGGCAGGTTACTACAATGTCAACTTCGGATGTAAGTTTCTGAAATTGTTTGTAGACGTAGCCTCCTGCAACACCTTTGCGGGAGTATATTTATTATTCCTAGTAGACATTGAATTTTTTTTTATATGGTGCCCGAAGCGGGTTTTCCTCATTCTCGGGCAGCTCCAAAATTTTGGTATAGCCTTCAACTACCTTCGGGATTTTTTATGCAAGTGGCTTTCATGATTACCTTTGAAATTAAAAAAAAGTAAGGTTATATTGTGAAACATTATTATTCAATAAGGTGCCCAAGTTCTCTCAATTTTTTCACTCAAGGTGAAAAAGAATAAAATATCTATCATATAAAAAATAGGGATTTTGTTTTTTTTCAGTCTTCTTTTTCTCTGGCCTCTGTGATAGACATAAACTTTGTTTTCACTGCACCGATTTGTATTTTAAGAAAAAAAGGTATATGTAAAAATTAAAATTAGTATTAGCAATAACATGAACCATTTTTCCTTATGCAATTCTTTAAACAATGCTACACCTTTTTGTTAAACATAATATCTTCTGAACAAATTACTAACATCATATACATCATATGAGTACAAGACCCCCAACTTTCAGAGTGCAAAACATGTAGCCAAAGTTAGGTCAAACTCTACTGATCATGTTTTGGAAGAATAAAAAGAAAAAACGTTTCTTACATCAAAATCTAATATCTTTGAACCCACACGGTCAAATCTATTCTAATTTTTGGTGCATGATCTTTAAAAAGTTCTTAGTCAGATCCTACGGTTGAAAATTGAAATAAGGTTATAGTATTGGTTGGTTTACTCCCGCTTTACAAATGGCAATTTCTTCAATGTTTTTGATGAGAATTGGTCACGGCCAAGTAGTTCGCAAAAAATCGAGTAAAGTCCCCATAATTATGCATGAAGTTGCTGCACTCATTTACCTACATGGAGGAAAGTATGCGCAGAATGCTTGGAGTAATAATCGCCAAGTCCCTGTTGGCACAAAGTTCAGTATGTTTAAATCAGCCTAGGCTAAGACAAAATTCTACATGAACTTTGAAAGTTAAAATCTCACTATCAGCCCACATCCAATGGTCGTAATTTTTTGAGGAATTGCTGACACCACTAGGGTTCAAGATCTTACGGTTAAAAGTAGAGAAAATCAGCGAGGAATTCAATCGTACCCCAATCCCAGCAAGGTGGTCCCAAAACCACTATTTTTGAAGTTTTGAGTGCCAGAACATGCTTGGGCACTGCAAGGATAAATGTCGGGACTGATTTCCATTACAAACGAGTATTATTAAGCTCTTATGTTCATACATCTTTTCACTATGTCGACCCCAGATCTAAGAGCATCCCCAATCGTACACTATATAGCGCCCCTCTAAACCAAATCTATCTTTTGACTGACCTAAAATTAGACAATGAAATTACCATCATTAGAAGCGCATTAAAATAAACGTGAGATATTTCTCAAGGAAAAAAAATTGTAAAAATTTGACAAAGGTGAAATGTGCCATTGAAAATACCACATTTTCAAATTTTAGAGGGAGTACACCAAATCTTGCTTAAAAATGGAAAGATCCTTCCAACTTCCTCTAAATTTCAGAAAATATAGAGGGAGTTGGAAGAATCTTTCCATTTTGAAGCAAGATTTGGTGTACTCCCTCTAAAATTTGAAAATGTGGTATTTTCAATGGCACATTTCACCTTTGTCAAATTTTTACAATTTTTTTTTCTTGAGAAATATCTTAGGTTTATTTTAACCCCTAAAGGTCCAGGAAACCCAATTTGGGTTTTTTCTATTTTGGGCAGCCTAGTTGAAAAGGTTAAAAGTGATATTTTTGCCTAATATTTTTATTGGATGCTCCCTTTACTGCAAGGTATACGTGGTAAAATTTTCAAAGTCAAATTCCAATTTTAGAACCTTCATCTAGAAATTTTAGGTTTCAAGTCCAAAACGGGCAGTTTAAAATTAGGTTTTTTTTCAATTTTTTTTTTAAAAGTATGTTCATAACCAAATCATTACTCAAAATCCAAAGTGACCCAAGCCAAAAAGTTTACCAATTTTACAAGGGTAGCCTCCAAAAAATACATGAATAAGCTTCAAAGTTTTTTGTAATTTTACAATTTTTCCTTTCAAAAATTGTCAAAATTTGAGATTTAGAAAGTTTTCAATTTTTTCTCCTTCCAAAATTTACAAACTCATAGATGTAACTTCTCACCATTCACTTTTTTTCCAAACCGAAAACTTTGTTGTTATTTAAGTTTTACCATATTAACGATTTTGTACCTGCTTTTGGAAAAAAATTGCATGAAGGCCAAAAAATCAAAAGAAGTCTTCAGAATTTTGCATGGAGGTGCCCAACTTAGTTACCTACATGGAAAAAAATATGAGCAAAATGTTTGAGGTAACAATCATCAAGTCTCCCTTGGCACCATCTGGACAATGCCTTTCGAGGAAAGCCAAAAAAAATAAAACAGTAAACTTTGAACGTTATAATCTCACAAATGGTAAAGATCCAACAGTTGAAATTTGACATGGTGTTAGTGCAAGTAGTTAGGTTGAAGATCTTACGGTTGGAAATACCAAAAAGGCAACTTTTATTGGAAACATACATGAATTTCCATACGGTGGTCAAAATCTACAGTTTTCAGTTTTGGAAGTGCCAAAACACCTTGGACCTTTAGGGGTTAATGCGCTTCTACTGATGGTAATTTCAATGTCTAATTTTAGGTCAGTCAAAAGATAGATTTGGTTTAGAGGGGCGCTATATAGTGTACGATTGGGGATGCCCTAATATGTTGTTCTGCATAATATGGGTTGCTTTACGCTAAGATTTGTAAATAGGGAATGATGTTAATTTTTTCGTTCTTTTCCACAAAATCTACTGATTCAATCAACTACAATAATCACTGTACAGTATGCTCTTCGCGCTATCTTCTACTCCGTCTTCTACTCCATCTTCCCATCTTCCAAATTCCCTGATTCCCATATTTGGACGCAGCCCACTTCACCCACAAGTTCGATAATACTAAATGTAGGTAGAATCCTCAAACACAGTTACTAATCACTAAAACCTTGGGGACCTCACCCACTAAAGTGACCCTTAAAAAGAAACTGCCGCATAAAGGAGGGAAGCCGAACTTTTTATCCTCAGCGCAGTAATTTGAAACAGAGCTTTCTTCGAACCTGAAATTGAAAATCACTAAGTCTACATTTGCTAATTTCTGGAAAATAGAAAAAAATTCCTAAACTTTTATGGTGGAGCCCAAACATGTACGAAACATCCTCGTACTTGGTTCTGGTAGGGCTGCCAGAATCACTTTTTTTTTTTTTTTTTGAAGACACGTAATAAATTTTTATTACTGCAAAAGGGAAGCCAGAATCACTTCTTAAGGAAAGTACCTTCAGGAATCTTCCCAGAATAAGTTTCAGTCGAAATAGAATAAAAACAGATGATTTGCAAATGACAAATTCAAGTATCATACCAGAATCTTCAGAGAAACTTGCATCTAATTAAATGATTAGAGGAAAATCGAATTTGAAATGATAATTTCATAAGATCGATTAAATTCAGAACTTATTCAGCGGAGCGCCTTAGACGACGCCGTGACTGGTGCGAAATAATATAAAATGTACTCAAGAAGGACAAATCAGTACATTAATCAGTAAATATTCAACAAAATATGGAACACAATAAACTGAACAGCTGGAAGACCAAAATGTACTGCCCAAAGTATTCTGAATTCTACATAAGGCGCTTGTTTAAAACCCTCCCTTCAACTCCAGAAATAATAATATGCTGTAAATATTAAAATGAAAGAAACAGAAGCAGAGTTTATACTACTCGGGTCACCTATGCCCTGGTCGGCCCGAGCCACATCACAGGTGAATATTCTGGCGAAGTCAGTGTTGAATTGGATGATAGTGACCAGTGCACATATTATTTGAACGTGCTGCTTTCAAACATGAAATGACGAGGCGAACTGGAAATATAGAAGAGTACTCTGTGTCCATAAAATATATAACCACATAAAAGAGGCAACTACATTGCCAAATAAGTATGAACTGGTAGCAATTTTCCCGCACCCAGAGAATCCACTAACCAATCATGGTACATTACTTTTATGCTCTCCCCCCTTGGATGCCAGAAAGGACTCTAGGTCACCATTTGTTGGACCTCAACCCCCCCCCCCCCCCCCCCCCCCCCAAACTGCAAAAATGTAGACTTATCAGCGATATAGGATATCACGAGATCAAGATTTAGAAATGGACTGAACAAGGACCCAAATTAAATATATAATCATGCCTCACCTCCTTAGAACATTCTTCGGATCCAGGTTTGTCCAATTAGGTCTGTATGTGACAACGTGCGTGGTTGTATAATCCAGAGAGTTGTCGGACTCTGCTCCAAGCAACTCCGCCTGAATGAGCTGTCTCATATATGACATCAACTTCAGATTAATCACTTACACGGAATGAATTGGGGTGCCAAGAATATCGTCACTCCCATGAAAAGCCGTATCGACAGCCAGAACTCCCGGAAGGAAGCCTCCAGACCCTCTAGCTCCTGCAGGAGCTGATCGCAACCCCGCATAAGCTCATCTGCCCGTCTCGGCGACAGAGAACTGATCTATTCAAGCTGCGGAATCACGCCACAGCTTTGAGGGTCATAAAAAAAGAGGGCCGCATATTAACGGCAACAGTACTGGAGTTCGGATGTCACCAGAGCTGGCCGGAGCGCCCAATTTCCCATGGAGAATTTTATGACTTCCCCTAATAGTGCGCCCTCTCATACCAGCTTTTTACAACGGCAAGTTGAGGAGGGAATAATCTCAATTTTTAGGGTTAAGACTCTTCACATTAAAGCATGACTTCTCCGTGATTAATATGAGGTAGACCTATTCATCTAAACTTATCTCTCAACCCCTTAAGAAATTCTGAAAAACCATTGTGGACGTCATCAGTGAATGGGAGAAAACGCGTGTAATTTTGTGAAACCTACGAAATTCAGGGTAACCTAGGGTGAATACTTGTGGTTCTAGATTTACTTGGTGACAACATGGGGCATCTAGAGACTCGCAACGCATTGCCTGCGAGGAGAACGCCACTAGGAACGCCAGAAGTAGTTTAGACGTGGTTTCGTCCAGAAACGGAGTAGCGCTACAGCATTCGCGCGAAAATGTGGTTCCATTTCAGTAACGTAGCTTTTTTGCCGTAGCTTTCACCCCTGAATCCTAGTAGTAAGTGTCCCTATTCATAGCAGAGGGGTCTTACACTTACGCCACTCTCTGATTTGAACTTGGTGAGACATTGCGGACGCAAATAATCACGGATGAGGAGAAGATAAATGCTGGACAAGGCGAGGATATAGTGGACAGTGTACTTCGGTGGGTTCGCAGAGTTCGACTAAGGGCGCTTCATGACTTGGCTATCAGAGTGGCGTCTCTGGGGCTGAAAATCTAGGAGGCTGTGTGCGACCATCGGTGATACCATGAAGAGGGAGGATGAGGCGTATTGGTCGACTTGTGCTAAGGAATTCATTGCCTCCACACCGATGACGGACGGTCAAAATTCACTGCAAACAAAGGGGGTTTCATCGGATCTGATGATTGACTCAATCACCATTGCGGCAACAAGGCATGTCCACGCTATTCTGGGTGTGGCGGATGGGAGTACTACCGAGGCCACTCTGTTGTACAGAGTACTCTCGCAGTCCGGAGCAGATGGACAACAATCGCCTCTCACTGTCACAGTCGGTTTCGGCGAATTAGTGGTTGGTGGGAGAAGCATAACGGATCACAGTGAGGAAAAGCCACCGGAGAATGTTGGTCTAGGGTGCCAGAATACTGAGCAAAGACACGTGTGTGTTCCGACCATTATGAAGGAATGTAATGTAGAGGTCGTTCACACCGATAACACTGAGCGTGACTAAGAGAAGAACACCGATCCGCCCCCGCAGGTTCAATCCAAAGCCACAGTTAGAGATCAAGGTTTAAGTGTAGCATAGTTGCCGCTAGTGTATTCTCTGGGTACTAACCGGGAAGACGGTATTATTGTCGCCACGGGGACTTTCATTCCAACAGAGATCACCACAGGGGAACAGCGTTACCGTGACATCGCCCCTGTCTCCCCACCTAAACTTGATGGTTTAGGGTCGGACCTCAGTGTCACAGACAATGTTCCCAGGTCCACTAGTGACACAACGGTTGGAATGACTGAGATACCCGCCATGTTGGTGGAGTCGCGTAACCCTACATTCATTGGATGCAAGGAAATTGCCGGTGGTGTATTTCACGAGGTGGTCCAAACGGACAGTGCCGTAGTCTGTGAAGGGGTGGGCACCAATGATTCTATGGTGGAAACTAGGCTAACTACTATGACACTGCAAGAGCCACCTGTTCAGTCTATAGAACCTACTCAAGGTAACTCGGAAGCGACGGTTTTCCCTGAAATCCGTGAGATTTTAGAAGGCCATAGATCACCACTAGCCCAGACACCGTTGATCACTCTTAGCCAGTTCCAGAATGCGGCCCACGCAGGTGAAGATATGGTAGTCGATGAGACTACTTTCTTGCAGGATCCGAGTTTCCAACAATGGTTGAAGGGGAATCATGATAGGAACGTTTGGACACCTTACAAGGCCGTCTCCATTGTACCAGGTAACAGCAATCCCGCGTTGCCAACAGATCATAAAGATTCGACATGTAGGAACCTGCTCACTATGTTTGATGAAGAAGAGAATCTTGAAGTTGCTGCTGCGGAGCTCGTCAACCTCTCCCAATGTTCCGACATGAAAAGTAAGTCAACAGATGAACAGGCCGACAGTGTTGAGGACACAGATGTTGCGCATGTCATGGCAGCAACTCTATGGCCGGATTGTGCCATACTCGGAGTTGGAGATGTTGCTGTCATGACGTTGTCCCAACCGTATAATTACTTACACATCAACGACTTCTTGCAGACCTTGCCGGGGCGACAAGGGCGGAGGGACGTCGCTGTTGAAGTCGTCTTCTTCAGTGAGAAGAATAAGGAGTTGCAGGTGAAATTCCAAGAGATAAGAGACCTCTGGCGTGTGCGGATGCGGCTTGGGAATGACATCGTCGACTTTGTGATGTCCCGCCTGTATTCTTAGTACACTCCATCAAATTGGCATGAAATTTTGTTCACTCTCTCCCGTGTTAGTTCCACGTTCAAGCGTTCGATGCAAGACCTGGCTGCCATGCTGAAATGGGTGACGACTTTTCTCTTGCCACCATCCCCTGCGAAGGTGCACCAAGTTAAGGAAATTCTGGTGCGGTGGATTGATTACAACGATTGGTCTCTCCTTGTATTTGAGTATGACAAAGTGGTTCATCTTGATTCAGCTGAGGGTCGGTACCATCAACCTGAAGGTAGGGATGCAGAGTTCGTTTCCTTGGATATCACAGGCGTGGTAGACATTGAGGGGAGTAGAGCCTTATGACGTCCCCTTTGTGAGACTTGAGGTTTTACAACACGTGGGGAATTATGAATGCGGACATCACACTATACGGAACAACATGTTGTACTCAAAGGTATGCGATGCTCCTTTTACCATCCCATCCGATATTATTTCGCCATTTAGTTAATTCAATCCGTATTCTTAATACCATTTAGTGTCTAACCTGATTTTATTTCAATTCGATGTTTCTAGCTCCGAGCATGGCGTTTTGGAAAGAGGGAGCAACTAATGAAGACTGCGTTTATGGCTCCCTTCTCTCCAAAGGATACGAACATGGAGATTTTGTGTCTTCCACTAGTAGAAATTTGGTCTTTTGAGGCGTTGCTGTAAATGACTCAATGTCCAGTTTTTGTCCTCAATGACTCTAAAAATGACTAGGAAGAAATTCCTGAACTTATGGGACCAACTAGACTTGCGTGGCACACTCTGGGCACCTCGAAGCCTTTTCACTAGTATTTACAGGGTGCAGTTTTACCCCTCGCAGTCGACCAGAGCTTCGTTAATGTACTTATAATGAAGTTCTGTGGCAGATCTAGAAAACTTGATAGGCGAATGTCCGCGGTAGAATGGTACATGTTTGTTTCATATCTAGGAGAGAACTGCTTTTCGTGAAAATTTTGAAAAGGTTAGATTCTCTGAGCAGAGCCACATGTTCATTTTGGAATTCGTTGGAGATGTTGGAGATGTTGGGGTTTTGTTTGAGAATGTCGGAGGATGCTGATCAGCTTGACGGGGTGGGAGGCAGTGTGTTGTTGTGGGTTTTTGTTTGTGGAGTTGTTTTTTGCGGCCCTCGCAGCGGCGTTCCGTGGTGGCTACGGCGCTCGACGCACTGGAGTCGTTTCAGGCAGGTACGAGATTCGAACTCTTCTTCTCCTAGATCGGTGGACTGTTATGATTCTCTCTCTATTTTGTGCTACCAGGGTTTTGTTGGCAGTGTCAGCTGTTTGGTTTTAAGTCAGATAGGGTTGCTAGCTGTCGAGAGCAGAGTGAGTTGTGGATGAAACTTTGATTGATGGTGTGTGAGCTTTTGAGTTTTATTCTATGTTTCTGGTCCTTAGGTTTAGCGAGGAGATATGAAAACCGGATGTCAATAAATTAAGCAACCATGGGCAACAAAGTCGATGCCATGGAGCAGGTCTACCAGAAGCCTGAGCAGGTGCAAGAGAACAAGGTAAACCGTCGTGTTGAGTCTTCATTCTAGGGCTATGTTTCGAGTTTTCGTTTCATGGTTTCGATTTAGGGTTTCATGCCCAATTTTGTGCTTGTTGGGTTCCCTGAGTCTTCAACTGTCTTGAATTTTTCGGCTCTTTCTCGAGGATTGAGTTCAATTTTTGAGGAATGTTACTTCACGTGATGGGTTTCAGGATTGCGAATGACTTCAGAAAAAAAGAGGATAGTTGGGTTAAGTTTAAAATCTCCACGATAGCTGCTCCACGTCATACTCTATTAACATGCTGTATTACCACGCAGCTGTAGCGGCACCTTCGTTTCCGATCATTTTCTCAATGTATGGGACCGGATTTTTCTTGAGGAGGCTAATACCGACATCACTGTGTGCACCGATGATGGCAGTCGAATCTATGCACATTCAGCGGTTCTGGTAAGCATTTCCAGCTAGAGTTTTATGTTAATTATCACTTAGGAATTGGGCCAACTATTTAGTTTCGCCTTAACGTTTTCCAGGCTGCTTGCGGATCCCTGTTTGAGGTTTTGAGATTGATCTGAACCTGAGTATTTCTCTGGTGTGTTTTGCAGATGGCAAGCTCTCCTGTGTTGAAGTTCTCTCTGCAGAAGGAGCTCAGGACATCAAGGTTGCATTTTCTTTGTATTCTGGGCGTTCCATTAGATGTTTCTCCGATATTTGTACTCATCTTGGTGCGATTTCTTCACCTTGGAATGTATTCAACCACTGCTACTTGATTTCTTGCATTAGGATTGCTTCGAATGAATTTGAGATTTTGTTCAGATTGAAATTGACTGGTGCATTTACAAAGCAGCATTTCAAGTTCACAACAACTGAAAGCGAGTCTTACTAAACCCTGTGCATTCTGAGCGATTTCTGTCTGCCTCTTAGCCATGGAGTTCGTAACTACTGTTTCCTGGAAATATTGGGAAGATTCACGATGCTGGTGCCTTAATATACCGGTAAGGAGATCCATTAGAGTCCCTTGAGTTTCCTGTTCCTCATAAATTTCTTGTTTCTTGAGCAGGTGTGAGCGATCTGACATGGATGAGTGTGCTCTACACTTGCTAGTGTTGGCACATACTTACATGGTCCCAGCCCTCAAGCGTCTTTGTACAAGTCATTTTGAGCGAGGACTGCTGAACGTTGATATTGTTGTGGATATCCTTCAAAAAGCGAGGTGCTTTCTCGTCCCTAAGACTTCTCGTAAATTGCTCAAATTGCTCAAAGGTTTTGAGAGACTTTGTTATGAGGTAACTTCTTAGATATAATATATTCATTTTCATACTTTCCTCAGATTGCGAGCTGTACATGGTAAGGAGTTGGAGGCTTGGAGCACGGGGTATGGAAGTGTGTGTAGATGTCTATTTTGGTTTCCCGAGCATCAGCAACCTATTGGCACAGTAGTGACGGTATGTGAAGCTTATGATCGGTAGTGCTTATGATCGGTAGCGCTTATAAAGAAACAAGAATACGAACGTACTCACATAGTTAGAGTTAATTAATGCAGCCCTTCCTAATCACAACTCCTTTAGCGTAAGAGTGGCATGTTCATTTTGACGTGAAGCCCATGTTGACATTTAGAATATCTGCACTATTAGGCTCTGTGATGCACGTCGACTATATCTACTGTGTCTACGACGAATCATAAAAGATTTCAAGGCTGGAGGACTATGAAGCATTCCAATCCAGCCCTTGAACAAGAGGTGTTAGAGGCAGTCATTCGAGCCAGCATGGAACGTGAAAATTGCCTCATTGTGCCATCCCAATGCCCGATCTGGAGCTACAACTGCAATGTTCTCCAGGTAGTACTCTATTAACATGAACGATCTTGTTTTAAGCAATTTTGTTCTGCTGAAGACTTCATTTGTATGAAATGTTTAAGAAAGCTCATACGGGGCTTTCAAGTGTGCATTAATTTACATCGAAGGGTTTTAGGTAATAGAGTGGCTACCTGTATTCACATCGTTATCTTTTTAAGGTAAAAGCGAGAAATGCGAGAGAAATATGGAATTATTTTTGACCATGACATCCCTTGGCTTGTGTTTGAAGCCGAATGCTTTGTTCCAGGGTGGTGATGATGCCATGCATAATGCACTTGCAGCAACAACAAATTGGGTGAAGGTAAATTTTGTGGTGCCTCTCTAGTGCTTACTTGTGCCTTATGGATTTACTCTTTGGACTTTCTTGGCAGCATGGATGACTTGGTGAGAATTTGATACATTAGCTTTCACATTATATTAGTTATTAAAACTTGAGATGTGGTGTGTGACGTGCTAAGAAGGTGTACTGGTTGGTCTGGGGTACAGATTTTATAACTACAAGGTTAGAAGTTTGGTTAGAACTTAGAAGTTTGGTTAGAACTTACAAGGCAGGGAGATTTTTTTTGAAAGATAGAACCATTTTGGTTGTTCCTGTAATCAATGAAGGGAATAATAAAACCATGGATTTCAAATATCCAGCATTTAGTATGATTCTTGTGAAGGTGATTCGAAGATTATAGATTAGAAATCATTATTCTGTAAATGTTGTGTATGTGAACATTGCGAATGTCCTCAGAAATCCATGTGTATTGGAATATATATCTTCGGAGTCTCTGTCCTATACACAAGGAGTACATATCCGAAATTATTCACAAGAAGAACATTTCCCAAGATGTTCATAACGAGTATATTTTACAAGATGTTCCCGCTGAGTACATTTCCGAAGATGTCCGCAGCGAGTACATATTCGAGCACATTTACCTTGCAAAGTAAAATTGGTCCGAAATGACACGGACGCAGGAATGACTGGTCCGTAATGACGGGAGAGGTCATGTGTCATTTTTTGGAAACCTTGTCCAAAATGACTCTTTTCCAAGTCATTTAACGCGTCATTTAATACCAGATTTCTACTAGTGTTCTAGCCCGCGAAATGGACCCTGAACGACGTGACACTAGATTCGATGCACCATTTTCTGTGCCTCAGAAGAAGTAGAGGCACAGAGTAGATTACTGCCTTGACGTTGCGCTAGAAATCCTTTTATCAGACATCTACCCTTACAATTAAAAGCTTACACAGTGCCTGCTATCATGATTGACCTTCAACTTTAATCACGTCTTATATGTTTGAAAAACCGCAGTGTCACAGTCTCTCAGTCTTTTTATATGTGTTGCTATTGATTTATTTGCATGTGGTAGAATATGATACAGGTATCACAGCGTTGCAAATGGATAAAGTAACATTCAGGGCTACAACTCTCTATCAACAATTTTGTTACACTTTGGGGTGAAGTTAGGCATGCTCTGTGTTGTGACATTGAGGGCTGTCCTACACATCACTATATCAGGGTTCCTTGCCCGTTACCTTTAGTTTGGAACCATACCACATTATCCTCAAAATCGAACCCTCGAAAATGAGAAAGGCACGCACTGTGGTAGCGCGCTACAACTGTATATGATTTAGGGTTCAACGTTTCGGATGTGAACAAGTTCCCACAGTAGTAGAACGTGGATTGTACTCAACACATAAACGCCTAAGGTTTGTATATAAGAGGGAACTTCCTTTCTTCAAATCCTCTCTTCTAATGTCTCTTTCGTTTTTCCATTTTCTAGGCTGTGATCCAAGTGAGTACTATTTTCGTTTTCATAATCTACCTTAGACATGGGAGGGCTAGAATCAGAAGTATTAGGGATCTTAGCAACAATGGCTGACTTTGTCAAGCTACCTGTCCCGAGAACGAGTCCCTCCCTTCCCTCTTCCAACAGTACTGTCATGCTTGTGCAAAATGATTGGGTATATCCTTTGGCCTTATTTGTAGGCCCCGCCCACCTGAAGCGTAAAAGGGCAATTCCTCTTGATGTTCATTCGCAGGCTCCTATAAGAAAGAAGGTCGTTATCTTCCTCATGAGAGAACAGTTCAAGGGAGTACAGTCAACCACTTTTTACGTGTCACTATTGCAAGGGCAGTTTAAGTGGAAGAAATCGGAACGTGACACCAAGAGCATGGAATGTGGTTGCCCCTCTATGGTATCATGTTCTCACAACAGTTGATAAGTTTGAATTATAGGGAATTAGTTATATGTTTTAGTACGTACATTCATGTACGTTGTTCAGAAAACAACTGTAGCTATTGCAAGAGAGGTAATAGAATAGCACGCTTAAGAAGATCGAGCCTCTTGTCACCCACTTATATTTTGCAAATTCATATTAAGTTTCATATGCTTCTTACATTGTGGCATTAGACACCACGTGTTACACTGTGACATTGTGACATTGTGTATAAGATGTGTTGAATTGATAATTGGTTGCGTCGAGATTGTAATCAGACAGAAGGGATTACTTTGTTCTTTGTTGGAATCGTTATTCTATGTGCACTACTGAAATTGTTGTTCTTCATATTACAATATATAATTTTTGGTTTAGTTCACAATTTCTTAAGTATTGAGTATACTAACATGGTTGTCAATGACATATAATAAATTTATTTCAATAACAACGTATAGTTTCATTTTTGTACTATATTCTATTGTTGTAAAGATTTTTTCTAATATTTATTTTTTCATTTGGTTCTCTTATTGGTCTTAAGTATCTTTTATTATATTTTGTCCGAATACTTTCCTTCATATCTTTTAAGGAATTAGTTTCATTATGGTTTTGATGACTTTATTATCATTTTACTCCAAATTTGATTTTTTATGCAAATGTAATCTTTTTCTAATTCACATTATGGTTCGGCAAAAATTTATATTCAACCGTACCCATTAGTACAATTTATTTGTCTCCCATAAAACACTATACACTAGACTAATGTTTTTTTTTTTTTTTAAACACAATTATAAATAAGTGAATAAAAAGTGATATATATATATGAATATATATTTAGTTTTTGTTAAAAACGTATATATATATATATATATATATATATATATATATATATATATATATATATATATACACGTATTTGAAGTTTATTTGTTACTTACTTTACAAATTTATTCATATTTATTTGGACACATCTATATTAATATGCACATGGATGTTTAAGGGATGAAATAAAATTTCTTAACCCTGAATATTTATAGAAAGGAAATATTATCATATCTTACATATTATTGAAAATCTGTATTCTTAAAAAAACCATATGATGAAGAAATACACATACAAACTTTGGACCGTGAAGCAAAAGTAGTGTTTTTACCCAGTAGTATAAGATAAAGCAAAAACCAACAAAATGTTTATGATAGTCACAGCCAAGGCGCATTTTTTCTAAGTTCATTCATAATTTAGTCGCCCTCATTGAAAGATGCTAAATTCTTTGAGAGAGGAGTTTTAGGGGTGGAAGTACACTAGACCCTTGTACTTTTGTATGTCACAGTGAAAAAATGTCAAAGTACTTCAATTTGTACTTTGAATAACTCAATGTCGGAGGTCGTTTTCTGTTCATTTGTTGTGTTTCCTATGTCATACAATACTTAAGGGGGACTAATCCGCTAGGAGTTGAGGAAAAAAAAGTTAGGACATATGTATAATTGATACTTTTGCAGATCCTTAGGCGGATGTCACAAAGTACTAAAGTATTAGAAAAGTACAAAGTTCATGCATCATTCAGACTCGAATGACAGCAGTCGCTTCTTGGAGAATACTTGACATGGAGGCTACTAAGATGGGAAATAAATGCCATGGTAGCATGACTAAAATTTCATAGATCTAGCAAAGAAGTAACGGTTTTTTTGCAGAGAAAAAGTTGTGGAAAAGTTGTCTTTTTTTAAATTTTTCTCGCAGATTCTGTAAGAGCAGGAACCAACCCAGGATGGCCAACCGTCGAATCAGCCAAAAACTCTCTACCGGATATATCTTTTTTTATCTGTGGCTGCGATGGCGCTGGTATTCGAAGTCCAAAATGTACTCTTTGTACTCCGATGCAAATATGTGGCAATCCAAGTGGCCTGTCAGCCGTTTCATCGGACGCCGAGCCTGGAATAGTTGGTCACTGCGGCGCATCATTATGCTTCGAGGCGGTGCTTCAGTCTCCATCACTCTTCAGTCCTCTCATGAGCTAGTGGAAGGGGTCTCTTTGAATCCTTCATTCTGTTGTTATTTTTGTGCCCATACTTGCGTTGTTCATAGCTGGTTCCGAAGTTCATGTCAACTTCTTCTCTGATTGTTCCTTCTGCGTCCCTCCAGGTTGAAGACTTTGCAAAACTTTCCTTTGAAAGATCTGGTCATGGGAAATACCGCAAAGAGGCGGAGAGTAAGAGAGGGAATAAGTCGTCCAGGTCCAGCTGAACGTGCTGCCGAGGTTGAAGCCCTAGAGGCAGAAAGACTAGTTACTGCTACTGCAGCTCGGGAGAGAAAAGCAAGGCAGAGAGTACGTGACAGGGAGAGGGTAGCAGAGTCTGTAGTTCTAGCTCATGACACGCCGGAGCAAGCTTCAGCTCAGTCTTTTACAGTGTGAGAGAAAATAGTAGGATTTCGTTGCAAATCTGTCAAGCCATTGTTCAAGAGTTGAAACAGTGTCCTAATCTAGCTGGGCGGAGAGATGTCATGGAAAGGGTCCTTCGTCATTGTACAGTTTCTCCCTTTCTGCCTGATTGTTATCACCGTCCACAAGAAGCCCGAGCTAGAGACGCGTTCATTGACAACTTTAAGAATGAGCTCCGTTTAGTGAAGGTTGCAAATCGCATGATCTGTTAGCTCGGAAATCAGCTCTTTTAGATGCCGCAGTTAGTTCCGGCTCCAATGTCCGAGTGGGTGCTTTGTCTAGAGTTCTGAACACAACTAACGAGAGTATTAGCATTGCTTTGAGAAGGAGGTTGCCAGACGAAGATCCCAGTGGATCACTATCGAAGGTGCGTTTGTCTAGGCAGCCGAGTGCTAGTCTTTCTGATTATGTCAAAGAGTGCATACTCCGTTGGTGGGAGATACAGACCAAAGTATCTCCAAACAAGAAGGATATTGTTCGGCACAGAGTAGGACGCAAACTCTGGCTTCCACCTCATCCTACTCATTATCTCTGTGAGACGCAAGTAAGTTTGCCTATCAATATTTGTAACTCCTTTCTAAACCCTGCTCTAGATTCTACGCAGAGTGCTTTAACTTTTGATGTGTTCAGTAGAATGTACTATTCCTCCACCTTTGTCATTAATAAGTACATTTCGTCGCAATAGTCTATGCTGTGTAGTTCCAATACCCAACCTCGGAGTACACTTTATTCCTCCTAGAACATTCTGATAATTTTTGTACTTTCGATGGTGTTAGAGTACATCCATTTACGCAATCAAGGTGTAGGGTGTTCCTAAGTGTACTCACACTGTAATAGTCCTACTGAATGTAACGAGATAATGTACACCTTGTATCCTTTTCAAACAATGTATCATTGGCCGCTAATTTCATAGGTAGACTACAGTATCATTTGTATTACACTTGTACTTCCAAGTTATTTAAAGTATTCAAAGTAATTTCATAGTTATTTAAAGTATTCAAATTTGTACTTTGATGTGGTTATCTTGTAGAGTATATAGAGTATTAGTACTTTCAGTAACCGGAAGGGTGATTAAGTACTAACAGTTAGCAACTTATACTATGCTGTGATGTTTGTACAGACTGCGTACGAGGGAAGCACAATAAAGTGGACCACAAAAGTGCTTAGCTCATTGCCAATTTCAGCCTGTTGTGTAAACACGCTAGAAAGTGGCATCTAAAACTTCTTGATGGGAAATTCAGTTTAGGATACGGAAAGTAGACTTGATGTACTACAACTTCCGAAATTTGCGTTCGTAGTTGTTGAGTTGAGACACCTCTATGAACACGACAAAGTTGAACAAAGTGAATGCAGTCATTTGGAAATGTGAACGTATTACATTGTAGTTTTGATAGAAATCACTTTTGACTTTGTGGGGCCCTTCGTTTGTACATTATGCTTGTAGAAATGATCCGAGTGGCCGTGTTTGAAATCCTACATTGGCGAAAAGTATCCCCGGGAAGTTTTTAAAACACTGTTTTCGGTGAAACTTTTTGTGAGGTTTTTTTCATCGAAAATTGTTTTTTAAAATGGAAAAAACATCCTTTAAAGACAATAGAGGACCCTAAATGAAGAAATCAAGACTTTGGAAAAGTTCATTTTCATGATTTAGAACTAGGATTCAAATAAAGTTTCAATTGAAGATGTTTCTTTCATTGAAATGTGTATAAGATACCTTATGACACCTTAGAAAGTGACTAAAATGCTCAAAAACTACACCAAAATGCTCAAAATCAGCTTTGAGCTATAAAAAACAGCACACTTCATATTCACTTCCTAGATATCACATATTGCACTTGGTGGTCCACTTTATTGTGCTTCCCCCCGTACTTCCAACGTTTCCTCGAAGTCCACCCTGAATGTAGTGTTTGGCAGAGGGCATTCGAGAGGTTGAAGCCGTGGTGGGTAAAGAAATTAAAAGAGAGGAATACATGTTGCTGCATCTATCATGTTGAGATGGACATGATGAAGGCTGGATTAATCAATCTGAGGGACAAGCTGAGGGGTTTTCATACCTCAACAAATTGCACTTGTCTATGTCTAGTGTGTGCAAACGAAGAAGAAGGGACTGGTTGCCATGCTCACGTCTCTATTTTCAAACACATTACAGCTATGTGGAAGGCTTGTTTATGTCCAAAGGGAGAGTTCGATAGATGGCATAGGTTGGAGTGCCTTATGGGTAATTGTACACAGTGTGGCTTTCATTTATTCAAGGTCTGTCCATTAGAGTTACAAGATTCTCAGTCGTTCCTACTAAAGTGGAAGTGCTTTGAGTACTACGAGGTTGGAGTGCATGCAGAAACAGGGCAGCCGAAGAAAAGACTGAGAGAGGCTTTCAAGGAGACGCCAGTCCATGAGTTCCTCTCGTACATGGAGAAGACAGTGACTACTTTTGTGACACACAATTTCAGAGCGAGGTGGCAAGATGAGCAATGTCAACTGATGATGAAGAATATCCCAGAAGGAGTTCTTGTGTCCCATATAGAATATGCTGAAAATTATACATTTGCAATTCAGAATGAAGTGTAAAGCATGTATTACTTCAGTACTAGTGTTACAATTGTTGTATATATCACAATGTATAGAGAAGGGGACGACATCATGAAGCAAACGCATTATTACATTTCACATGATAAGGCGCATGATTTTGCATTTGTGCAACATTGTTTAATGTTGCATTGGGACTGGGTGGTTGATGCTGGTCTTACCATAGAGGAACACTGGGTATTCAGTGACGACTACAGTAGCCAATTCAAGTGTGCCACTGCCATGTACTTCGTTGGGCGGTATCCGTCGCTCACTCGGGGGTGCATGATGAGGTGGAATTTTTTTGAATCAGCTCACGGGAAGGGGGAGTGGGATGGTGCAGGTGCAGTGGTGAAAAGGGCGTTGAGAGCGGAACAGATTCAGAACCCCCAGAGACCGCTTCAGAATGCTGGGCACGTTGTCGATTTTTTGAAAGAAAACTACTCTGAGCGTGTTTCGAGCACATACGCTCAGTCAACAACTGACCCAATCTCTCGCGTCTTCTCGAACATAGGCGAATTTGAAGTAGATCACAGAGATAGTAGTATTAAATGTCGTACTTTACCTGGCTCTAAGAATTTGCATTCGGTTATGGGTTTCTCTGTGTCTGACCCTACTCTTCTTAGAACTCGTGAACTCTCTTGCTTTTGCATCCCCTGTGTCGATGGTAATTGGAATAACTGTGAAAACTTGTCTCATGTGCAGGAGTGGAAGGTATAGCGTCTACAGCCACTTAGTATCGGCGATGTAGCAAACCAGATTGATGATCTCGATGACGACACCAACTAGATTCATGACGGCATTTCTCTGGAGATAGGCGATTTGGTGTGCGTTGGCGACAACTTCATGATCTCAGCAGAGACTGACAACGAAGATGGAGTGGACTACTACATACTGCAATGTCAACGTACGAAATTTGTATTGCAGGAGAGTTTGTCATGTCCATGGGGCGGTGTTTTTTCTGCTGGGGACAAGGTCATCCAAGCTAAGTACTATAAGAAGTATGGAAGAGGGGATAAAACTTACGTGTTTTGTGATAGGGCCGTTGATGCACATATAGATGCTCATTTGGTCAGAGCTTGCAAGTTCCCAATGGTTCTTGCAGCGCATAGAGTTAAAGGTAGTCCCTTTTACAAGATTACAGGCGAGTCAAAGAGGATTTGTGAGGATGCGCTGAGGGACTGGTGGGCATTTAACGAAGAATAGAAGTCCACAACATACCATCATAACTGTATTTCCTAAAGCTTAATACAAAATCTCAATGCCATTGCCATCAGTTTAACTCAACTGTATTACTATGTCCAATATGTCCATTGTGTACATTATCCAAAATATGTACAAAGTGTCTTTCTAGCAATGTACGACATATACAGTGTGTACAGTATGTGCTTAGTGTACACTAGGTACAACAAGTACTTAGCAAGTCTACTTTTCCCCTACATACAGAACTCTCGCACTTGCACTTGAAGTACGGTAGATCAGGGTCGTCTCTGCTGAAGTCAGTTCCGTAATCCCATGTCAATTCCTCCATTGGCTGTATCTTCCGTTTCGTGTAAAAGCTCCGATCTAGCCTTCCGACTAGGATTGGGACATCTACCAAGTTCAAATCTTTGCACCTGTAGACACAGAGAACACAAGGGATTAGAAGTATGGAAATCTACGTATAAAACCGGCTGAGACCATACTGTGCAAATAGAAGTGGGACCCACCGATGATTGAGGAATCGGGCCACATTTCCGAATCGGGTTGCATCAAGGCACAAAGCTGAGTTGTCATCCAACACTACTTCAGCAGCCCAGTCGGCATCAATCTGTAAGCTATAAGAGGAGCCCCCCATCACACCTCGGTTCCTTAAGATTTGTTCAGCATTGGTCAAAATCTCTCCGCACATCTCAAACACAAACGCCCCTCTAGGGTTAATTACTCTTGCTCGAATACCCCAACACATGTGGGCTCTACGGAAAACCTCTACACCGTATGTCATCCCCTGCTGTACAACACGGTTCCCACAATCGATATGACACTCACACTTTGCATTGCACTTAGAAATGAAGGCGCTTGACTTGTGAACCCCACATGTGACAACACTCTCAATACGGCGAAGCTTGGTACAGTAGCACTGTAGAGTACTAGTACAGTCGTAGGCCTCATTTATTCGACGTTGGAGAAAAGAATCCTTGAGGAATCCGCCTGCCCTGTATGCAAAGCTACCACCGTTGACGGTTGTTGCACATGTACACGGGCACTTGGTGGTCAAGCAGTCCCCTTATGGGCATGAACAGTACGATCCCTTGCCTAGACTGGACAGCGTAGGATTCACATGTGCCTGGTTGTACACAATGCTCTTGTTGATGTATTGAAAACTAGGCAAAGAAAAATCAGAGAACACAAGAGGGACTTTGGTCTTCTCTTGTCCCCTAGACAAATCTTCAATTAAATAAGAGAACCGGCCCAAGTAATTGGACAACCCACATTTCCACAATTGTTATGCGATAATGTGCATTCATTGAAGTTAACCCGCAATTGAGGTTAGAATACAAAGCCGGCCACAAGGTACTACATTCTGTAAACCCTTCACAAAATCTACCAAAATTGACAACGACGTTCCATCTCCAGCGCTGCTACTTCCGGCCCTTGGACGCCGCACCACCTACCTTTCGTTTCTTCTCCCCCTTCTTCTTTCTCGAGCTACCGGGAGACGCCTCATCCCCGCCATCTACAACATCTGGGAGCTCCTTCGCACGGGCCCGGGTGATCCTTTCACTCGCAATGTGGGCCTTCGGTTCAGCATCCTCCACACCAGCAAGAGCCTCATGAAATAGCTGGGTGACACTCTTATCCACGGAGAGCAAATTCTCCACCGCAACCTGTTCACCGTTGTCAACCTTCGCATGAGTCACCTCTGAAACACGCTCCCGAACGGCAGGCTTCATCGAAGGTCCAGCATCCCTATCTCGAGTAAGATTCTGCTGCGGCCCTAAGACTGGTTGTTTGACCTTCTTGCCGCGACTCTCTACTCCTCTTTGGATAGCAGCTGTACAGCCAACACATGCTTAGGAGTGCAATCTGATTGAATGGAGCAGAGTACGTATAAAAAAATCTATTAAGACTACGCACTATAAAAATACAGTAAAGAAGGGTCACCTGTGGGTTCTACGGCTGCACTTTTGGTGTGGCTCAAGTCGTGTTTCCTCCCGGGTAGACACTGGGATCCGGGTACAGGTATTGCCGGTGGAGATGTAACCTCCATTTGTGTACACACCACCTGAACAGCCTCAACAACATCATCTCTATCCTCCATGTGTAAGTGTCGGATAGGAGATTTAGTCTTTGCCTTCTCCCGAGGTTCCCCTAGATTAGAGACCTCTGCAAGTATGGGGCTGATGAACTCCGGGTCGTAAGACTTAAAAACCGGCAACATTCCCGGAGAATCTTCCTGAGGCTCTAACCCTCCACCCGAGCCTGTTGATCTAGTTGTCCCAGAACTGGAGGGGAGCCTTGGCATTTTCTACTCCTGATCTTCATCGCTGTCAGACTCGTCTTCAGAGTCCAGCTCCGGCTCCATCCCTGGTGTGTTTCGCCCCCCTTCTCCCTCCAAGCACTCGAAGACAGCCTGTTCATCCCTTTTCCATTTTGCGCCACTCGCATTCTGTTTGAGCAGAATCCTAGACGGGCCATGCGGCAACGGCACCGGCACCACTTCATCCTCCTTCACCGGTGTAGGTACGTAAACCTGGCTTGATCTCTCTTCCAGCACGATAGGTAGAGTTGCAGCAGGCGCATGGAAGGAGAAGCTTGAAGAGTCTGCGGCAAACATTCGAGAGTTTAGTGTGAACTTAATCAGGAAGTACTATTTCTGGTCGGACGAATCAGAAAAGGACTTCGTAGTACTACAACTGGACCCAATGTACATTCTAACCAGACATTGGAGTATCGATACAAACAGTATACTCATCGTTATACAAAAGGTACTCAAAATGACAAAAGTAGAATAGGTACAAAAGCAGTGTACCTAGGCTAGTAAATTAGTACAAGGCCTCAGTGTCGCTACATACATTGTTCACAAAGTATTATACACTTAGTACTATAACAAGCAAACCGACTAAAGTATGTACAGAATGTAAGTATACTATAAAATCAGCTCCTACAACATTGACCATACTGTACTCAGAGTATCACACATACTACAAAGGAGTGGGCGCGCAAATGGACAGTGTCAAAGAAAAGTACATTCACATAGAAATGCCGCAAATTGATATTAGCAATCCCATAATTAGGTACAACTACACTCTGCTAAGTACTAAACCGATTGCGCAAAAATATCGTCATAGTACTTTAACTATACAGAATATAGTAATATCACAAACAGTGACCTTGATGTACTAAGGAAAATAGTCGAACAGAAGAGACAAGTAACTTACCATTTGATGGCAACATCGAACTCGCACAATCAGCCCTTGCTTGGAGAACCTTGCTCCTCTCTTCAGTGACGCCTAGTTGTCTCCCTCGATTACGCATCTCTATCGATGGATGTCTCCACCCGAAGGTGTTGTACCAGTCTGGATGGGGAACAACTCCGCAGCTTTTGACAACGCAAGCACCACAATTGACAAATACTAGAGATGCACAGAACGTGTGGTAAAGGTGTCTACAACTAGATAATACAACATCATTGTAAGGGAAGGGAAATAGACACAAGCAGCAGGGTGTCATTGGCATAGAACCAGAAACTTCTGCACTACCAACGACGTCTGAATCAAAGGCCTCCGAGTACACCATAGGACGTGGCCAGATAGAGGCATTGCTCTTCCCTCACTTCAGCTGGAAATTCTCGGCTGATAATGCGTCAAATAACTTCTGCCTCCCCTCAAGCATTGCTGCCACGCCCTCGAGCTCCAATTCGGCTGCTTTGAGTTCAGCCAAGTCCACTCGCATTTAAGCCTCCTCCTCCTCCAGCTGCTCTTGAATCCCTTCCATCTTGACTATGCTCTGACCCTCCGAGTCCAGCACGTCGATCCTGACTTTTTTCATCTGAATTTGATGCTTGCAGCTATCCACCAAGCAGGTCCTCTGCTTGCACTTTGACCTCGCAGCCTCTGTCCTCTCCAAACACTGGACCTTTCTCACAGCAAACGCCTTCAACTCTAAGTGCAACACCCCCTTTAATCCCTCCAACTCCTTCAGTCTCTCATTCACCAATCCCTTCCTCCAGCCCACCAATCCTTCACTCCGATCCTGGACACTACCCTACACACACACGCCAGACCCCATCCCACTCTCAAAGTTCCCATCACAATCCCCAGTCTCTCCAGGACAAGACCCCAAACCCCCTTCCACTCCCTCCTTCTTCAAAGGCAGCCGCTTTCTTCCACTGTCGAAGGTTCGTCCTCCACCATCCCCTTCTGTCCTGGGCTCCACCTTCATGCTCCGCCACTCTTTTCCTCGCACATCGATATGACCCTTCCCCTTGAACGTCTTCCTCAACGCCAGTAGCTTGGCCTGATCCTGCTTGTACCGGGACCGCTGGCGCTCGTTTGTCTCAGCACCGAAAGCGCACCAATCCATGAACCCGGCGCCTTCCTCATACTCAAACGTGACACCCTCCGCAAACTTCACCTTGACATTGTTCGGGATTTCTCCTGGTCCATGCTGGTACAAGATAGGGTGTAAGAATTTCACCCGCGCCACGACCTCTGGAACTTTACAATTCAGCCAACAGAAACCGGCGCGGCCCCCATCTCCGTATCGACCTCCAAACAACTTCTTCACGGAATCGGCGCGCACTGTATTCTTCCGAAATCGATGAGGGTTGTCACCTTTTAGAGGAAGATTGTACTCCCTGTGAAAATCCTCTCTACTCAGAACGCGAGGTGGCGCCTTCAATCGCCGGATTTCTGCCACAACATCCTCCACCGACTGTATCTTCTTCACGGATCTCCCACCCTTCTTCCGATTAGACGCTGGAACCGCCTCGTCGACGCGGACGAGCTCCTCGTTGCCCCGTTCGTCGTCGCTGCATGCCTCCGTCGCAGACTCCTCTCTCCTACTCAAAACCCCAGACTTCGACTGCACCAAGGATCTTCTGCCAGTCCCAGCCGACGGTGTCCGCGCCGTCAAACTCTCCTCTATGACGCTAGTAAACCCTAACAGCTCAATCTCGCTACCCCTCAATCTTCATACCCCTTAACACACCTCCTTGCCCTAAACCCAGCACTCTCTCTAACTAACACACTCCGCAAAGGTTGCTCACGGTAAACCCTCCGTAACGACGTCCACAACGGACGAAGCAACGCACGGGACACAAGAGATTCAAAACACAGCATCAGTAACCTCCCGCCAAAGTGAGGTGCGAGACGACGACCTGCAGTCACCAGTCATCCCTCCAAGGTACTTGCGGTCACTGGTTCCCTGAGTTCACAGCATATGCAGCAACTGGTCACCACCGGTTACCACTAGAAATGACCCCTTGTATCGCTGCGCTGAAATGAATAACTCATTAATCTCCACTCATAGGATATCGGTCATGTACAGACGGGGCTATTTTTATTTTAAAACACTTAGATCTAAGAAGATGGATAAAGTATTCTAGAACCATTGAACATTGACGGATTAAAAAATATACATATACATATATATATATTATTGGGTATTGGAAGAGAAAAATATCCAAGGCAGATTAAAGTTTTTTAGAATTAAAAAATATAAAAATAGAAGTAAAACAAGAGAATATAAGAGAAGTGGATAATGTACAAGGTACGAAAATGGCAAATTTAGGAAGGTGTAAATAAAATATAATGAATGGATGAAGAAGAAGGAAGATAAAAATGAATCAATTGATTCAAACTTTTAAAGAAAAAAAAATAAAAAATTAAAAACAAAAGATAAAATAAAAAATCATGAAGGGGAAAAAGAGTCAAGTGGTAGATGTCTAGGAAGATGGTATAGGATGTCTAGAAAAAGATTGAACAATAAAGGAAAAATTAATAAATATATAAATAAAGATAGTACCAAAAATAATAATGAATGAAAGGATGAAGAAGAAAAAAAATCAACCAATAAACAAAAAAAACAAACAAAAAAAAAACAAAAAAATGAAAATGAAACTAAAGATAACTCACAACGTGAGTACATGATAGATGTAGGAAGATGGTATGGGATGTCTAAAAAAAGAATGAAAAATGAAAGACAAAGAAATAAATAGATAAATAAAGACAGTTCCAAAAAAAAATGAATGAATGGATGAAGAAGAAGATAATGAATATTGAAGATCAATAGTGACACATTTGCAAAAAAGAAACAAAAACCAATAAAGAAAAAATAAAAATAAAAATAAAAATAAATTGCAAATGAAATTTTAGAGAACTTAGAAGGTGAGTAAATGATAGATGTAGGAAGATAGTAAAGGTGAGAGAGAAAAAGATGGAACAATAAATGGCAAATAAATAAATAAATAAATAAAGATAGTTAAATAAAAAAAATTGAATTGATGAAGAAGAAGAAAATTAATATCGAAAATCAGAAGATTATAACTTGGATTAAAAAAAAAACCAACAATAAAAAAAATTAAAAAACAAAAACAAAAATACAAATGAGATTATGAGGAACTCTCTAGGCGAGTAAATGATAGAATTAAGAAGATGGTATAGGATGCCTATAAAAAGATTTAACAATACATGATCAATAAATAAATAGATAAATAAAGATGAAAAAGAAGAAAGCACTAAAAGGAAGAAAGCGCTAAACTTATAAAGCATCATTTAAGATGATAAAAATTCACTTTTAGATATAGGATTCAATAACTACTTAATTAGTTATGAGATATTTGTTAACTTTAAAATGTTCATGATAATTTATTGTATTTGAATTTATAATTCTTTCGCTTGTAAAATGTCAAGGTGTGCACTGCTGAGCCTACAAGAAACTCCTAATGCATACCATGACAAATATGCGTAGTATTAATGTACTCAATACCATGTCTTGTATCACAAATGTACCCTAAATATAATTGATGAACAAGGAATACCCTAAATCCTACACACAAAATCTACAAGTTCAATATGGACACTGAAATTCAAATTACATACAAATTGTAATCACATTAGGACACCACAGTGTATCTCTTCTCATGTAATATTCATCCAAAAGAGGCATAAATTCTACTTAACCATAGCTCTTGGCACATAAAAAATAAAAGATAGAAAGTTTCACATCACAATCCTTGGTCGCAAGAAAAGATCCACATTACAATGCTGTTCACATTGGATGCTGCAGCCTAATTCAAATCAGCCAACTTGGCACCGTCCCCTTTCCCCATGGATCGCGCACACGATGCTCGCAGGCAGTCAGTCCACGTGATACAGACGTCCTCCCATTGGCGGAGCGAGATCTGACGATGCTCGGGCCATCAACCCTATCCCTTCATCCGACGGCCAGTGGTGACCGCGAATTAGTACTCAAGATAGAATATAGTACTTTGGGGTACAACTGGTACAGCACGTTTTTGCCAAAAGTGACATGGGTCTAGTGTACTTTCACCCTTAGTATATTGGTCCTTGTCACCGGATTAGGGATCCTATTTACCTCATTACAAAACCACTTAGTTTAATCCATGGCATTATAAGCGGTACAGTACAAACACACAGTGTCACAACAGTAACCTAAACAGATTTACAAGTATTGTCACAATTAGTTAAAATGGGTCCAAATCTCATTTTATGTAACATTGTACACAAAGTATACAATAAGTGTACAATGTAGGAACAAATGAGACCTATAAAACAACCATTCCCTAAAGTAAACTACTTGGCCCTCTAATTGCTCAGATAGTCCAACTCCTCATTGTCCATGATGGTGTAGAATTGACCCATGACCCAATCAACTCGCGATGCAGAGACTGTTCTTGGGAAGAGGGAGTACGTAGGAATGGCGTTGATTCACCATTCTCAGATGAAGCACGTAGATGTGGACATCCGGGACCCTCGAGATGATGTCGCCGTCCTCTACACGGCGCACGAGAACACCCTGTTAAGCAACCACCTCGCCCTCCTAGAGTCTCATCTCCAACAGGAAAGTGATGAACCTCAGGAGCCTCCATACCACCCGAAGCACGATTGGTACTGCCTTTCTTCGAGACAAAGCAGAGTACGACGGCAACAATCAAGAGAATAGTTAATTCAAAGGGATCCACGTGTAGGATAAACCCAAAACGAATCATCTCCGCTCGTGAAAAATCCGTCATGAACAACAACAATTGGTGCAAAGAAAGAGAATGAAACTAAGAAAAGGGCCGAACAACCTTAACCATGAATGGATAGTCAAAAGTGTCACGAGGACAAAGATTGTAAGTGACGCTTTGGACTGGATAGAATCTATAAATCAGGGAAGGATGTAAATCAAACCGAGTCAAAGCCGTCGAGCGACAGGGGGACCAGAGCGCTCTAGAAAGTTTTTCCTTCGACCAAGCTTGAACCCCATCTCATCATTAACAATCTCAAACATTGGAGAGCCCATCATCGGATGTAATGTCCCATCCCTGCGTTCAACCTTTAGTTTCCGGAGTCGTCCAATTGTCTAGTTAAGTTCAGCAACTAGATGTTCCATCAAAAAGGCATCCTCTCTGACTTCTTCATGTATGGTAATGATTTGTTGTCGTAGTGTTTCCGGGAGGTCAACCCCACAACACCTGTGAGGAGTCGGAACCGGTGTCATAGGAACTGATGAGTTCTCCCCTAACGGCGTATAATACTCAACTAGTCGTTCAGTTTGAACTCGGCGTTGTGCTAATAATTGTAGTAACCCTCCGTTCACGTTTCCTGCTATTCTTTCACAGTATCGAGCAATAGTTCCTTCTGCGATGTCCGGGTGCATCATCATTACCACCTTAACATGATGTTTGCACATGTTACCCCGCTGCGCCCAGACACAATTACAAACACCCCACTCAGACCATGGATTGTACACAGTGTATCGCATATGGCGATGTGTAGTAGATGTCACCATGGCATTGTCACCTTCTTTTGTCGGTAAGGTGACGTCCGTATCAAGTATTAATCTAGCCTTCAGTATGGAATCTACCACCTTATCCTGCATTTTTTTTGTTGTCTACAAAACCCTTCTCCTTACGGAGATCCTTGTACCAATAATGGTCAAGGACGTCCTCGGTCAAAGCTGTAATACACTAGTCGCCTCTTTTACCAGTCATCCTGGTTCGTTCAGACTTCAAAATGGACTTTGCAAATCCATGGTATCCTTTGATGGCGGCATTTGTGTCTTGACCGCAATAGTGCAGATTCCTAAATCCAACCACCCAAATGTGCGCTTTCTCTACCCACTGCTCCCTCATGTATTCCCAACACTCGTTCTGCTGTGGGTACTTCTTTTCCAGTTTGTATAATTTTTTCCGAGCCCATTCCTTACCTTCTTCACCTGGCGGAGAACTCCAATCGTACATTATTGATCCTAGCTCCTCATTATAGCAGCTCGTCTACCCAAATCTCCGATCTTGTAACATGAATTTTTCTGCCACGCTCTCCTAACATGCCATAAGCATTAGAAAATAGCAGTATTGAGCCACGTTTCATTGCAAAAGAACCAAAATTTTATATTATTGTAGTACAGAATGGTGAAACACTGTTAGAAGCGTACTTGACATTATAACACTGTGACACTACATTCGATTTCTTCTATACAATCATCCATATGAAGATGCCCACTTAGAATTGCACAGTGAAGTTAGCTAAAAATTAATGTATAGGATAGGAACGTTTGTTATAGGGGGGAACTTACTTAAGCGCATTTATCTCTCCTTGTGCAATGTCAACGATAAAAGCTGCTGGTTTCCAATGAGGTTTTTCAGCAACCGTTCTCGCATTCAGAGCTTTCATCCACGAAGACAAGTTGACCTTGGCTCATTTAGAAGTCAATATAAATGCGACAAGTACACCATTGTGCCACTCATCAAAAACCATGAGAGTGTAGACGGGGGACTGCGGTGAGTTTACATCCCGACCAAGTCAGTGTTCATGACGGGAGTATTAAATAACAGCAGTGATTTCAAACAGTGTCACGACTTTGAAAATAGTTAGAGAGTCAAATTGGAATGTTACCTTTTTCTCATTCGTACCAAACGTGGCATCAATGGAAAACCTCCACAGTGGCCGTGTTTCAGCATCATCTGGCGCTGCCACTCTATTTGAATTCCAATAGTGAACGGCATGTTCGCCCCATTCAGTTCACCAGGGTCAGGAACCGGCTTCTCTTTATTGGACTCAATATAATAGAAAAACTTATCTGGATTTTTTCTCAACCCACATTTTGACGCTTTGTGCGTCATTTTTATGCAACATCTAAGTTTCCTGGGCAAGCTTTCTAGAAATATTGCAAACGTCTTTGGTGGTAAGCAGCAGGTCCCGTGATATATCTCTGCCATCAGCTTGATACTGCTTCAGTAGTTCCAGGTGCTTCTTCATTATTTGATTTGAAGAATTTTTGCGACGTAGACATTCCTCTACGAATGCTCGAATCTTCGCCAACAAGTGGGCTGAGAAAGCAGTACGATCTCCAGATTTCATACCTCCGTGCACAACGAGGCCGTCCCGGTTGACATGCTTCTCTTGTATTATACATATTTCAGACACATGTGGTGCGTATAGAAGAGTCTTCACCGTGAATTGAGCCAGACACCCTCGCTTGATTGGAACCCCCCCTCCAATATCTTTTTGGAGTCCCTTTTCTTTTTCTCAGTTGGGGGCGCCTTAACTTTGCCAGTTGTCGGGAACACCGCCTCAGCCTGTTCCACCAACTGAGAGAGGTCAATGACCTCCGGTGCAAGGGCATCTTCGACGTTTCCGCATTCTTTTGTCCCGGCTGAACGTGCTTCAGAGGATGTCAAGTCCGTGTGCTCACATAGAGCGGAAAGAAGCGGTGCAAGCCCATCCGTGACACTGGAAGGATCACTTATAACAAAATCGACAGACAAGGGCTGCGCAAGAGACGAACCAACATTTACTTCCGGCTGGACTGCATTCCCTACGTCATGCTGTGGCGCAATCACAGGATGTGAACCAACCCCGTGACACTGATGTTTATAGCCGAGTGATACCTTCTTTTTGCGGGGTGCGTATTTCCGTGGAGTTCATTTGGCAGGCTTCACAGCATCTACAACAGAACCTGGGTCCGACTGTGAAGGTCCCGCTATCTCACATCCGGAAGAAGGACGACCTCTTTCGGCCACAACTGCGGGTGCTTTCTCTTTAGAGGCCCTTCTTCTTACGACTTTGACTGCCGGTTGATCCCCTCTGACAGTGGAGTTGACATCAGGGACATTGATTTTCTTCTTCCGTGATCCCCTCCTTTTCACCTTTACCACAAGACTGGCGTGAGCCTCCTCCATTGAAGGCACTTCGTTCAGATCCGGAATTTGAGAGGGGTGAACTTCCTTGGTGGTGATGTCATTTGGATGTTCCACGCAACCATCTGCTCTGGTCTTTTTAGTACGACGCTTCTTTGGCAAGGACGTAGGATCTGCCAACATCCAGTCCATAGCATCCACCCCACATCCAGGGGTTTTTGACTTGAATTTGCAAGGTGGTTTCCTCCCCTGCAAATTTTCAACTCTCCTTGCTCTAGCTTTTCGAGTAGGAGCCAGCGAATTACCTTCTGGAACGCACACGGGAGCACCTACTTTCTTCCTCGGCTTCGGCAGGAGTTCTTCGGAAATCGGCTTCTCAATGTGTGAAAAATCTTTAGGACCGTACTTGCATCTGTACTTGCAGTTTCAGAAACTGGAATTAGAGCCCCAGAACCCTAAAACAATACAAAATTGGATACTAAGGTAACACAGAATACACTGTGACAGTAAAGCATTTACCTAGTGAAATCGAGTGCAGTCTTGTGTCCATCTTGACTTTGATTGGGGAATCGATTCTCCTTATAAGGTCTAAATCAGCATAGAGCCCTTTCTCTACCGCACTGCATTCCCTCGATGAATTCAGGGACGAGGGTCATAGGCACGTAGCATTGTTGCACAATGTGAGACTTCTTGTGCTCACCCCTAGGAGGTTGATAGTGGAGCTTCCATCTTATAATGCGTGGTCCATAAATGCGAGGAGGCGGGTTCCAAACGCGTTCCTCGATCGCCTGGAGCTGGAGCTTGTGAATGTTGAAATTACCAAGATCTATCTGTTCGTCTTCTACTTTGCCGTCCATAGGGGGAAATTGCGTACTCTGGGAGTCCTGGCTCTCCATATCCACCTACGAACTATACTTCCCCTTCCGCCAAACAGTGATGCCCTAAACAAAGATCCGTCGCTCTCTACTCGTCATTCCAAAATGGGATTACATACCCTCAAAAAAACTGCGGAGCGTAAGTGACATTAATCATTTCCATCGAGTGTGATGGACAAATCAACCTGCATTAACACAGAAGACGACCCTAAACCTAAACAAACATGCTTCGAGAAGAAAATCAATGACACGCACAGTCGGAGAAACACAGGCCTCTCGACACAGTACACAATAACACTGGAACCCCAATGCCCAAAAATCCTAGTCCCATCCGCAAGGCCGTGGGAGACGATGACATTTTGGGGGCACGGTTAGTTCAGGAAGGTAGTGTCACATGAGGCGCCAGTGTTTTGTGTCACGAGACGTTCGATCTAGTGTTCAGTGTAATACGATGGTTGCAGTCGTCGATGCTAGAAGTTACCGGCGAGGGAAAACGCGGGGAAAACCGGGGCGTCCACGATGGCGTGCCACGGCGGACGCCGAGGCGCGCCGTCCCGCTTTATCCTTCCTTACATGACATATAGCGTTCTCCGGTGTTCTGAGCAGCCGTTTCCACTAGTGTAGCCTTCCTTCTTTCATTCTAATCCTTGAATTCACCCAACTAGATATCGTCTTCCTGCCGTAGTCCTCAATCAAAGTCCTCAAGCTACTCATATTGCTTAGAGTGGTTCAGTTTGCTATCATCGTTCGTAGATATCATTTGATAAGGAGTAATAATGACAAATCATTTCAGGCAATATTTTATCTCAAAAATTGGTCACAAGAAGAGCTTATATTTTTTGGCTTTCGTGTGCCAGATTGCACTCATTTAAAAACCTTGGCAAACCCATCGTAATTAAATACTACAATTAATTAGGGGTGTTTCACCACGTCGGTGTTGGTGGATAATTCAGGAGCGCCACATCTACGATCATCGGATGGTCATGAGGGCTTTGGATTGCTAGCTGGTGGTTTATTAGGCGGCATGGATTTGGCAGATTTTGCATGATAGGATTACAGTTGGGTGGTGGGGGCGCCTTGGAGTTCTTTGAATTTGCCATTCATTCCTACTACGACATAAATGCTTCGCCAGATTACAATCTCAATTATTGTCTCGTATTCGCTAAGATTGCTAGTGAATGCACTTGCTTGAGTGGCCTATTTGTCAAGAGGTTGAGGGTTTCGAGTTTGAACTTCGGCTAGGTCTCGCATTTGCTCCCACTTCTCAAATTGAATTCTAATGGATTTCTCATTGATTTGTAGCTGTCAATGCATGTTGGATATGGAGGCGGTCGCTGTAGGAGATGGATGCGCAATGGTTTAGATGTTGAGTGTGTTGCCCGCAAGTTGGTGAGCTTTGGAGCAAATGGTGCAAGCATCATGCAAGGCTGTTGGGTAGGTGTGACAATTTGTGAGCATGAGAATTTTGCTCCTTTAAGCTACGGGGTTCAGAGTGTTGCACATAGATGCAACCTCGCATTCAAGGCGTTGCAGCCTATGCGCGTCTTTGCTATGATCAAGCGATTGCTCACAGTGATTTATGCATATTTTTTCCAAGGTCCAAAACGTTTTGCCGAATTTAAACAATTGGCAGAATTAACAGAAACAAAAGGTTTCAAGATGCTTCATATTATGGAAACTTGGTGGGTGTCTGTGATCAAACCATTGCGGAGGCTCTTGTCAAAATGTTGCATGCTCATCTACAAGAAGACAATAGACTTGAGTGACAATGACAAGGCCGGGATATGGACTTGTTTGAGTCGCAGGCATGTCTTGTGCTTTTGCTCAATCTCTATACCTTATTGGAGATGTGTGCATTGTTGCCTCTATTGGAGGCAATCAATCAGTTTGTGACGTTTGTACAAAAGAGGGACGTCTTCAAATGCAACTTTGTTGCAGCAATGAAGATTTGTCACGCATCTCTTCACATTCTCTACGTTTAAACAATGGGTCTGTTATTCTATCTTTTGTCGGCTTTGGTGAGCAGATTCATGCTCAACTAAATGGAGCTCTTAAAGAGTAAGACATCTTGGCAACTCTCTTGGCGAGGGTGAAGGTTGAGTGCATATGTGAGTCTATTTCCAATTGTTATCAGTAACTGTTTTCATGGTTTCTTTTTCTTAATAAGTGGCTGTTCTTTTACTTGGTACTGTCTATGTTACTTGGTGGTTGTATCCGAGCTGGGGACTTTTAACTTATTCATTGATAGATGTATTAACAGAGGCTACAACTAAGCTGATTGCAGAGTTGGACAACCGTTTTTCTACTCACCATGGGTTGAATGCTATGGGCATACTATATCCACAATATTGGGTTAAGATGCATTGCCAAGGAAAACTTTGACAAAACATTTCGCACACTCATGGACGCATATGGGCATAATAAGATTGTAGACAAGGGGGAAGCCAAAAATTTCATTCAACCTCTGATCAACAGGAAAGAACTCATGTCTGAGAGCGGTCCCTTTAAAACATGCATGAAGAACAATGCTCGAACAGCCTTGATGCCTCCATTTGACATGAACCCTCTCACTTGATTCTAGCGGGTGCTGGATGGGAATAACAGTCTGACCTAAAGCTTCTTAGCGTTCATCAAACTTGCGGAGCTACCAGTCACACACGTAATTGACTCCGTTGAAGATAAACGCTTGTTCTTTGCCTTGACGTTTGTGAAGTCAAAGCTTAGAGCCAGCTTGGATGACTACCTCCAAGTGGTAGTGGGGATGTATGCGCAGAGAATCTTTACCCTTTAGTCTTTTACGTATCAGAAAGTGTTTGATGAATAATTTGTCACAGGTGATGGGAGATGCGATTTGGCCCATGTGTAGCTCGTGCAGCGTGATAGTTTTATTGTAGGTGAATGTCTCTATGCAGGCTCATTAGCTGTAGTTGAGGAAAAATAAATAGAGTTGATTTAGTGCAGTTGGCCTCTTTGTTTGTATTATTTCCGTTGATAGACTAAACTCTCATGTGGCCTCAACAAGTTCCTATTTTCTAATCTGCATTGTATTGCAAGCGTGGCATAGCTGTTCTGCAGCTGCTGAGGGCTCTTATCAACTAATTTTTTGAATTTCTTTGTTCCATTGTCTGTTTCGTTGCACTAGTTCATTGTTTAATTTTTCTTTGACTGTTTTATGCACCCTCTTTACTCACCATCTACATGGAAGGAATAACTCCCATTTCCATGGAGAATTTTCGTTGTGTCTGCAAGTCCGACTTCAAAGACTTTGTTACTGGTTGCGTAACATTTAGTGACATAGGTTCATCGATTGCACCTAAGGTCTTAGCTTTTTTGCCATGTTAAATGCAATTCTACTATCTAAATGATCAAGTTTTGCCAAAAATACACTGTAAATGCTTTAAATGTTGCCAAGTAAACTTCTATGTAGCTAAAATGTTGCCTGTAAAGAACTCGCAAAAAAGAAAAATTTGCCATACTTATCTTCCTCTGAAAATAGGCATCTGCCGGGACAATTCCACATAAAAAACCTTTATTTTGCCACTTCTGCTTTCACTACACTCACAATTTCGCCTTCGTATCCATTGAATAATTCTGAAAATATAAGCCCTAGACACAAGGCAATACCTAGGTTGGTTTGTGGTGTCTATTTTGTTTTGTACTAGAATTTTTTCAGTAGAAGGATGGATAGCCATGGAAATGGGAGTTATTCCATGTAGGTGGTCAGAAATGGAAAGAAGAATAAGCCATAAAGGGATGAAAAATATTCACATCATTGGGTTTCAAATGAATAAATTATATCCGCTTTACATACATGGACACCCGCTTTACGACCCATACCAGCCTTTGTGGTGGCCTTGGAGACAGCGCTGAACGAACAAAGTTCAATAGCTCACTCGCCTCTCGGGCTGATGCTCGATTCGTGTACGTGACACCCGACTGATCGGTCGAGATAAGTGACGCTATGATTGATGACACTCTTACATGACAGAAGAACATCACAGACACTCTCAGAGAGCAACAACGTCGAAGATTAATAGGCGCATGACTAGAATACTGTCGGAAATCTCTTGACCTTGTGTGCTATGTTTGTCAAGTCGGGCTGAAAGTTTTAGGTGAGTTAAAGTCCCTGACTATAATCCTCGCCCTCGTCTTAATGGCGTTCGCTATTTCTTTTCCCTTCCGCGGCGGTCACGCAAGACAGGGCCCACAGCGCGAGACCCTTCTTTCGCTCCAGAATTCTTTCCGTCGCTCCCCCCCTCTCGCGGGCCGTGCCCGGGCTCCGGATGCCACGTCGGACCCCGTCTCGATGCCCTCCTGCCACGTCCGCATCCTCCACCTTCTCTCGTCTCGGAACACAGAAAGACGAGACACCCCATGCATGGGCTGTCTCGCGAGACAGCCTCATGGCACCATGGCCCATGGGCATGCATGGAGATTTTCCTACCTTTCCGGGGCTTTCCTCTCGTAGGCCTAAGACGTGGAATAAGTCTCGTCTCGGTTTCCCGCTCGCGATTCCCAGGCGGGAGTTTGTTGTCTCTAAGTGCTCTATCGATTTCAAATTCTAGGGTTACCCGCCGTCTCGCCAGGCCCAGACGAGTGGCATCGGTGTCTGTCTACGGCGGACCCGTTTCGATGCCCTCATTAGGAGAAAAATCGGGTCACAAAAAGGCCGTGTAAGCGGCACGTGAGAGAAAAAAACAGGCGCTGCCCGCGTACTTTTTGACATGGCACCGGCTGTGCCACCGTGGTGCCAGCAACCGCCAGGGGGCTCGAACCAATGACCTCCGAGCGAGGCGTGTGGAGGGCACAAGCTACAGTGTCGGGCTGACACAACCTGCCCACTTGGGACCAAAGCCCGAGCCAAGGCATTCATGTCTCAACTAATATTCCGAGGACCTTCGTTGTGAGTGCGCCACGCAGTTCTGTGCGGGCAGCAACTCTGGCATCCGCTGCCAGCGGCAGAGGTGCCCAAAGTAGGGAGTTCACCTAGAAAGGGCAGGCTTACACGGCCTTTTCATGACCCCAAAAATCTCCTAATGCCCTGTGTCTTGCATGTTCCCGCAATGCATCCTCCGATACCGCTCGTCTCCTTGGCAGTGTCGACGCCAAACCCGTGAACGCGAGACCGAAGGTGTCTACAGGAGTGGCATCGGCTTGTACCGCAGCTGTTTGCGGGACAAGCGCAATCTGTTGTGATGCGTGACGCGTGATATCCCGAGAGTTGCGGTTGGGATGGAGACCCTGCAAGAGGACGCCGCGAGACAAATCCTGAAGGACGATCTTCCGCGAGACAATGGAGCGACCGTGGCTTCTCATTCTGTCGACGTGAAGGTGGAGGTAGACACCTCCAGGATTGGACCGTGGGAGACAATCTACATGCAAAAGAACGGTCACATTCTGCAGGGATACCGAGACGCGGTAGAGTTCCCACCTCGCCGTCCCTTCACGTTCAAAGACATCAAGTGGGACTTCCGCCCACCGAATTCGTATCCTGATGTTGTCGAATACTGTAGACGGAACATCCCGGAGTCCGGGCTTGGAATCGGGCGCTCCGAGGGTGATGTCTCGGAGAAAAGGTATCATGTTGCTTACATTCCGTGGGAAAGAGTGGAGGAGTTCGTCGAAGGCGAAAGCAAACGAAGGTCTGATGTCAAGACAAGATTCTTGAAACGAACCAAGGGGAAGCCGCCTGGTCACGAGCCGAGACACAATACTGGCCTTCATACTTTCTGGTTAGTTCATTTCCGAAACATAATACTTTTGGGTATCGTTTTGTATGTTCTTCTATCTGTATATACGTGATGTCCGCGTCTCCATGTTCTTTGATAACGAGACAGCATTCGCGAAACGGGTTCCGAGACAGTCGATAACGGTTCGCTAATTTGGTATTGTATTTTCGGCACAGGTACGAGTGCCAGTACGGGCCAAAGGACTTGTCCGACAAGGTCCTCACAATTACTCCCGAAATGGAGACGAAGAAACCGAAATACAACGTCAAGGGCAAGTTGATTCCCAACGGGCGTGGGAAGGGGAGGCCCAGAATTGGCGCTGTTGCGAATGGAATGAGCATCAAGAGAGGATGCGTGTGCAGATTCCAGGTGAAGCAGCTCTACTATCTCCGAGACGTGGTCGAGATTGTATATTATAATCCAAGACACGAAAATTCTGCATCGCTAGTGGTCCACGGCGACGTCCTACCCGGCGAGCGTGGTCGTTTCAAAAGACAAATTCCGGCGGAGCTTCGGAATTGGGTACTGTCGAGCCTCCGGTCTGGCGTTTCCAGTAACAAGATTCTTTCTATCCACCGTGCCGAGGTGATGCGTCTCGTAGCCGAGGGTGTTCCGCCTGAACGATGTCACTTTCTACGGGAGTGGGATGTCTGAAACATTGCTAAGGAATTGAGGAAAACAGAGTATCAGAGAGACGACAACGATGCCGAATCCGTGAAAATGTGGGTGGAGGCTAACCCGGACGATGTTTTTTACTACCGTCTCGTTAAGAAAGGCTTTGTCTCGGGAACTCTCACATCTGCGAATTTGCCCTTTGTCATCGGCATCCAAAACGAGTTCCAGTTCAAGGTGATGCTACAGCACGGCCACGAAAGTATTGTCTCGATGGACGCTATGTTCGGAACAAATCATTGGAAGGTGAGGACCATGTATTTCGACCTTGTCTCGTTCAGTACTCATTTCGTTTTCCGAGACATTGACATTGTGGGATCCGAGAAACTCAGAATAGACCGGAAAAGCCTCATCCGGAGTTAGTATTCTAATAATTTTTCATTTTTTCGGTTAATTAGGTAAAAACTAGCTAGGTACTAGCTGTATTGGGAGTTAGCATAAACCGGACACTCCAGAATCCTTAAAACAGTTAACGCAGGAAGTATTCTCGGAACCTGGATTCCGAAACTCGGAAGAGAAAACACGGAACAGGTGGACGATCCGAGTACTGACCGTTACTGTAACCGCGTCAAGGATCTGAAACGACGCGGAAGTCATCATGACCCGGATAGGCGTTTAACCCGGTACGTTGGCGGCTGCAATTACGGGCCGCCACAGCGTTTATGATGCCTGGGGTATATAAGCGAGGGTGTTAGGGTTTGGAGTTCCTTTTTGCGAACTGGGAGTAGAGAGTGAAAGAGTGGTGAGGTGTTTTGTCTTTTCCGATTCACCGGCAGTTGGATTGCCGGGTTTCTTGCTGTCGGATCGTAGAGGGAGAGAAGTAAGGCGTAGAGATGGCGCACGTGCAGTGTAGCGTCGTTAGTCCCGGTACTCCGGTGAGGGAATCGGAGATGGAAGAGCTGATTGTCGACCTCACCCGGATGAGGTGCGAGGGGTTGTTGTCACGGCCGTGGTTACTGAAGAGTGAGGTGATGGTGAGGGAGGTCCTGGAAGGACCGGACAATAGGTGGGATAATACGATCTGAGGCAAGCCCACGCTGTGGAATGCGGAACAGTGGGCGGCAGCTTACGATTTCGAGCAGACCGGGCTCCTTTGGGCGACCCGGACGGATAGATACGTGCAGGATAAGTTCCACGGAAAGATCCATAGGAATAATGGATACGAGATAGACGCCTGCAAGGATAGGAGGCAGAGGCAGGTCTTAGCCTTTCTCGTTCCGATCCTGTATCCGCTGAAACCGGCTCAGGTCACCATTACGGTCGGGAACACCATCCTCGGAGCGTACTCAGGAGAACGTCCGGTGAATTGGGCCGCACTCATGGCGGAAGTTGTGCAGAAGATGGTGCCGGGGATCGGAAAGAAGCCGACCCCGATCTCTCCCTTCCTCTTCCACCTTTACCATGCGTATGAGTTGCTGAGCGATAAGGAGGAAGAAACTTATACGGCGGCGAAGAACTTCCTCAAGTTTTCGGAGATTCCGCCCGGAATGGAAGCCGATCCGCGGGGCGAAACCTCGGATACAGCCTCCACGGAACATGAGGACGATACGAAGGAGGTTCCGGACCCCCGCACTTATAGGGCTCAGTCTAGGTCACGATCGGAGCGGGCTGCGTCACAGCACGCGGAGCCCTCTACGGCCCGGGGAGATACGGAACGGAGGGAGGTCAGTTCCGAGCGGGGGTTTCCGTTGGAGTTATTCCGGGGGATTCGGGAGGAGACTCACCGAGCGCAGGCTTCTTACGATCGGATCGAGACACTGTTCTGGAGAGTCTGCACATCCCTGGGAGGCTGCTTACGAGAGGAGGTGATCCGAGAGGTGGAATTGTTGAAGGACGCTCCGAAACTTCGGAGTGAGAAGAAGCAGCTGGAGCTTCAGTTGCACGAGCTGACGAAGGAACTGGCGGCGAAGAGTGAGGAGATCCGGAAGTTCCATGCCGAGCGGGAGGGGACCTTGGGGGAGCTTCGGACGTTGGTAGGGAGTTCCGGTGCGGTAATCAACAAGGCCCGGCGGTAATCAACAAGGCTCAGGCGAGGGAGTCAAAGGCGGAACGGAGTGCTAGGCGTAAGGCGGAGCGAGCAGCAGGAGTGGGCGGATCAGTGCCGCGGGTGACCAGGTCGAAGGATCGCGAGCAGGAGAGCCACAAGAAGACAAAGAAGGGATAGATTCCTCTTGCTGCCACTGGCCGTAAACTTTCCGGATTTATAGGAGTAGATTTCGGATCGGGAGATCCGGTTTAGTCGTAAAGTAGAATTCTAGGTAGATACTTAGAGATTAGGGTTTTTATTGAATTACCGGCGCCGCCGCTTTTGTGAAAGCCCCAGCTTACTTAAACAGGGCAGGCGATGCGGTCCAGGTCTTCGTTTTTTGCATGTTTTCTCCCTATATTCCTTTTCAGTAAAGTATTCGTGTTTTGCAAGTATTGTGCGTGATTTCCCGCTAAGTGTGAATTATCCGGGAAGGATACGAGAGTTCCGCTGTAGCTCGGATAGGAAGGTGATGGGAGTTGTGACGAGGCCCGAACCAGAAAGGTAATGGGATTGAGCGGAAAGATTTAGCGGATTGTCGTAGGAGTGAAGCCTCACTGTTCCATCCCCAAACCAACCTCATACGGAATAGCCGTCGCTAGGGTCGAGCGGATCAAGGATTACTTGGTCGGGCTCCCTGAACTTCTGAAGAGGTTCCGTGCACAGTGAGAGGGGGAGTCGGAACGTGGTACGGGTCGCCTAGAGATAATCGGATCCTGGTTCTCCCAGATCCGGATTGGTTTGTCGTTGTAGTCTTACGGATCGGAGAGGATCGTCTGTGTGACCTGCTGGCCAGAGTATTCTAGGACAGTTGTGAGACGGTAACTGATCCGAGACGTTGGGGTTTGTGGACGAAACACCTGATGAGAAAGAGAAAGAGAGAGAGAGATAGTCAAGGAGTTACGTTCCGAAGACACTATCCGAGCAGTGGCAAGGCTCGGAATGATTAGAAGTAACTACTTGGTGAAACACTATTGAATCCCTGGACGATACTCGGAACTAAGTGACAATACGGAAGTTTACGCCCAATCGGGGTGTTATCCGGATGTTAGTTGTGTTTCCGTGTTCCGACACATAAAAATCTGGCACCGCTGCCGGGGATTCGATAAGCTGTGAACCAGGTGGATACTCGGAGGATAAGTGAGCGCTGATTGGAAGAAAAGTGGAGTCAGACTGTGAAGGCTTCATTTAGGTGGATATGCGGTAGACGGAAGTCTTACGCACAGATTCAGCCTTCCGAGGAATCGGAAGAAGAATTCCCAATCTCTTCCATGGTTGGGGCGCAACCGGAAGATTTAGGGGGAAGAAGATCCACTCGGTTGCTACAGAAGAGGGGTAGGGTTTTGGTACACGATCTACCGGGTATGAATCTACTACACCGGATTCAGATTGCTGTGGAGCGAGAAGGAGACGTAATCGTGGTATCGTTGGCCGGAACCTCCGCAGCCGGAGCGGGTACAGCTCAAGATCCTGAAGAAGAAGAAGTCGAAGCCGACGCAGGGGTTGGAGAGGAAACCGAGGAAGAAAAAGAGGACGAGGAAGACAATCCGATGGCTCCCTCTACCCGACTGAAGTACAACAGATTCAAAGGAGACGGAAGTCAAGACGTGGACGAATGGCTCTGTGAATTCGAATCCATCGCTCTGGCCAACCAGGAGGACTCGGATGCAAAGAGGAGAATATTCCAAGGTCTTCTGAAGGGAGAAGCTCTGCAGTGGTATCAAGACGTTCCGGAACGTACACGTAACGACTGGACCAGTTTCGTGACCCTGTTCCGACGTACGTTCCGTGAAGCTGGAGGAGAAGCTCGCGCACTCGGAAAGTTGAGCCGGATGACGATGAGATCTACGGAGTCAGTACGGAAGTACAGTCAGAGAGTGAAGGCGCTCATACAGAAACTCACCACAGCCATAGCTCCGAGTGGACAAGTGGAATGGTTTGTCGCCGGATTCCCAGAGGAGATGGGGTTTCAGATCTGACAAACCCGTCCCGCTACACTATAGGAAGCTGTGGAAGCGGCTCAGAACTATGAGAACTCGGCCCAATCTCTACGGAAGTCTCTGAAGCATACCGAGAAGCGGGGTAAGAAGATCCGGAGGGAGAGAGAACGTCGGCAAAGGCACGAGTCTTCCTCGGAAGATTCCGACTCTACCAGTAAGAGCGATTCCACTTCATCCAGTTCCGATCAGTCAGAAGAGGACTCCAGGGGAACCTCGAGACGTCGAGGTGGCTCCAGTGGAAAATCCCGGCCTAGACGGAACCGAGAGTTGATCAAAGTGAAGGTGGAAGATGACGATTCTCGGAAGGTAATGAAGGAGATGAAGGAGATCCGAGAATCGATTGCCGAACTCAACGTTCACCTTTCCGAGAATCGGAAACCTCGTAAGATGATTCCCACCAGCAGAGCTAACGTGTGGTGTGCTGACTGCGGAAAGCAAGGGCATTACCCCCCGGAGTGTACTGAACCCCGCCAGAAACGAATTCACTACGTCCATCCGGAAGAAGAAGTATACTTTGCCTATCCGGAAGAGGAGAAGTTCCAGATGGAGGAGTACCAACCTGTGTATCAGGTTTTGACTACTTACGGGCGAGGGAAGGCTCCGATCCAGATAGCTCGTCCTCCCGCCGGATATCGGATCCCACAGAACGTTCCGGGTAGGCCGATGTACCAGAAGCCGACCCACGGGTACTGTTTCAACTGTGGGAGTCCGGATCATTACGCACCTAACTGTCCGTTTGAGCGACAGGGGCAAGGAGCACCACGGGTCCTTTCGTGCCAAAATTGTGGGGAATACGGTCATACGGCTCCTCAGTGTGCCAAGCTAGCACAACCCCGTCCGATTTTCAAACAGGTGGAGGTCCCTCCGAGAGAAATGACTGGACTCAATTATGGTCACTTGGATGGTATAGAGAACCCGGACAAATGACAAGTTGGTGACGGAACTACAGGAGGGCGCGGAAGTACCAGTACACAGTGTATCAACCCGTAGTTCCGCTAGAGAACGTGCCCAGGAACCGGAGTTTCCGAAAATCCGGAAGACCAGAAGGAGGATGAGATCCAGGAGAGTGGATTCGGATTTGGGATCCGAACCCCCTACAGTAACCCGAGCTTTACCAGAAGAAGACGACCGTCCAGAAGCGGAAAATGGGGTGGAAAGAGGGAACCTTCCGGAAGATATCAACGAGGAAGTTCGGAAAGAGCTAACGGATCCTCCTGTCCGGAAGATCACCAAGCCCTCGGTCCGGTTTGACGACGTTCCGGTGGTTATTCCTTCCGATCCAAGAGTGGACGAGTATGATATTTTGGGAGATATCAAGTCCCTCAAAGCAAATGTCACGATTGGACAGTTGCTCCATGACAATGTGAATTACCAGAAGGTGATCCGAGAGGCATGGACGAAGCGGAGGCGCCGAGGGATGAAACTACCATCCGTAGCTACTAATTTCTTACAGGTTGAGGATCACGGAGCCCCGGAACTGACGGTGCTAGTGGAAGGATGTGCTATCCCGAAGGTTCCGGTAGATGGTGGATCCGGTGTAAACCTGATGTTGGAAGATACGGCCTTTGAGCTCGGATACACCTCATTCGAGTCTACCGATCAGGTGTTACAAATGGCGGATCAATCTAGGATTAAACCCGTGGGAAGATTGTCCCAAGTTCCGACCACGATCGGGGAGGTAACCTACCTCTTGAATTATGTGATAATCCGAGTAAGTACGGGCCGCCCCTTTCCGATGTTGTTAGGAAGACCCTGGCTATACATGGCAGGAGTCCTCGTTGATTGGGGAGCCAAGGAGTTCGTGCTCGGAAAAACCAATCAGCGGATTCCGTGGAAGATGGATGGATATCTAGGGGAAACCAGCGGCTCGGATGGGTATACGTCGGATTGGTCCGACCCGGAAGAAGAGGATGACGAAGTATTTAGTTATTTCGTGGACCAGTTCTCGGAAGTTACCGAGGATGACTTCCGATTTCATAATCCGAACAGTGAGCAACCCCAACCAGCATTGGATCGCGTGAAATTCCCGGTACTTGAGGATCGCTCTCTCGGAGAGGGAAATGTCCCACTCTCGGCCGAATGGTTCCGACAACAGGTCGAGGAGAGAAACCTACCCGCTATGGGTCTCGATCCGGACACCCGTGTCCGGGTGTGGAGCGCATGGACGGATCAGAGGGAGGAACAGGAATTGGAACGGGTCAAGAACGTTGTGAAACCATCCGACTACGAGAAGGTGGAAGTAGCCCCCGGAAAGACATTTCTGTTAGGACGAAGCATGAGCAAGGAGCAGAGAAAGGAGTATGTGGATTTACTAAAGGAATACTTAGATGTATTCGCTTGGTCACCATCCGACCTCAAGGGGATACCTCCGGAACTCGGCCAACATCATATTGACTTGGTTGACGGATCCGTTCCGGTCAGACAACGTTTGTACAGGCTCAACCCGAAGTATTCTCTGATGGTGAAGGAGGAGATCGATAGCCTCCTGAAGGCCGGATTCATCTATCCGGTGAATAACTCCGAGTGGGTATCACCCATAGTCGTCGTTCCGAAGAAAGTTGGCTCGGATGGGAAAGTCAAGATCCCAGTCTGTCAAGATTTTCGGAAACTGAATGCAGCTACGAAGAAGGATTATTTTCCGTTACCTTTTACGGACATTATCCTTGATCACGTAGCAGGGCAGGAGTGCTACAGCTTTCTTGACGGATTTTCCGGTTACAACCAAGTGTCAATCCGGGAAGAGGATCAGCTGAAAACGACTTTCACCACGGAATGGGGGACGTTCGCCTTCAACAGGATGCCCTTTGGATTATTTAACGCTCCCGGAACATTCCAAAGGCTGATGGTGGATATCTTCCGAGATTTCTTGAGACATTTCCTAGAAGTCTTCATCGATGACTTCGCGGTGTTTAGTAAGTGGAAGGAACATCTCGAGTACCTCCGAAAGACCTTCCAGAGATGCAGGGAAACCGGACTGAAATTACATCCCGGAAAATGCTTTATGGGGATGATATCCGGAATTCTTCTCGGACACATCGTAAGTCGGAACGGGTTGGAAGTCGATTCGGATAAGGTACGAGCTATCCTTATTCTAGTGTCTTCCACCAACATCCGAGAGGTCCGGGGATTCCTAGGATGCATTAGGGGAAAAATGAGGTCTCCAACGGGCCTTGTAAGGCAGCCCGGATTAGGTGGGCTGCCTGCCCAAAACCCCCTCTGTCGCTGTCAGCAGGGGTCTGAAACGCTGCCCGAAGCGGACGGACGGGAGTTGCGTGGCCGGATTTTGCCTTGTTGGCGAGAGGGCGTGGACGGTGGTTGTTGAGCGCCAATCCTTGGGATTTATTGCTCGGCGATTAATGAAGTGCCTCGATCCGTTGCCTCGATCCACGGATTGTCAACTTCGAATTGCTGCCACAACGGTCTGGGCGCGATGGCGCCACCGGCTCTACGCCGTTCAGCACCAAGAAAACGAAGCGCCCTGTTCTGCTTCAAGCAAGTCGTTGTTGGCACTGTGGGACGCACAATCGTATGTGATTTGCGGGAAAGATTCCGAGTGGCGATGGCGCCCCAGACCGGAGGAGCAAAATTGAGATTGCAATTCATTTCTTGGCAGCGTCCGCTGGCAGCGACGGCGGCGAGGGGTTGTTCTCAGTCGGCGACCAAGGTTTCAACGAAGAGATGAAAACTGATGTACTTGAAGGGAAGGTAAGTTAACCTTATTCGATAAACCTTTGTGGGGTGTTCAGGGGCTACTGGGTTTTTGAGCAATTTGAATTTCGATTTCATTAGCCCTTGCTGCCACAACGGCATAAGGCAATGTAGGTTTCGTGGTCGATAGCGCTTGTAGATGCCACGCAGGTCTATCGAATTAGGTTCGGAGTATTTGAGGTTGTGAATTCAGTTTTTCATTGGGTGTAGGAGGTGTCCGAAGATCAGAACAAGTTCTCTCGAATAACAGCAAATCACCAAGTGTGACTAGGGGAGATTCAATCAAGATTACCGACTGTAGGGTCCACGATGGCAGCAAGGGCTGAACGAAGCAATCAGTACATTCCCCACTTTGCACTGGACACACGCTATGCCCCGGTCATGAGACGAGGTTCTACGCAAGTGGAGCTGTGCATGAGGAGCTCGTTTCCAACACGGAGGTTGCGTGGAGACACGAACATTGACTTGTGGATCAATGGAGACATTTACCCTGGTGACCCAATGACAGGGAAGCCACCTCCAATCAAGTCGCTAAAAGAGTTTGTTGAATTCATATGTCATGGAGAGCAGGGTCTTCGCGGATATACACACAGGCTGCTGGATCATTGTGTACATGGTTCTACACAGGAGGAGACGCGGATCCAGTTGGCACAGTTGAGCGAAGAAGTGCTTCAGCTTAGAGGCGAAGCTCTGGCCAGCAACTCAAGGGCAGCCCAAGATGTCCAATTGGGGAGAATGCGTTGCCTTGAGTTAGAGAAGAAATGCAGGGATTTGCAAGCTGAATTACAGGCTGTCCGTGATTGCCATGCCCAAAGGGTGGAGCAATTGGAGCGCCATGTGCGGGGTCTCCAAGAAGACGTTGACCGCTGCCAGCGGAGGGCCAGCTTCGAGAAGGAGACCCCCATGGGCATGCGAAATAGGAGGAGGGCTCTCAGAGGGATTCACGAGTTAAAACCTGGATCAGGTGGATCAAAAGCAAGAGTGAAGCTTGTGCGGACAGTGCTGCAACCAGATGTGGTGCAGTTTGTTGTCGAAAGGAACCGAGAGAACCGGAAGTGCTCTCGACTGCGGGGGGATAAAGAGTCCCAAAATAGGACTGCAGTAGCACTAGCTCGAATTTTGTCACGGCATGAAGGTGTAGCGCTCGCTTCTCAGCCTGCAATGGCACATGTTCAGTCAGATATTGCGAAAAATGTGCTCAAATCGATTGGTAAGAGTATTGGACCGGACAAAATTCTTGCTACTTGCGACCAGGCAGGGGTTTCCCATCGGGGATATGGTGCTCTCTACAAATCTGTGAAGGCTCCCATTGCTGCTCTGAACAAAGGAGTCTCCGGGAGTATTTTGCCGAGCCCCTATCACGTGAAACTGCTTCGGCAGGAGTTAAATGCAAACCTGCCACAGTATATTGGCGAATACTACCATGCTGAAGGTCGACTTACGCTGCCAGCAAGTTCTAAGAAGAACAAGAAGTCCGAGGACATGGTAAAGGAAGTCGTTTTGACTGACAAGAATTCCCTATTCACAGACCTTGAGGTGGTCCAAAGGAGCATGGTGATCTTCTACGGCATCACGGAAGAAGGTAACGTAATCACCTCAGACTGTTGTTTTCAGAGTTTGCTGCCAGCAGGGTTATTTATCAATTAACCGTGACTTACACATCCACTCGCCATGTTTCCACAGAGTTAAGAGGGGCACCGCTGGTATTTGTCATGAAATTGGACGAGGCCGAGATTGTCAATGGCAAGAAGTTTGAACGGGTCAGCATCACATTGATGAATAGGGCGCTCGACCCAGACATTCAGAGAAACCATGCCCTGTTTTTCTCAGTCCAGTCGGAGCAGGAAATCTGGCCAGTGGCAACCTTTCAAGTGGAAAAAGAGTCCTACGAAGTTCTGTCGTGGATATTTGGGAAATCCAAATTTCCATCTGTGATTGCAGCACAGTCCAGTGGCGAGAAACTCACGGTCCCTGAAGTTGGAGAATTCCATGTGGAGTGGCATCTCGCTGCGGACATGAAGACGATCAAGTGTATGTACGGGCTTCAGTCGGGGCCATCGTGTGCGATGAACTGCATATACTGCGAGCAGAAGAGGGCTAAGCCTACCGTAGGGACAGCAAGCCAGGCGAGTGCTGCCATCAGAAAACGTGGGAAACCAAACTGGGTGGGGGGACTGTTTGCCAACTCTGTGGAGCCAGAACCATGTGACATGCGTGCACATACAAGGTAGAGGCCTATCTTGCCAATTCCGTTGCAAAGAGTGCACATTTGTACACTTCACGCCCTAGTTCGCCTAGCGGAGAAGATTGTGCATCAACACATCATTTATGTCTGGAACATACAAGATCAAAGACTGAGGGCTACAGCCATAGAGCAAATGGAGAAGTCCTTGTCAGCTATCGGGGCTCACGGTGGCAATGTGGAGATTAGAAAGGATCCGAAACTGAGTGGCAGCACAGGGAATGTGCCACAGAAGCCATCTTTCAGTGGGGTTGTTGCTAGCAGACTATTTAAACCAAGCGTATGGTCTGGAAACGACAAGGCCTGGAAAGACATATGTCAAGCAGAGAGCAATAATAGTGGCGGCGGTGCACATCGTAGGGCAAGGGCTGCTATGTGGCAAGCCTTTGAAGAGGTTCTACCATATTTTAGCGGCTTGGTGCTGACAGCAGAACAACGACTCCAGTTCAAAGGGAAGATAGAAACGTGGGGGAGAACATTTTTGGAGGCCTTCGGAGAGGAGCATGTGTCGCACTACATGGTGAGTTATATGAACGAGGTTTGGGATGAATTAGGGGTTGATGGCTGACCTCACTTTCATCAATTCTCTATCCAGGACTAACCTTGGAGTGGCTGTTGACAGCATGTAATTGTCAGGCATGGCAGTTGGTTTGTGGAGGAATACGGTAGTCTGGCCGTATGGAGTTGCCAGGGTATGGAGAAATCCCATCATCAAGCGAAGGCAGCGAATCAAGCGCATACAGCTCACGGTGGTGGCAAAGAGCGCATCAGTGTGATTTTGAAACAATTCCAACATTGGTACCGAAATATACAGCATCGGTATAAGAAGAAATTAGAGTGCACCAGGGTTCTAAATACCCCGGACGATGAGGCCCGCATGGAGGCTACACGTAGAAGGCGAGAACAGTGGCATCGATCAAATGCTGCCAGGGCTTTGGAGAATTGGCGGTCAAGGCGACGGCGTGTTGGCAAAGCTTGGGTGTGTGATAACACCGTTGGAGGTGATGGAGCCAACAATGATCAAGCAAGAGGATCTGCCAACGAAGATGACCCCGGGGAGGAGGGCAACAATGTGGATCTTGAGGAAGGACGCAACTCAACTGACGGTGACGACGCTGGCAACAACGTGGACAGCGATGACGCTGGCAACGAGCCTGTATGAATTGAGTACAAATTATGCGTTCTAAACTCATTGGATGGACATCTATAATGTAGCAAGTTTTTAATTTTTTTTAATTTTTTTGATCGGAGTAGACAGTGGATCTTCTTTAACATGTTTTTTGGTTTCATTCTAGAATAGCCATTTACGGATAGATTTATCAAAAAATGAGGATTTTTTCGAGCAATTCCCTAAAATGGCTTATCCATTGCTAAGTTAATCTCGATAATTATTAAAGAGGCACCCATGGAGAAGAAGGGGAGTCCACTGACAGTGAGGTGGCTGGCAGCAATGAGGACAGTGACGACGCGAGCAATGGCCGTGTGTGACTTGACCGCAATGTGCCTTGGTAATTATGTTATAACTTATACCTATGTAGAATGTGGCTGGCAACAATGTTTTTTTTGGATGAGTTAGACCATGTTTCTCCCCTAAACTTGTTTTGTGGTTATTTCACTAGAAAGACCAATCCAAGGGATTATAACTCTTCATAATGATGAATTCAATGAATGTGTCTTAGTAATCATACATGTCACTCACCCTTAAATTTTAATTTTAATTTCTATGCCAATTTGTTGCAATTAAAATCAAATGGGGAAATGATGTATAAGGCCGTGGAAATGATTGACAATTAAGGTTGCTGTGACCTTCCCAACACCTCCTTTACGACCCCCCTAATTAACATTGCTTAAGAGTCTCATACCCCCCTTGAAGGACGCTGCCCACGTGGCAGGCGGTTGACTCCAGCAAGAGTCTCCTTCACACCAGTCTTGGGCCTTCTTCCCGAAAAAAGATATGGGGTTGACTGTTAGCTTCACTCCTCTCTTCTACTGCCGCGCTCTTGCTTCCAGCAGGCGCCTCGGGTTTGCACTGACACGGTAGTGCTTCGGCTTCTTCATCCTTTGTCTTTCTCCATACCCTTGATTTCTACCGTTGAAGAGCGCAATTTCGAACTAGGCGGAGGGGGGTGTGAGGATTTTGTGGGTGCAGAGGGAGCCGTGGAGGACTCATCCGTGCAGCCGTACTGGGAGGTGCGACCCGTGGAGGACCTGTGAGGAGGAGGGGCGAGGGCGGTGCGCTTGGGGGAGCTGAGGAGTGCGGAGTTCGGCGGAGCCGCGAGGAGCGGGGTCGAGTTCTGAGGAAGGAGTTGGGGGAGTGAGGAGCTGGGTGGCTGTCACGAGCATCGGGCCCGCAGCAGCTGCGCGGGCAGCAGGGGGGGGGGGGGAGGCTGCGGCCACAGCTCTGGCACTGCAGCGGTAGGAGCTCAGCGCGGAGGTGCGACCAGCGGGGCGGGGAGGAGCTAGGGCGCCTCAGGGAGCAGTGAAGAAGGCCAGCGCGAGCAGCGGGGAGAAGCAGCGGGGCGTTGGGGAGCTTCGGCGCCGAAGGACAGCCGCGGCGCAGAGGGAAGCTGAAGGGGAAGAGGGAAGTGAAGGCGTAGAGAGCGGGTTCGGGCTGCAGAGGGGAGCAGAAGGGGAAGAGAAGAGCAGGCCGCGCAGAGGAGAGCTACAGCGCGGCGAAGAGAGCTTCGGCAACGGAAGACAGCTCTGACTGAGCTTCGGCTTAGAGGTAAGCAGCTTGTTTTTGCAACTCTGTTTTGGCAATTTCTCTTTGTTGTTGTACAATGCGTAGAGGGGCATGGCACAGTTGGGTGAGGTCGTTCAGCCATGGCCGCGAAGGTCCTTTCAGTTGTGAGGCTTCATGTTTTCAGAACTAAATTCAACTAAACCGAATGAATAATGTCTTGTCAGTGGTCTTCCCTTTTTCAGCTGCCATGCGCGATCCCCCTTTCGTAAAACGTGTTGTTTTTGCACTACCAGCGCCAGGGATGTCGAGCCGTAGGAAGGGAAAGGAGGCCGTCGTGAAGAAGGAGGTCGTCGAGGTTGCTGACAGCAAGGAGGATGGCAACGATGTTGAGACGCCGTAAGATGACGCCTTCGACTTGGACGGCTTACCCCCTGCACTTCATGCACAGCTCCACCACCTCGCCCCATTTCTGCTGGGTAGGCAGGCTGCGGATTACGATGAGGACTTCTTCGCCCGCACCTTGCAGCTCTCCAACAAGGGGTTGAAGTTCAGTGACCTCAGCGGCGACAAGCATTGCAGGAAGGCCGACTTCATCGACAGATGGCCAGAGCGTTCTTCTGGGCGGCACTACGTTGCTGACTGTGAGGATCCGGAGGCCCAGAGGAAATACTGCGAGATGTACCGGTGGACTTATGGAGGTGACCCCGACAACTGGGCATTCGGGACCTCCTTTCTTCGGGCTTGCCACCTCTACTTTGAGAAGGGCGTGGATGTCAACTTCGCCCAGAAGGCGGAGGCAATTGTGAAGGGGCGTGAGAAGCTGCCAGGGCGTAATCCGCAGTTGACTCCCCCGGCCTTGAGGGAGCAGATTGAAGCCATTATCGACTTCCTCGCTGGCCACATCCCCGGTGCTGGCAGCAAGGGCAAGGGAGGAGGGGCGGAGTCGAGCGGAGGAGCCAAGCCACTTGGAGCCACCTCCAAGGCTTTGATCACGGCCGCGGAGGCGAAGAAGGTCAGGGGACCTAGATCCCTGCCCCCTCCTGCCAAGGCCGTGGCTGAGAAGAAGGCCGTGAAGGCCCTTGCTGCCGTTGCCATCAAGGTGCAGCCCTTGGTGGCAACGGATCCGAAGCAGGTCCTGGAGCAGCAGCGCCTCAAGAAGAAGTCCTTGGAGGCGGCACTTCTGAAGGTGGAGGCCAGCCGGGACCGCGTGAAGGTCGACCTTGCAACCCAGCGGGACTACATCAAAGCCAAGGAGGCCGAGGAGTCCAAGCTCTATGACGACATCTTCTCCGCCCGCGAGGCCTCCAAGAAGGCCGCGGCTGATGGCAACGACCAAGAGAAGAGGCGCTTTGATCACGCGGCCCGCTTAGGCCAAGACAAGCTGGGGCTTGCAAGCAAGGCACTCCTTGAGGCCCAAGCCCGCATTGACAGGGTCTACAAGAAGTTGGAGGAGATGGAAGCCGATGAGCAGAGACGCCACGCCGAGGTCTCCGCGCTGACAGCGGAGATCTCGGCCTTGGAGTTGGCTTCAGCTTTCTTGCGCCCGAAGAAGGTGCTGGCTCGTTATCCATTGGAGTTCCAGGTGTTGCCAATAGCCCTGAACGACCCATGCCCCTTCTGCGAGCGTTACTTCGTTGACACCTGCTGCGTACCTTTGTTCTGCGGCTGCTTGGCACATCCCCATTGTATGTTTGAGGCAGTCTTCTCCCAGGACGCCCGGTGCCGTCGATGCGAGCGGGGGATGACTGGAGGATGGCTTGGGCAGTGGGGCTTCGACCTCGACTCCAAGGCCGCGGAGGAGTTACGTCTCACGGAAGAGATCTTCCTGGCCGAGCCTGCTTCACCACGTGCTCGCAGCAAGAGGCCCGCTGCCCCCTCTGTGGCCGCGCTTCCGTGGAAGAAGACCAAGGGCGACCAAGGTTTGTTGCCCCTTAACCTATCTGCCCAACTGGATCTTGCCTAATTCGTTGTTACATCCGAATAATTCTTATTTTCTAATTCTTGTTTGCTGGCAGCAACTACAGAGGATGCTCTCCCCGACTCAGACTCCCTGGCGTTCGATCCCACGCAACGCTCTCCTCAGGAGACCCAGGCAGCCCTATCTGGAGATGGGAACAAGGACTCATCCGCCACCACGCAAGGACCACCTGAAGCAGAGAAGAACGAGGACGACACCAACATGGAGGGACTGTCGAGCCTTGTTGAGGCAATTGCCACAAACGCAAACGTGGAGTAGATTCCCACCTTGGATAGTTTTGTAGGCCGGGTTAGGGGTTTGCTGGCAGCGACTTCTGGTCCGGACTTTTATGGGCCACCTTTCTTAAACTTTTCCGAACTTGAAAACAATTTGCCTCTGGACTGCCATGTCTCTTTGAAAGATATGGCATTCTTGTAACCCTTCCTTTTTATTCGCAACTGTATTTCTTCTTTATTGTGGACTGCTGACAGCAAGGGCTGCTCTTTAGCCGCCATTTTTTTTTTCTTCTTTCATTATTCGCCACCATGGTCCCTTTCAATTTTGGCCATTGTTGTTATTTACCATCTGCGACCTACTTCATCTCTTATGTACAACTGTTTTTTATTTTTATCTTGTTCTATTAGAATCGAGCGTGGTTCTTTTTTTATTTGCAACCTTCATTTTTTCGTCTTTGTTGGCACCAAGAGCTGCATTGTGCCCGCCGTTGCCAGTTCAGAGCACCAGGTTCACGAAGGAGCCAGCCTCTTCGGAGGAAGTAACAAACTTTACATTCCTTCCTAATTACTTCATATTTGTCAAGTGCCAAACTCCATTTTGTGCCTCTGAAGGGTCATGTGCTCTATTGTATGCAATTGTTTTTCTTTTCTTATTTTGCGCTGGCAGCAGGCTCCAGCGTCAATGGCGCCACCACAAGTTCGAAGCAATTTTGCGATTCAGACCCAGGCCCTCTGAAACCCCGGCCATTCTTCAGACTTCTTGTATTTTATTCTATTTTTCATTTTGCACCCTAGGATTCGCCACTGGTAATTGTAACTGTTTTTCTTTTCTATTTCCGCTGGCAGCACGAAGATCAAGGGTAATCACAAATTTGCCTCCATATAACACGTTAATACAGGATGTCCCACAGAAAGTCCTGAATGGTAAGCAAAACCACTACCTGAACTCGCTAACGACTTCGCGAAGAACCTAATGACTTCCCACATACTGTGACTACCCATCCCCGAAATCACTTTTCCTACAGCTCCACAATCTTCATCCTTTTGGGAACCGTGACATCCGCAGCTGTAAGGTGTCTCTCATGGCGCTGGTTGATCTGCATCCAACAAATCCTGTCATTTTCGTTTGCTGGCAGCAAGGAGCTCTGAACAGCCAATTCCCAACACATCAAAACGACTACATGAATTCGGCTAGACTCGTACCTTTTTCTCACGAACACCGTTGGCCTCTATCAAAACCAGGTTGTACTGCCCAGGTACGTCATCTCCAAGTGCCATTGCAATTTCGTGCCGCAGGTGGGATACTGGCCAACCCTTGCCAACTTCAGATGTTGGCAGCAAGTTCCCCCTAAACATACAAGACACTTCCACCATCACCTCCTCTGGTAGGTGATCCAAGGCTTCCCACTGACTGTTGGCAGCCCCCCTATACCTTGTATACATGAACCTGGTGTATAATGTTTGTCTTCCCACGTGATAGCGGAAAACAATGCTGGTCCTGTTGGCAACGCACTTGATGACATCTTGGCCAATGTGGAACTTCTCGTTCCACCCTGGGTTCATTAGACTGCTCAGCAGAGCCTCGGATGGACTACTCAAAACAAACAATGTAGGTGTCCGCCTAATGCTGTCAGCAGCTACCGCAAACAAATCAACCATAACATGGATTGGCATAAACCATTGCTGGTGGACGAAGCTGCTACCAGTTGTTGCTTTCATAGCATTTGCAAAATCGAGAGTGAGCTTTGTTCTAAACGCCTCAGATGTGTGCATGTCTGGCAAAGGCCACTCCACATCGTTGAACCCTGGAAGCGGGAGTGCTTCAACCTTCCCGTACAGCGTGTCACCTGTTGGAGGCAAATACAGACCACCAAGGAAGAATGTACCTATGTCCAGCAACTCCGCGTGGCTCTGTCGATTCCGTGTTGCCTCTCCAATCTCAACATGGAGCACAAGAATGGGACCAAGGATAGATGCGGGATGTACCCAATCCTCCGAAACCGACGCGTACAGGTAGTTTGCCATTCCCAATTTGGTTGCTGCCTCCGCAGGATCCAAGCGCAGATGCCTTGGTTGATATGCATGTTGCACAAGCACCTTATCGAGGTCGCATGCTCCATGCTCCGTGGAGATCCAAGAGAAATCTCTGATCTGCGCTTTGAAGGCCCCCCGAAAATTTTCTCCACCATGTCGCCTTGCCTCTCTACCCCAAGGCCCATCCGAAGCTGGTTGCAGCATAACCCATGAATCACGATCCACCTTCATGGGGATCCAGTTGCCCTCCAAGTCTTGAGTATTATGCAGAATGACACTCTGTACGAGGGAGTTTGGCCGTGAAGCCATACCACTAGAATGCATGAAATTTTCGACTGTGAACTCAAAAACTTACAAATGGTGTCGTCGCTGTCATCATCCGCCAGAACTACACGCTGTCAACAAACCCTCCGCCATCACGAACGGCTGAAACCTGCGTCCACGGCCTCGCAACCAAGGTACGACCTACCCTAAAACCTCATCCCGAAACCCCAATTCCCAACTCAGGTACTCTCTCCAACCTATGTGGATGGCAGACCGCTGGCAGCGTTGGAAGACCACTACAGCTAAACCCTAAATCTCTACTGCACAATGCGTGACCACCCACAACCCAAATCGAACAACTTCACCCAGCCTTTGGAGGCCTCCACCGCTCCATCCTGCTTGACAACGCAACAACGACAACTCTCTCAGGGGAACGCATGAGGTTCGGAATGACCGTTGGCAGCATTTCGACATCAACACCTTGTGCACGTTGCATCTCAAAGGGGGAGCGGCAATTCGATTTCGGTAGGTGGCCTGTGGAGTCAGTTTCGCAGGCGTTCATAAAGCCCACCACCGCTGACACCCTTCTGCAATGCTCGAATTCCGTGCGCGAAGAGGCTCCGTTCTCGACCTGCGGGACTACACGCGCGGGGGAGGGAAGCCTTCCTGCGCGACCATTGGCCGGACCCCCCCATTCGCGATTTGGCTCGCTTTTGGCGACCTGCTGGCACAGTTGGCGCCAGCAGGTAAAGTGCACGGGCATGCCCAAAACTTTGGCACGGAAAGCATGGAAAAGGCCCGTTGGAGACCCCAAACTGCTCCTAATGCGTCGGTTACTATAGAAGGTTTATTATTGCGTACGCCAAATTGGCAGCCCCATTAACGGAACTGTTAAAGAAGGAAGAAGAGTTTTTGTGGACGGAACGGAGACAGCAGGCATTCGAGGAGCTGAAGAAGGCCTTATCCAACGCTGACTACCTGTCAAGGATGCGTGGCCCGGAAGCAGTTTTGGATATGCGTGGCCCGGAAGCAGTTTTCTCCCTATATTCCTTATCAGTAAAGTATTCGTGTTTTGCAAGTATTGTGCGTGATTTCCCGCTAAGTGTGAATTATCCGGGAAGGATACGAGAGTTCCGCTGTAGCTCGGATAGGAAGGTGATGGGAGTTGTGACGAGGCCCGAACCGGAAAGGTAATGGGATTGAGCGGAAAGATTTAGCGGATTGTCGTAGGAGTGAAGCCTCACTGTTCCATCCCCAAACCAACCTCATACGGAATAGCCGTCGCTAGGGTCGAGCGGATCAAGGATTACTTGGTCGGGCTCCCTGAACTTCTGAAGAGGTTCCGTGCACAGTGAGAGGGGGAGTCGGAACGTGGTACGGGTCGCCTAGAGATAATCGGATCCTGGTTCTCCCAGATCCGGATTGGTTTGTCGTTGTAGTCTTACGGATCGGAGAGGATCGTCTGTGTGACCTGCTGGCCAGAGTATTCTAGGACAGTTGTGAGACGGTAACTGATCCGAGACGTTGGGGTTTGTGGACGAAACACCTGATGAGAAAGAGAAAGAGAGAGAGAGATAGTCAAGGAGTTACGTTCCGAAGACACTATCCGAGCAGTGGCAAGGCTCGGAATGATTAGAAGTAACTACTTGGTGAAACACTATTGAATCCCTGGACGATACTCGGAACTAAGTGACAATACGGAAGTTTACGCCCAATCGGGGTGTTATCCGGATGTTAGTTGTGTTTCCGTGTTCCGACAGACATCTGTCTCGCTCTTGCAGTATCCTCTGTACACTCTGATGTTGTTCGACAAGTGGCGGAATGGAGTCCCGGTTGCTTTCATTATCGCGCAATCCACAAAAGAGAAAGACATCACTCCCTGGCTCACCGCAATCAAGCAGAAGCTAGTTTCGAAGATGCCAGAGTGGCTCCTGATTGCATTCATTGTCGATGATGCATTTGCTGAGATTAACGCCATAATGTACGTATTTTGATATCTCTTTCTGCGTATTGTCTTGTGATTTGCCGACTTGCAAGCTGTCTCGTGACATACCGTTCCACTTAGTGTCTCGTGATTCCCCATCACACATACTGCATCTCCATTTCTGTCCCTCTGATATGTCTCGTGCGTTTCATAGGTTGGTATGGCCCAAGATTAAAGTATTCTTATTCCTCTGGCATGTGAGGCGGGCCTGGCAAAAGAACGCCTGTGCCAAAATTAAAGGGATAATCACCAGAGCGTGGGCGCTGCGGGAAATGGGAGCGCTCATGTACATCGAGGAGTCTCCCGATTCGAGGTTGTCCGTCTTGGACTACGTGAAGGCTAGGTTCGCGAGACTGAAGACATTGGTGTCCGGCGCTGCTGCATTCTGGGCGTACATTGAAAAGAACTGGATGATAAAGCCCAAAATGTGGGTGACAGGGAACAGGCACATGCCGCATGCTGGTCAAGACACTAACGCAGGGATTGAGTCATATCATGGACACACAAAGGCCACTCTGAAGGCCGACAAGAGTCGGTTGGATGGAGGGCGTCTCGATTGGCTCATTCACGAGCTCACAAACGACGTCGTAACAAAATACGACTACAACCAGTACATGAAGGAGAATGGCTTCATACCGAACAAGAAGGCAGAGCAGATCGTTAGAAACTTTATTATATCGGCGAACAAGATCCCGGACTCCTCTGTCTCGCTGCCGTCTCGACTCGGTGACCCCGCCATAGTCACGTCGTCCAAGCGAGCCCACAATAGATACGCTGTGTACAACCCCGATACCGTGTGGGCTGTTTGCGAATGTGTATGGGCCGAGAAAGGAAATCTTTGCAAACATCAGCTGAAGGTTCTTCGGGTAATGAGGCCTGACCTTGCCGACGGGACGGTTGTGAAGGTCTGCGGGACACTGTACGGTACCAAGCTAGGCGGTGTCTCGGCTCTCCTAAATCCCCCGGGACCGGGAATTCCAAGCGAGACTGAAACCGGACCGTCGCAGGATGTGCCCGAAGACTGGAATGCCAACAGCGAGACACAGGAAGTGCCCACGGACGACCCTCCACCGAGACAAGAAGACGAGGTGGCAAGAATGAAGCGCATCATAGACGAAACGGGAAGAGAAATCACAGAACGAGCTGCGAGACACTATATCATTCAGAAGCACTTGGCGGCGGAATTGGCAGAGATGAATACGAGACACGCTGCCATGGAAAGGAGGATTCTAGCCGGTCTCCTTCATCCAACGGAGCGAGACGCCCCAAGATTTGAGAGGAATGACCCGAACAAGCCGAACTCGCTGAAACGGAATAGGGATTTCCTCGACGGGGGACGCGTCGGACGTCCGCCCAGATCCACGCAGGAGTGACCCCACGTCCCTGTCTCGGAATTCTATAGTTGATGTGTCTCGGATCGAGACAGCGGGATCTATACCTATAAGTATACCTGCCACCACTTGTACTTTCTTTTATATCTGCTAGTGTTGAGTGGGATTCATAGTCACGGGGTATCAGTTTTCGTAGTTCGCGTTTGGCGTAGAACTTGGGTTCGCAGAATGGAGTCCATGAACGTTAACTTCTTCAATGGGAGGGAAGACCCAGTCCCGGGAGTTCATCCAGAGGGGCTTGTCTCGGGTGCCATAGACTGCTGTGATCTCCAGGAATTGGAGGCCGACGCTTTAGAGGTACTGGAGCAATTGTTTTTGGAGGCATCATATGATATAGCATTGTCGTCTCGGAGAATGAGCTGTGCGAAACGGAATCAGGTGGACGTGTACCCTAAACCAAGACAATACTTTGGCGGGTAGTCCCGAACACCAACTGTCTCGAGACGAGACAGGGTCGACTACGAGTCCCTTACATACGTTGGCATGTGTCTCACCCCTTGGAACCCCACTAGGTCAAGGAGGATGTTAGGACCATTAGCACTTCGTAAACTGTAGCTCTAGATTGTGTTGTAGCGAATTTTTTGAAGTTCTGTCTCGGATAGAAGTTTAGAAATTATCGATACTCTTTCATGCGCAATGTAGACAAGTATTGTATGTAAAAGAATCTTCCGTTTTCTAATTATACGTCACACGGTTTCCCGTGGAAAATTTTGTACAAAAAAATTTCTTCTTTCCTCTCCGACCCCTGTGAGCCAAGCATCCCACATACGAGTTACTGAGCTCTCAACTACTCACAGCGAGTCCACTACAAACGAGAGGCGAGACAGTCACTCCCCTTCCTTGGACTGTCTCGAACTATACCATTCATCTATACACTGTCATTGTGTCCTTCAACTCTGCACTACATCTCTACAACTCTATGTCTCGCTCCCATCCCCAAAACTGGTAATATGTACTCAGCAGTCCTGTACAAGTCTCCTGCCTGTCTTGCCCAAAAAAAAAAACGCAGTCTACAGCCGTCGTCTCGCCGAGCCTGAAGGAGAGTGCATCATCTTCTCGAATTTCTCACGCTTAGACTTCCTGGACTTGGTGGCGCTTCCGAGCCTCTTCTTTGTGTCCTCCTCCTCCTCGGAAGTTGGTGATCGTGGTTCACGGATGTGGAACGCATCCACGGTGTACCCGGTCCGAGACATCGCAGGCGAAATACCGAACACTTGGACCCCGCCTTTAACTGTGACATAGTCCGGGACAACGATATCCACCTCCATCAGGTTAGGCAAATCCTGCAAACTAGTCCTGCAGATCCTCGGTCTCGGTAATCTGTCGTCCGCACGGGCTGTCTCGATGTACAGCTGCTCAATGAACCACAACTGCATTTGCTGCCCAGTCCATTTCAACCACCGCTCCTTCTTCATTTTCTCCGCAGGCTTCGGGAAACGACAAGCAGATCCACGGGTGACCATGTATTGCCAGAACTGGAAACTCATCGCATAACCGCACTCCCATGACTCCTTCTGGTTCGAGGCCTTGAGCGAGATACATCCGCGAGACACTACCTTCCACCAGTCCTACGATCCCGCAACAATTCCCTTGGAGCTCGCCCACGCGATGTGCACCAACGTGACGAAGTTGTCTTGAGCCTCCGTGTCGTGTATGTGGAGGAGCGATCCAAGGTGATATGTCATGTCTTGCTCCACAACAAACAGGGTCCAGTGATCCTTATCGCAATAAGGGATCACCAACGTGTTCTCCCCGCCATTGCAACCTGAGAGCCACTGGAATCCGAAACTCCCCAGCCATTCCCAATCCCCGTTGCACTCCAGGATGTGCGCAGCCAAGACAGTATTGACGTTGGATTCTGCCACCACGTACTGTCTCGCGACGTTGTCCGGCGATCTCAAAACCAAGTGCCGAAGGAGGAGGTCCACGAATGGCCCAATCATGCACGCCTGTGGTCTGAGTACGTACTCCCACTCTTGGACCAGGACAGGGATCTTCACGGCAATCCGTGGGTCGTTACCAAAGTAGATGATGTAATCCCCATATTCCGTCTCGTCCACATGCCCTTGCCTGAAATACGAGACAGTGATCATGTTAGATCCGAGACAGGGTACGACTTAGATAGCGCTATAGGAACATGATCTCAAAACATTTTCAAGAATATGACACCGCGAAACATTTTCAAGAATAAAAAACATGGACACAACGAGCCTAAACATACCATGACTAATAAAACATGCCATTCACAAACTTAAGAACTTACATAAAGCACCCAACGTGGAATGGAATCATCAATACGCCAAGCACTGCCTTCCAATCCATCTGTACTCCCTCCGAGACAAGCTCCGTCTTGAAATCCTTCGGGGGCTCCATTGTGTTCGGAACAGGCTTGGCAGGGTCCATGAATTTAAAAATCCAGTGGCTCCCCGGTTTCAATTTACTCGGCAGTATTGGTGCGCCAAAGTCGAGGTTTCAAATCTTGAGTCCTTCCTCTCGTGACCCAATTCCAGAGGAGTGTCCCTCGTCTGACTCGAGCTCGTTGTCCTCCTCGACTACTGTCTCGGACGCTGCCACTGCGTCTAGTAAAGACACAATATTGCAACCTCCGTTAATTAATGTCCCTCTAGACACTGTATGATGAGTTGGTGTGCAAGAAAGTAATTGCGAGAATCCGAAACAGTCCATCTGGGATGCAGAGGGAATGCCATCGCCCAATGGCAGGGAACTGAACCCGTCTCACAATTCTTGGGTCCATGTTCCGGGACACTCACCTCTCGGTTTCGCGGATGCCAGTGTCTCGAATGAGGCAGTCTCCTTTCGCGGGCTCTCGTACCGGCGAGGCGAATCCACGGAGGCCAGGTCAACAACCTCATTCATATCGTTGTGGTATGGGGATGAAGGGCTCGCTGTCTCGGTCCCTTCGGACTCTTGTGCAGGTTTGTCGACAGGTATCTGGTGACCATGAACGTTCAAGTGGCCATACACCAACCTGTCTCGCGAAACCCCGTCAACAGCCGTCTCGGCAGCGGACCACCGGTCTTGAGCGACATCATTCAAGAAAGTGCGCACTGACAACGCACCGAGCAAACCAGAGGCCCAGGCCGGCTCTGCATACAGGGTCCACGCCGTTAGCTTCGGAACCACTGAACTGTTTCCGAGACATTCTTACTACAAGACATCAGAACATGGCCTCTGTGTTGGATATGAACTTACCATCCGCAAGAGGGATCCAACGGAGATCTAGGTCCTCCCGTCGACTTAATGCTCGTCGCAAAATCTTCAAGCACTCTAGGAATACCTCTTCCGAGACGGGCGCCGTCAACTGCCACGCCGTCATGAAGGACTCCGTTTCGGAAGCTGCAAAGTCTTCCAGTGCCCGAGCCTGGACTGTCAGGAGCCACGCCTGCAGGGCATCCGAGACACCGCTCTGGAGGGACATGCATGCTGCTGTAATGGCGTCCGATGTCTCCGTCTCGGCGACTGGGTCAGCAGCGAATAGTGTACTCCCAGCGGCTTGAACGAGACACCTTGCTGTGTCTAGAGCTCCAGGCGAAGACAACTTCTCCTGGACACTTTTGTCCAGTGCTCCTTGCAGTGGGTCCGCTGAGCTGGTATACCAGAGGACGAGGAAAATATGAGGGGCTTGTGACGTTTTTATTTTTTTAAAATTAGGTTGAATTGAATAAAGTACCTCAGGACGAAAAAATAAAAATAAACAAGTACACTGTACTGACCTGTACCGAATATTGTCGACGAGGAGGAAAACGCGAATGATCTTTGGCTCCAGACCTGCTCCGATTGGCAGCGTCCGTCTCGTACCGAGTGCCTTGACCACGTCTCGCGCCTCCATTTCGTTGTGCTTCTAGGGCATGGGAGGTAGCCTCTCCGAGACAGCGGGGTTCTTCGCGCATATGTGGTACTGGGGATTCCAACCCCATGACACTTCCTCCAACTCCTCAGCCTTGGACTCCTCCCACGCTGCAACCCTGTCCGCGATGAATTTCTCCTTCAGACTAGCGTTATGAAGGCGCTGGGCATCTACGGCCTCCTCGTGTTTCTTCCAGTCGTGGACATTGACGTAGTAGTCCATGGAGGCGTTCGCGAGACGGTTTATCTCTGTCTCGGACATTTCCCCGGTGTCCAACACTTCAGAAAGATCTGCCGCTAGACCGCTATCTCTCTCGGAGTATAGAGAATTCTGCAATTCAGAGAGTACGGCAGTCCTTCCCCGTTAGCAACCTTGACGCACAGATTGAAGTGCGAGACAAGTATGAAAGATAGACGAAGAAGAATGAAAATATCGCAACATATTAACGACAAATACAAGTTATTATAAAATAAATAAATTGAGAACTCCAGGGAGGAGATGTCGTACCTTTCGATTCAACTTCTGGAATCGGAAGTAGGTAAGCGAGATGATTGTCTCGCGCCCCTCCTTCTTCAAGAACTCCCCCAGTCTGGTCCGAAGAGTTCCCCTGTCCCACGTGTGGAACTCCCTCTCTTCCCCAAAAAGCCCGTAATCCATTAGGATGGTGAGCCCCGTGTGTCCCAAGCGTGTCTCGGGCTGGCGAATTGGATCTAGTATGAATAGGGACTCCGCTGCCTCTTGAGCCTCCTCCACAACCTTCTCCTTGTCTCGCATTAAGGCGGACATTGGGCTCAGGGGAACCTCCATCGGGGCCTCGTCGACCACCATAGCCTCCGCTCCAGTATCCTCTGTGTGGACAGTGGGAGTGGAGACGGGCGTATCAGAGCCGTATCCGAGACGTATCTGAGACGTATCCGAGGCGTATCCGGGTGTCTCGTCCCGGATTGGGGATGGCGGTTTCTTGTCCGATGGTTTCGGTCGCTTCGCTGCCGTCGTGTTTGTCTCGGTCCTTGCCGGTGGGATCTTCTGTGCCGGGGTTGTCTTGCCTTTGTTTTTCCGAGAGTTAAACTCCCTGTCCTCGGGTTCCTTCACCGGCTTATAAGCCCTCGTCGCCAAATCTCGTCCATGTTTGTCTCGCGGTCGAGGAGGGAATCCTGCCTGAGGAACAACGACAAACGTATCAGGTACAGCTCCCGTGGTGTCGTCTTCGCCTGCAGTTGTGTCTCGCCGGGGAGGTGAGAGGATGATAGGGACAACAGCAGGCGTCGGTGCCGTCTCGGGATTGGCGATGAACGGGGGCCTATTATGGGGTTTTCACTCCACCACGGGCGAGTCCGAGGCCTCAAAGTCACTGTCTGCCTCTGCCTCGGAATCTGAACTGCTCAGCATCATATCATAAGTCCTCACAGCCAATCTATCAGGGACAGTTTTTGTCTCGGCCTTCATGGGTTTCTTCGTCTGCTTCTTCGGCGATCTACCACTCGGACCACGAATCGCAGGGACGCCTTGTTGGAATTTAACCGGCTCACCTCGACGCAACATAGCTTGTGTCTCGTTCACGTAGTCCCCCACCAACTTCTGGGGCGAGATACCCGCTTGCAGCTTGTCAATGGTAACGTTCTTCTCAAGCAGATTCGGGTACATCTTCTCCAGGATGACGTTACCGTTCGCGTCGACATTTAGGAGGCACCCGTGCCACCTATGAGTATTCAGACGCGCCTTCTGAGCACACATGGGCTCCCCATTCTTGCCACGGCATTCGTGCTTGCAGCAGAACAATCGACGTCCTAACATCACCGGCGCGCTATGACACTCCAGGAGCAAACTCTTCCACTCCTCCCATGTATAGTGTTCCGTGAACAACTTCTTGTCGCTTTCGTGGACCTCCGTGACGCCATCGTCCGTGATCTGGAGGTTCTTCCTGTACTCGGGAGCCATGTCTCGCTAACTTGAACCTAAAACAAACATGGCCGGAGGTTAGTAACCTGGATGCGAAGTTTATAAGGCCTTCCGAGACACAGACACAGGGGCGAGACTGCGAGACAGCTGCGAAGCGAAAACCGTGCGCAATGAATTCGGCAGGAACTGTGGACGACAGGAAGGAGCCTCTACGACGGATCCTTGTCTCGGCAAAACATGAACGACGAATCGGGGCAGAAATTAAGATTCTATGCACAAAATTGGTATCCTCAGGAACTCCCTCCCAATTCCAACGCAAGACACTCCTGTAACGGGGGCGACATCGTCGTCCTCATTTCATGTCGACATTATCAGCGAGCCCACCCACAACGACCGCAGACAAGATACACCTGAACACTATTCCACGAGACATGTCTATCCTAAACCCTAAACCCCAGAACGTCGTGACGTATGACTACTAAACCCTAAAACTAATCTCTGTGACAAACTCCGGCAACAAAATCGCTCTCATCTCTCCGGAACACCATAAAAACAAACACATAGAAGATGATCAACGTATACATACCTCGATTGTCTCTGCGAAATTGCCTCTGCACTCCTCCTCCGAGCAAATCGCACAAACTCCTGGATCGCGGCTCCAGCAATAGACTCCGACTCCTTAGTTCTCACAACACTCTCAAACTCTATCACAACACTCTCCGCCCATGAAAGCGCCTCTCGCACAACACTCTCCACCTCACAAACACTAAGCGGAACACATCTAAGAATGGCGCGAGACAGCGGAGAAGGAAACGGAGAGAAATTGGCAGAGAAATTAGCAAACTTCGACAACGCGCGCATATAAACCCTCGCACCTCCTCTCGAGGGAACACTCTCACCACCCCACGAGACAACTCTCGCAACTCTCCTCAGGCAATGGCATAAAATGAGTCCGTTTTTCCAGGAGGCTGCCAATCTATACACAGAGCAGGGGGGAGACGCCATCATCACACCTATAAAACCTCAGAAATCAAAATTGAGGAAAAGGCTGCAAGAGACGGCGCATGATGTCCACCCACAGAACCCCATCATCACCTCAACACCCGAAATAGCTCCGACGAGACAGACTAAAGCAGAAGTGACAGGAGAAAGCAGAAGTGACACCCACGAAAATGAGACATCATACCCTAAAACGTGGAAGGTCATTCGACAGGACGTGACGAATTCTGTCCGTCTCGGATGGATGAAAATCTCCATGCATGCCCATGGGCCATGCTGCCATGAGGCTGTCTCGCGAGACAGCCCATGCAGGGGGTGTCTCGTCTTTCTGGGTTCCGAGACGAGACAAGGTGGAGGATGCGGACGTGGCAGGAGGGCTTCGAGACGGGGTCCGACGTGGCATCCTGAGCCCGGGCACGGATCGCGAGAGGGGGGAGCGACGGAAAGAATTCTGGAGCGAAAGAAGGGTCTCGCGCCGTGGGCCCTGTCTCGCGTGACCGCCGCGGAAGGGAACAGAAATAGCGAACGCCATTAAGACGAGGGCGAGGATTATAGTCAGGGAGTTAAAGTGTGTGTTGTGAGGATTTTGGGTGTGCGCGAAGTCGAAAGATAAAATAGTGTTTATTCGTTCTGAGAATTGTAAGTCGGCTTTGAAGCTTTGTTGACGCTGATTTGGCATCGAAGGTGGGACCTTGAGGACGTTTTGCGGTCTCGAGTGTGGTTCCTCTGTGTGTCACAATGTGTAGTACGGAAAAGCTTGCTGGAGAGTTCTGCGTCAGTCAATGTTTGGTATCAAGGATTTGCGATTCGATTTCCATGTAGAGGCTATTGGATGGTTATGACGTAGATTGTTGTTGGTGGTGCTTGACATCGTCTGCGTCTGGCTTTGACATTGCGTGGTCTCTTGGAGCTTGGGAAGCAATTCATCTTCAGGCTTGTTGGACCTCGGCATAAAACCTGTTGCTCCACTCTCTGATGCATTGCATGATTGCACTTACGGGACCTCGTACTTCCGCCATCTGCACGACAGAGCCTGCTTGCATAATCTTCTGTGTTTCTACTTAGGAGTTAGTGGCATGACATAAAATGACGTGCTCTCCTCTTTAGGTTTTCGGCTACTTGGTTAATTGTGAGCCCTAGTTCTCTTCCTCGCAGGGACTCATCATGCCAGGTTTGGCGAGCCATTGCAGTGTGAGTTGCGAGGAGTAATTGCGAGGGTACGGTGGGTTGGGGTTAGCGATAACATATTGAAATGATCCAGGCCACGCGATTCAAAGCATAGCAAGGTACGAAAGCGGTGAGATTGCGTCCTCTGTTCTAACGAAAGGAGGAGGGAGCAAGAATGCGGATGAGGGGGAGGATCGGTGTGGGGAGTGGTGGTGGGATTACGTGGAAGGGTGTGGTGGTGCTGTGGGTGGCGAGCTTCTGCGTGGGGTCGCTGTTCACGAATCGCATGTGGAGTGGTCCAGAGTTCGGTGATGACGTTGCGAGGACGGAGTGCGACCCGAAGCCGAGGTCGGACAACGGGGCCGCTGAGATCCTGGACGAGGTGTCGCGGACGCACCACGTGATCCAGACGCTGGACAAGACGATCTCGTCGCTCGAGGCGGAGCTGGCAGCTGCTCGGGCGCAGAAGGCGAGCTCCGGGGGCAGCCTTTCGGTGCAATCGTCAGTGAGGGTGGGGGAGGGCCAGCAGCCCGCGGGGGCGAAGAAGAAGGCGTTCGTGGTGATAGGGATCAACACGGCGTTTAGCAGTCGCAAGCGGAGGGACTCGGTGCGCGAGACGTGGATGCCGCAGGGCGAGAAGCTGCGGAGGCTGGAGGAGAAGGGGATCGTGATGCGGTTCGTCATCGGGCACAGCGCGACGCCAGGTGGTATCCTGGACCGCGCCATCGAGGCGGAGGACGCGCAGCACGGGGACTTCCTGCGGCTGGACCACGTCGAGGGATACCACGAGCTGTCGATGAAGACGAAGATCTACTTCGCGACGGCGGTGAATATGTGGGTCGCGGACTTTTACGTGAAGGTGGACGACGACGTGCACGTGAACGTGGCGATGCTGGGCGCGACGTTGGCGCGGCACCGGGCGAAGCCGCGGGTGTACATCGGGTGCATGAAGTCGGGGCCGGTGCTGGCGCAGAAGGGCGTGAAGTACCACGAGCCGGAGTACTGGAAGTTCGGGGAGGAGGGGAATAAGTACTTCCGTCACGCGACGGGGCAGATCTATGCGATCTCGCGAGACCTGGCGGCGTACATCGACGTAAACCGGCCGCTGCTGCACCGGTACGCGAACGAGGATGTGTCGCTGGGGGCGTGGATCATCGGGCTGGACGCAGACCACATCGACGACCGGAGCATGTGCTGCGGGACGCCGCCGGACTGCGAGTGGAAGGCGCAAGCGGGCAACTTGTGCGTGGCGTCGTTTGACTGGACGTGCAGCGGGATCTGCAAGTCGGTGGAGAGGTTGAAGGACGTGCACCAGAGGTGCGGGGAGGGCGACGACGTGGTGTGGAGTACGGCATTCCTGTAGAGGGGATTCGGGGGAGTATATTGGTTGGATTAGGGTTAAGTATATCAGAGGGAATTCGAATAAGGAGTCGAAGAAGGCTTCTAGCATGGTGCCGGCTCCCTCCCCGAGTAGCTGGACGTAGCGTCGGCGTGGGAGGTAAGTCACTCCAGCGGCACCGTTTCTGCGCAGAGTGCAACTATTCATGCTGGCGAGTTGGGGGACGATGTACCGGTACCAAGTTAGGAGGCTCTTGGAGCAGACGAAGTCGCTCTTCCCAGGCGCCGTCATCTATTACTCGAGTGTCCCACAGGATATGGCCTTTCCGTGGCAGCGGTGATGCAGGGGGCTGTGATTGATTAGCAGCTTGAAGAATTTTTGCCCGGGGGTGAGAGGTGGGTAGGCGTCTGAGGCCGCGGGCGTAAAAATGTCCATGTAGAACTGGACAGGATTTCCCGGTCTATGGTTCTCCAGCCTGTACGGTACAGGATAGTACACGCATGTGTGACAAGCATGCGCAGCACTCGTAACTCGTATCTGATTTTTCTCAGCCGTATGTCGTCACTGTCGTCTGCTGCGTCGGTGGTCATCTGCGTTGCCTTCCTCAGGGTTATGTCTAATCAGAGGCATAAAATTCTGAATTCAGCATAGTGGCTGTGATGTCTGGATGTGCATCATGGCCTCTCTCCTGTTTGGTAGATGCTATTGCCGTTTCGAAGGATCCAGAATGGCTTACTGTCCTCTTTTGATCCTACTAAGCATCTGGTCACACTACTAGCAAGGCTGTCGTTTTTATACTCCCCGGAATAGTATAAAAGGGCCCGTAGCGACATGGTTTTCACGCTCTGGAGGTCATGAGGGTTGACATTGGTGTCTGTGAAATCCTGAGTACTCCGGGTTTTAAGAAACAAAACAGGGCGACATGAATATCACCTTCATCGCATGGTCTTCAACTAAGAAGAAGTTCTGATGTGGGATGGGAGTTCATCGCGACCTGACGTGGAACGGGGAAATTTGACTTTGTTTGGGAATCACTGACCTGGACTAATGGATTTTCCGATTTGTGCGCCTATCTCGTGTTATACCTAGGATGTCTTCGGTAGATTACCAATGCTTATACGCCATTAGATTGTCTACCATCGCTCACGCATTACCGGTTGTAATCTTCACTATTTCTTATAGAATGTGGTTCAAGATGCTGAATTCTCCATCGAGCAGTCCTTCCGAGGCCGACACATGGTCCAGTAAAATAGTCTGTTCACTACCATTAGCGTCGGAGACGGAATTTCATTCTTATTTATACGGTTGTTTGTTCATCGATATTGTTATGATGGTTTAGTAAATTGATATAATTGACTATAATGATAATTCAAGTAAATACGACATAACCAAATGCACATGAATTGTAAATGTGCACTGCCAATGCTTCAAGTCATATCGTGTGAACTGAAAGAAGAGCATGGCTGTTTAAAGTAGTCAAAGATATGAACGCCATATTCATACATAGTAAAACAGAATCTATATACTTCTCCAACAAATAACACATTGCAGTATAAACCCACGCTAGTGAAGGAAGCAAAATGAATTTCTAACTACGATTCCGGTCGGAGGGTGGTTGAAAACAACGCTATGAAATCCGGACTCGTTAACTCGAAAACGGAATTCCTTATCGACAGTGGAGCAGATGAAGTTGCGTAGGGCCGGATTGTCGTTTGTCAATAGAGGATGGTCTTGTAATGCTGAATGCACTTTTCATACCACAGTGCGGCCATTCTTCTTTTGTATACCTAGTCCGACCTTGACATCAATAACTATGCCTCTGAACGAACGATGGCACCTTGTAGTAGCCACATCCATACATTAGCACAATCCGTTGTCGAAGCCAATTCAAATCCTGTCCCTAAGAGAACTCGACTTCACCCGTATGCCCTTCGCTATACTTGGACAAAAACTCCTTTCAATTTCATGTCCAACATCAATGCCCTATAACAATTAAAGAAGCGGACCTCTGCACAGACAAATGTTAGTTCCTGAACTAGTGATCAAATGTGGTGGTACGAAGTAATTACCCTGATGATTCAATCATCCAATACTACAGTACACACCATTAATTTTGTGGCTTTACAAGAGATGATGCTAACTGCAATACACATCAACACTAAAATAGAGCATTCCCGAGTGGTATAGGATTGTCATGTACTTACCCATTGTTTAGTTCACTTTGCTGACTTCAATAATATTAAGGTAACGTGTCTGCCAGAGAATAGTTAAATCTTCAGAGAAATCACCCTTCAATGAATCCGATATCGCAACAATTCCTTCACGTTGGTGATCAAGATACAACACTGGTAAATTGGCTAACTCCGGGTAAATATGTTCCAAACTCACCTGCTGCATCCTATACTCCCATGAAATACCCTTCACATTGGGAACAAGCTTCTTCTTGTATGATTGCCGAAAAGAACCACATCGTCCTAGTGTGACAGTAGTGTTGGGGCGGTCTTGGTGAAGAACCCACACTGCCTTGTTCAGCGGCACGGGTAGACACTGTAAACATAGAAAGGTTAGGGAAAGAATGATGTCAGTACTGTACAAAAATCCGGAGACCATAAATGAGATGGTTTAGGAGAAGATACTTTGGCTTACCCCCTCCGCGCGTGGCTTGTTTTCGAACGCTGGAACGTAATCCAAGAACTTCGACGGTCTTTCCCGATTCCTTGTTGGTCTTAGAATCGACACGGTATCCGGTACGGACTTTGGATCTTGAATAACTTGTACCCCCGTTCGTATGGATGTGACAAGGAGTGCAGGTTTGCCACATGTTTTCTTCCGTTTCTGCGCTAATGCAAATTCGAACAAGTCCTTTGTGCCTACAGTAACATAGTTCCGTATAGAATTATAAGTCAGACATGCCTAGAAGCTAGAGATGTGTGGTAGATGCTCTTCACGCTGTACATAATTTACGAGATATGTAATGCGATCAGAGCAAACTCACTAGTCTCAGAAGATCGCTTTAATGATCTCAAAGTCTCCCCACTGTCTGGTAGCCCAAACGCTGCATACAGACCAATCATTGGGTTTCCCCTTCCCCCCTCGATGTCTATTGTGACTTTCTTGATGGGATCGGACTGTGTTTACGTCGACCGTTACATAAAAAGGGGGAGTCTGTTATGAATAAACATACACAGCGACGTTTGTTTATAGTTATCCAGAATAGATGTTCAGGTTAGACATTGCATCTCTATTCCCTACAAATTATGAGAGGCGATATTGCAGAAATCCTAATGCATTTTACATGCTTGGTTCCGATCGGATGTGGAGATCTGCGTTGACGTCATTTGAGACTCTTGATCCCGAGCAAGAAACGACGTTGACTACCGTTATTTCTGTAGGTAAAGTGGAATCAGGAACGCTTATGTTCGTAGCTCTCTGCTCGAGTTCTGCTAATGGATAAACTGTCGTTTGGGTGTTACATAAGTCGCGGACGGAGGTCTCTGCGCCCCAGTTGGTATGATGAAGCCTAGTAATAGGTCTTACTTCTTTTGAACTTCCGCCATGTCCTGATCGTTCTTTGTCATGTGTCTCTCTACGACGTCCATCCTCTTAGTAATTGATTGCACTTGGATTGTAACGGTTCCAACCTCTTGGATCTAAGACTTGCCTACAAGATCGCTCTTGGTATGGTTCACAACAGCCGCGGTAGAGTGATTTGGTGTGCTCGAAGTCTTATTCACCTCCTGCGACCAAGATCGACACAGACTACATATATTTAATCTATGATGCTGACAAGAATCGATGCCTAGCCTTCCAGGACTTCTAGACTTTGTTGTCTACATCTCCCGCACTTTTAATGATCTTCAAGGTAGGCTTAATTGCCATGAAGTCCTGAAGCACATTTTTTTTGCGCTTCCTCTGCTCTATCCAATCCCTGTGGGCCATGTTGTCGGGTAGCAGGATTTTGGATTTCCTGACAGACACCTTTGGATATAGCGCTCTACGATTTGGTGTCTCACCAAGAAGGTGCTGCGCATAGGCTCCAAGGTCCGTGTCCGTGAAGTGACTGAAGGGCTTGATGAATTCCTTAGTTAGGAATTTATCCTTAGTCTTGAATCCCTTGGTTTCCTAAGACTTCTTCAATGAACAAGGGTCAATAACATCCTCCTCCCTGTGTTTTTCCAAGAACTGTTCCCAGAATAGCCACAGTTTATCCGAGAGTGTTATGATTTAGTTTTCGTTCTTCAGGTCAAATAATCCCTTGATAGATGCGCCATCCTTCTCGGAATTTATATTATGGAACCTCTCAATGACGGAGTTCTGGAAGTTGTGCACTCGTACAAAACGAGTTCACCTAGAACCTTATTAACGGCAGTCTTATCCTACCAACATTATTTTTTTCATACGATTACATAATACTATTTAGTACATTTTTAAATAGAAATCAATAACATTTACTTTAAATAAATTCAGGAGTTACGAGGAATGAAAGCAAGCAGTATCATCGACGCGATGATATGTGGAGGCTGGGCAGAATTCTTACCTTCTACTTGTTCATGTTGAACACTGCTTTATTCTTCCTTGAACTGTCCTTAGCCCGCAAGTCGGTTCGTCGACCATATGCTAACCAGATGTTTCGGCAACTGATAATTTGGTTGCCGCATGACGGATGTGCGTGGTCCAAGTGATTTGTTCAGTTATAGAACTTGGAGATGTTCCTTAGCTTGTTGTGATCAAGAGACCAAACGATGTACGCATCCCAATTTTGCAACTCAATCCTCACTACTAGGGTTTGAGGGGGTAAGCTACGGCAAATAAGCTACGTCCCCTAAACGAAGCCACGTTTTTCTGTGAATGCTGTCTCGATTGTAGTTTTCTGTTCGATGCCACGGCTAAGCTATATTTGCCGTTCCCAGTGGTGTTCCCCTTAGTAGAAGTGCGCCGCGGATTTTACTTTGGACATGCTGTCATAAGATTAACCCGGTTCCAAAAAGGCGCGACACATGTTCTCATTGCGGACCATGGTTTTTAAAATGTGCAAGTGTGTTCCACTATTACTTCCAAGATGTAGTCTAATATGGTTGTTTATAATTATTTGCATCCGATGGAGGGATGTAATGGCGATGAATGTGTAAGCATAGTGGACCATGAGACTAAGATCTCTGTAGTCTGGGAATGTAAAGGATATGGCAATCTAACATGTTGAAGACTTAAAATATAGAAGGAAAAATTTGCACTAAACTTTTACGTATGTAAAAAACTGAAAGAAGATAACTTGATTCGAGATGTGGACCAATGTTTTTCCATATGGGTGAAGCCAGCAGGAACTGAGTTAATTACATTTAAACATTGAATACTTGTGCTTGAATGCTTCTGGATATTAGGGTGAACCATTTAAACAGTGGAGATTAGCCTAATAGCTTAATGGATATGTTATGGGAATATAAGGAAAGAGTGAGGATCAATGATAAGAAAATAAATATCAGTCCTAATTATTTCTCCGGAAACGAATAGCAATAGTTAACATCTGTAATGATATATTGATAGTTATTAAAGTGTAAAAATTAGAAAACGAAAATGAATTTTGAGAACACAAAGTAATAAGGGATGATAGAATATTAACAATCACAAAGTGGAGAGTGTTTATGAAGAATTCAAAGCAATTTTGATAAAATGGACAGTAATAATTTAGTGCTCTTAGAATGAAGAATAATATTTAGAAACTTAAAATTCCCTAGTAAGAAAATCACGAGTAGGACTTTTAAAAAATACCCTTCCCTAGTAAACCAATAAGAGAAATAATCAAGAAATGCAGAGTGGGTGTTAGAAATTGAGGAGTGCTACTATGAGAAACTCCTCTATTGACCCGAGAATAAAGAGTGAGATCATTAAAGAAGGGGAATGAATTAGAAGATACGGAGTTGAGTTTTTTAAACCATTCTAAAATTGTGCTAGTTCATGCAAGAGTGTGGATAGCATGTTATGTAAAATTTGTAATCGTGATATGAATGAGTTGAACTCTGATAATAGAGAGTGTGAATTGAAAAACAAGATTGGCTAGAAAAAGGGTTCATGCTAGTTCAGAATTGAATTGGGGTTGGTTTGAGTGGCATTCATAATATTCCGAGTGATAACAAAAAATTTGGGAGCGCTGACAAGAAGTGCTGGAGTCTCTCAGTGAGTAATTAAGATTGGTGATAACAAATTGCAGAGTATTCGTTCAAGGAAAATAAGATTAGTAATAAATAATTCGGGAGTGGTTGTACAGGAACAGAAGAAACAAGATTAGTAATCAAAAATTGGACGGAATGCTTGTACTCAAACAGGACTATGTAGCGCTAAAAAAACAAATGACACTGTCTTGTGATAATAGAGGGTGCGCATGAATAAACCAAAAGACTGAGGAGGAGAATGCGAAGAGGAAGCAACGAGTGTTTTGGGATGTGAAGCATCACCCCTAGCAACGTGGGGAAGAATAAGGAGAATTAACAGTGCAGTTGGACCGAGAAGGGTGTTAAAACTCTCGGGAGAAGCAAAAAAAGTTTTCACTCATGTGTGAGCGAGCTACATAGCCAAATAGGACTAAATTGGCAGTAACCTTCGAGCAGCAAGAGAATCCAGTAACCGGTTGTGGTAGACTACTTTATGCTCTCTCCTTTAGGGTGCCAGAAGGGGCTCAATGTCACGATCCGTTGAACATCCCGTCCTCTCAAACTGATAAGCAAGGATATGTTAATGATCCATGTGATTGCAAAATGCATGAGAATACAGTGCAGTGAATCAGGTGGGGATTTAAATTGGAGAGGGTGCTTCACCTTAGTGAACGTTTTTAGGCTCCAGGATCCTCGAATGAGTGGACCGGAATGTGATGATATGCGTGGTTGTGTAATCGAGGGTGCTATCGGACTCTGCTCCGAGTAACTCCGCCTGAGAGTCAATTGCCTGAGAGTCTGGGTTTCTGTAGAAGAAAGGTTAGTTGATCTTGGTAGAGAGATGTGTGATAAAGAATGCTTCAAAGAGATGCAAAATGAATTTAGTTTTGATTGGCTTACATGGAGTGAATGGGAGGCGCCAAGAAAATTGTGAGTTCCATGAACGGACGCTTTGAACGCCAGAACTCCATGAAAGAAGCCTCTAATTCTTCTAGCTCTTGCAAGAGCTGATCGCAGCCCTGGAGAAGCTTATCCACACGCCTCTTGAATGACATCTTCAGCCCCAATTTCCTTCTTCGCTTCCGGGCAGGACATTGTCCTCCATGTCTAGCCATCATAAAACCGACTTGGTGACAAAACTGGAAGTGAGGGGGCAACGCCTTTTTGGATTTGAAACACCAGGAGGAATGAACAAGGGCCGAGGACTAAGCCGTGGAATTTTTGGTTAGTATGATGCTTGTTCCTCCTACCGGAATCAAAGGAGAATCTTAACTGTTATTTCAGCTACATTCGACTAGAGGGAATAAGGTTTAGGGTGGTATTACCAAGTCAAAGCAGGATGCCTCTGGTGAAAATCTCCGCGATATCGGAAGAAACCGAAATATGCAGCCGCAAGGAAAACGGGGCCTACTTGAAAAACTGTAAGTCCAACAAGCTTCGGGGACCTAATTCACTTAATCGAAACATGCCACATACGTAAAAATTGTAAAGGATTAATGGAAATGGCCATAACTCCTCATTTCAAAACCCTAGGAGCGACACCCATCATTGCTGGACTTACAGTGTCTGATGTCGGAGTCACGCAGTAATGTTAGGGAATAAAAACAAGGGCACTGCGGGGGAAAAGGAACATAGCAGAGACGGGTGCACGTAGCAGCAGAGCAGCAAAATGGCAGAGAATCTAAACTCCAAAACAGCAATGAGAAACCATGGGTACCTGAAAATCGAGGCCCACGCTGAAGGCAGAGGTGTTGCAGCTAACAATCCTTAGGGTCCAATGGGGTCCTCGAATTCTCCATCGCTTTCTAGCTCTGCGACCTCGTGTGCCTCCAAGTGAGGAAAGATCACACCGCCATTTAAATGTCTCCGCGCGACTTCCTCTTCAGAGTCTGATTTGAGGATGTTGCCTCCAACCATAGGATTGTACTCATATTCAATGTCTGCTCCAGAATCGCTATCACTATTGCTAGGGATGTTGTCTTCCCCTGCCGCGTCATCCGCTTCAACAGCGATTAGGGTATCTCCGCGGCGTTGGGCCAGTAGAGGCTCCTCTTGCCCATGGAATCCTCCGACGTCAGAATCTTTAGATTCTTCAAAAGCCTCCCACTCTCTCTGATAGAAAACACGCCGGGACCATGTATTCACATGGACCACTAATTTCCAACCTCGGTTGATGGTATCCTCTACGTAAAACACCTGAGCGACATCTTTTGGAAAAACCAAGGGTTCGTCTATAACGGAGGATTGAGACAAGAATCTCCCAGCCTTAATTTGTACCACTCCACATTCGTCTTCTACGAGAGTACCGGATGTACCCCGCCATATAATGGAATTGTACCATTTCCCCTTGATTAGGACAATGTCAAAGCTCTCGTACTGGAATCGTATTATACTGTCAACATATCCGTGGTACTCTATACCTTCCCCATCCTCCTCGTACATGGATGAAATGCCATAGTCGAAAGTGTTTTTTTTGCGCATGCCTCTGTCTATAATCTGGAAGTGCTGCCAATAAGCCCACTTAGCAGAGAAGAATTCAGCCTTTATCCTAGGGTCTGTAGCTATGTCAAACTCTTGGGCCGATATCTCCTCGCCCCCTCCCTGAGCTGCTTGTAAAGCTAGTAAGGCCCAGTCCTTAAAGATGGGGAAATTGGGATCGCCCATTTGTTCAGCGGCATACCTTCGGAAGCAAGAGGGAACTGGTTAAGGGGTTATATCCAACGGAATGCCAAGATTAAGAATGTGGGATAACAACTTGTGCACCATCCAAGATGAGAGTCAAAAAAAATAGAGGAAGGTGAAAAACAAGAGAGGAAATTTACCGGTCACGCCATTTCTGAAATGTGGGAGAATTCTTCATTAGGAATCTGTGCACTTGTTCTCTTAGGACAGTCTTGAGAACTTTCTAAGATTTCTTTTTGGGCAAGACAATTCCAGACAATCGCACATCTTGTTCCAGTTCCCACAGCCTAGGGGCTCTGGTGTAGAGACGTTGCACATACTCTGTGATATAAACCATGGCTTCTGAGACTATGTAACCTTCCGCCATACTTCATTCCGGACGAGCCTTTTGCTTGACGAACCCTTTCAGCGTTTTCATATATCTTTTAAGAAAGTACATCAAGCGGGCTGAGACGGGGCCTACAAGCTCTACCTCTTCAACGAGGTGCACAATTAAGTGGAACTGTATATCAAAGAGGGAGGGCGGTAGATGTAGCTCCATCAAGCATAAGAGCTCTGCCGCTTCCACCTTCTTGTCCATAATCTCTGACTTCTTAAATTTTTTGGAGAAAATCCACTTGAACAGAGACCCCATCTGATATACAATGTCCCAAATTTCTTTGGTTAAAGTACCTTGTATAGCTATTGGAAGGAGATCATGAAGAAGGTTGTGATAATCGTGGGTTTTCATGCCAACAATTTTTTGATCACTGAATTTAGAGGAAAACGATGAACCATACTTGGTAGGAGTTCTGGTGGAGGTGAGGGTCTCTATGACTAGATTGTACTCTTCTGCAGTCCGAATCCAGGGGGCTTCACATATTTGTATTTCAAATTGCCCTTGCTGTCCCGTCCATCCTCCTGTTGGTGCAAATCCATACGCATTTCGTTCTCCTTGAAGGCATTTCGCACCCCAAGGCTATATGCCTTCGTACCCTTGCAGTTTGAGAAGGTTTTAAAAAGGGGAGCACACATATTTTTTTTTATGTACATCAGGTCTAACAGGTGTGGAATAGGCAGATCCTGCAAGATGTAGCATCGAGTTAGATCAATGGACCAGTGCATTGGGTGTGCAACTAGGAATTGAAGATGCTGGGAGGACCATACATTGCATGATCACTTCAAGTATCACATTCATAAAGAATTTTAATAAGGTTTAGGGGGTTAACATGGCAAATATAAGAAGTGGAGTAGCTCTAAAGTATATCAGAAGAGCGACTTAGAAAGACAACATACGGCCAGAGCAAAGGGAGATAGATTAAAATTTTGAAAATAAAGGGAGAGAACAGATGGGATAAAAATAAACCAAAGAAAAATGCTTAGAAAAAAAGAAGTCCACAGGAAGGAAAATAATAGCCACTGAGAGGGTGATTAGTGAAAAACATACACAGAGTGGTTAGTGAAAAACATGTTCAGGGTAATTAGTGAAAACGGATAGATGGTAAGTTCAGGGCACTACTGTTAGTGCGATCTCATGATTGGAGAAAGTTCAAGCCTTAATTACGTTTATAAAGAGCTATGATTATCCATGTACAGGGTGTCCAAGGAGGGTAGATGTGGAGACTGCTAGGGGGTCGCCCAAAAAATGAGTCAATAAAATCTAGCATTAATTCCTCAAAGCACCTCCTTGTACGTTGTATTACGGAATATTAGAATTAACAAACGAGGAAGGGAAGTTCCATTTGGATCTTGTTAAACATGTATGATATATTATTGAGCAGGTATCATATATTATTACATCTACGTTATTACAGTACATTGAGTTTAAAAAGGTGGTGCATATTCGTGGACGGTGATACATGCACTTATATATGAGGTACATACCTTATAATAGGGAAGTTTATAAAAAAAGGATTTCAGCATGCTTGATGGGTATTTCCTTCTTTTTTACTAATCGCCACCTCCTCTTCCAGAAGTCTGCAGTTGTACAAACATGTAGCCTACCAGCCTTCTTTTGGCCAAATTCCTTATCATGACGTCTATGGCATAACTTGTGGCCATAGGGTAGATACTTCCTATGTTCCATGTAGATTACCTTTTTCAAGGCTTTAAATCTGTGTGACTCCAACTCGTCCGGTCCGCAGGGAGGGCAAGTGTTGTGTCCTTGAGTTTGCAAAGAAGAACAGACCCCTTACCTGGGGAAATCATGCATTGTCCACACTAACATGCCCTTCAGATTGAAGTGTTTTTGGGTAGGCGACGCTGACACATCTACAGCGTCTACCCCTGTTTTCCACAAAGTAAGCAATTCACTGATCATGGGCTGTAGATACGTGTTCATGTCCTTAACTTTCTTCTTCCCTATGAAATCATGACAGAGCTCCGGAAGTGAGAAGAGGAAAATTAAAACAATGGTTGATCATAAACCAAGCAATTAACAAGTACTAATATGATGTACGATAGTACCTGGTATGATGGCTGACAACATGATGTGGCGGTTCTCAATTGTCAGCCAGGGGGGAAGATTGTATAGACTAACATGATTGGCCATGTAGAATGACTTGCTGAGTTGTTGGAGTATGGATTCACTCCATCCATGGAGCAACCTAACCAAACGTTTCTTGGCTCTTTAGCCATACAGGTGAACTTGGGGTTCTCTAATATTGTTTGCCATGTCAGGCTGTCTGCTGGGACTCTCATATTTCCATCGTCGCTGTAATTCTTGGAATGCCACGTCATTAACGGGGCTAGTTCCATGCTTCTGAAGTGAGCAAGAAGCCTAGGTATGACAGGGAAGAAGAACATTTTCTGGAATTAAAAAAAAGAGTTAGTACCTGAGTTCGCTTAACAAGCATATTGGAAAAATCAGTGTATTCCTAATGAGGGTTGGCTGCAATAGTGGAAGAGGGTGATACCTTGCGAGGAACCGTGGCCTTCTGCATCGTGCTCCCGTAACGAGAAAGTTTATATTTTGGACAGAATGTTGCGGCCTCCAATGGACCGAAGTAAAGTGTCTTATCACATGGACAAGCATGTATTACTGTATAATCAAGTCCAACATCTGTAATAACCTTGCGGGCTTCTTGTCGAGTACGAGGCATCTTGGAATTCAGATGCGGGGCAATAACCAGATTTGAAACTGTAGAAAGAATATCGTCCATGGCTAGGTTTGACCATTCGTGACGAGCTTGTATGTTTAGGAACTCAACTATAATTTTTAGTCTGGATGATGTTGCCCCTTCGTACAGTTTTGTTGAGGCTTCTCTCTCTAGGAATGTCATCTCTGGATCTGGACCGGCTGAGAACTCCACTCTGATCGCAGCAGGGTCACAGGTGCCGTGGTGGGCAAGCATGTCTTCAAATGTGAGGTCATCTTGCCACGCAGATTTGTCCCCTGTGGCAGTGGGGAGGTCGTGTGTGGGGTCAGCGACAGGTGCCTCCGCTGCATTGGGCGAACTAACACCCTCGACAAAGTTCTCTTGGCCCTGCCCTCCCGTGATTTCTAGCATTTGGCTGTCATACACGGCCTGTTCCATACCCATCCCTCCTTAATGCGACATGACATAAATGCCACATGATGTCACTGCCTTTAATTTCTCACCCACAAATGTGCTAATCAACGGCACATGTAATGAATGGAAGGAGTTCGTTATTGCTCAACTAAAAATCCAACGATCCTGAGGACATATCAAAATTTTGGTATATTAAATACTTTGCATTACAGGGCACTTCATGGTAGCTGCAAAAAAATTACGAGGGTAATGACTCCTCAAAGGTGATCAATATAACTGTGAGCATTTATCTATATTGACGACCCTTGGAACTCAAAGTGTATACATAATAGGGCTACTCTTTCATCCTCGGGACCAAATTTAATTCATATGATGTGGCAGTGACTAAGGGTACTAAAAAATCAGTTACCACCATCAATTTGTTTCGCTTGTAGAGTCCTTTCAGCTCTTGATTCATCAAGTAGTTAGTAAGATGTGTCACAAAATCCTTAGTGGGTTATCGCTTTATATTAATGATTAAGATATCTAAATCTTGTGTGCATAAGAAATCATAAATCACTTTTGCAACTATTCACATCCTACAATATCATATACAGTACTAACCACACTAATATATGTGAGTCGGGAAATTCACCTTCCACCTCACAACGTAACCATGGAGTGCAATGTGGTCATCACAAATGTTCTTTCATTTCAGTGTGGGCGTCACTTTCAGATCACACTTGCGATATGGGCAATAAACCTTGAACTCTGGTCCCTACTGGTTGACAATTCTGGCAAAATGGATCCTCCTTCTCTTCCGTGTAGGTTCTGCCCTTGCAATGCCTTCTCGTAAATCCCCTTTGCCAAGTAGTTCTTCCTCGAGTACACGGTTTGTGGCTTGCACGGTTCTATGCGTCCTCATGAATTTCCTATTTCAGTTACATTCAAACTGAGCCTTAGCGAAGGGGTGGACATGCAACGAATATTACCAAATATTCCTGCAATACACTAGAATTTAGTTTGGTCCTAGTAGTCAATTTTTATTGTACAAAAGTTTGTGGCCAACTGGATTCATTGTGCTTTCCAGAATACATTGGTAGACACTTTTGTGATCCACTTACGCTTACAAGAGAATGATCCGTATTCAACCATACTGTACATGTCGAGAAGATTCCGGAAATGTCTGTACATTTTGGAGTCTTCTTAGATCATCGAGCTCAATACCATGTACGACAGTTGTACATTTCGGAAACAGATCATGTACAGTTCTGGTTAGAGTTGACACGTACCTCTTCTTCCACCCGAGAGAGGACTCCTTCTTTGTCAAACCGTATGTTGTACTTTCGAATTCTGAGCTCCCTTAGGCACGCACAGATGTGTTTTTTTAGCTCAATTTCCTTGTACTCTTCCTGCGCTAGTGCGATTTGTCTTGCTGGTCTCTTCCGAAAGACGATGAAGCCAGATGATCTGCAGAAGAATGCTAAAAACACTCTCCTAAAATTGACATACTAAGATAACTGCAGCGTGATCGTGGCGGGATTCTCTACAGCGTCGCTGGGATCGCCCATTTTCCTTGATCGGCCAGCAATTCCGTTTGACGCTGGGCCCAATACCAAGTAAGCCCCGTCCTTCTTTGCTTTGATGTGTTGCTGTCGTCTTTTGTTTCCTCGCAGTAGTCAAGAACTCCCAAAGTATACTTAGAGCCTGATCTCCACCATGCCCCGAGCTCGAACTGTTTGCCATAGCCACTGTGTTAGTGATCCTCTCCAAATGCAACCGTAAAAATCAGATTCCGACACTGGATGTCATAGGATAGATGCTACATTACCCAAGTTCACTCTTGTACTATGCGGCTCTATGTCGCATTACTAATTTTTGACCTTACTATGGGCTGCTCAGGTTCTTCCATAGGAGTTCAGGTCGCGTATTCCTCGAGGGCGTCTCCAGCCATCCTAAAACCTCGGTAAGTTATTCCATACGCACATTCAGTACATTGCGAAGTAAGTTTTATTATACTCCTGCAAGTTCTCTGTCCCTCCAGAGTACATTGCTGCGAACCCTCTAAGATCACATGACTTTGAGCAACATTTCGAAAGTAAGCTAATTTGGGCTAATTAGGGCATTGCGTTTTTACAGAGTACAGCGCTCCCTCGCCTTGTGGGAAGCTCGGGTGCACTGCGCAATGCCCAAGCGGAGTCGCCGCCAGGAGGTCCCAAAGCACAAAGACCCCCCAAAACCTACCTCGACCTGTGACCCTAGTATGCCAACATTGGAAACATCAAGACGTCGGCGGCGCAGGAAGGTAAAGACGCGGATGGGGAAATTGGAAGTCATGAGTACCTCCACGGGGAAAGCGAGCCGACAGCAGAGCGTTGTGAGCTGACTTTTTTTGAGAAAAGTTCCTTTCGGGAAATACAACATAAATATGACTAATTTACTAAGTCTATTTGAATTCCATGTAGTTGGTGATTGTAGAAATCTGATTGAGAGTCAAATAGACATAGTGTAGAAATCAGGGGACACGACTTGTCAATTTGACTCTACCTATGGACACACCTTTTGGAAATTAAGGCATAACTAGGAAACAAGGAAGAAGAAGGAATAACTTCACCACACCACACAACACTGTGTGAGTGATAGTCACATTTTGTAAAAATTATAAAAAATAGAATTCCATTGTCTAATTGATTGTCAACTTGAATATGAGGAATTCACTCTCTAATTGATTTGCAAAGCTCTTTGTTAAATTGAAACTATAGTTCTGCTGAATTGTGAATTCATATGTACACTATAGAAAATAGAATGGAAAGTCTGATTAAACTGGCTACTGTCTAATTGACAATTGGATTCTATTGCATACTGCATAATGTATAGTTGAAACTGGTCAAATGAACAAGATGGTGGTCCAGCATGCATCCATGTGCACACATACATTGTCAAATTGACTCACATGACCCATATCTAATTGATACAGTGGAGAGTGGGTGGGAGTTACAGTGCATGTGGTGGCTCAACCTGGATACTGTCTATTTGATAATGGAGATGATTATGGAGCAAAGTGAAGAGTGTATGTATCTGTCTATTTGAACTGAGAGTGAATGGAGATTTACTGAGTAAATAGAAAGACAGGAATCCCACATAGTTAATACAACAGTTTGTCCAATTGACATTGTATTGTTGTAAATGAGTGTTATGGAAAAGTGAGAATTCCTTGTGAGTGTTGAAACAGTAACTTGAGCATTACTTGATAGTCTCTTAATTTATATTAGCCATTTGAAATGGAAGACTGAGAATGACTTAAAGCATGATGAATAGACTGAGTACATTGATGGACAAAAGTGGAATTAATTGTTAAGGAGTGATCAACCTTGATGATTATTAGTTTTCATTGTAATAAAACTTGAATGTATTCCATTGGAGAACATAGTACAGTCATTGTAGTATGATTGAGTAATGCAATTGAGAAGTATAGTTGAGATGAATGATAGATTTGGAGTAAGATTGAATGTCAATGAATAGACAGTGATTACATGTCTAATTGAAATGGGATGGATGGGAGGAAAAAGATGAAGACAAGCAAAGAGTTGCTTGAGATAAGTTAATCTATCATAACATATCCCAAAGCATCATTCCTAGGCACATATAGGTAGAACACTAGATTCTAATCTAGTAATGAATGAACTTGCATATGCATAAAAATTCATTGTCTAATTGAACTTGGAAGGAATTGATGGCAATGAACCGAGAGATGGTACTTGTCAAATTGAACTCCAATGACCCTTAAATCAATTAGAAGTATGAATTACTTGTGTAATGAGAGACTTGGGGTAATTAAGACATTAGAGTTTTAAAAAGATTCTTTTAAGGAAATACTTTAATTCTATAGTTCTTTACTTACTACACTGACCTTTAGTTACGATAAAAGTTAAACGAAAAGACCTATTCCCGTGACTTACCACTATTTGTAAATTTTACCAATTACATTTTGGCGGGAGTTTCACCACACCGCCCACCAAAAGCCCTTTCCTCGATACTGTCCCCTATCAAAGGCGCAGCTGAACAGAGCTCTCCCGTGCAAGACTCGGTGACTCCACAGCCTGCACCTTGCAAGCGACACAGAGGAAAGGACTTGGGGGGGGGGGGGGGGGGGGGGGGGGGGGGGGGGGGGGGGGGCGGAGGGAGGACAATTTGATGCGGCCGCAAAGAATATGGAGATGAAGATCAACTCGAAGACTCGCAAAATCAGGCTGGTGATAACTTCTCTAGCGAAGAAGAAGAAGACGCTTTCCTTGAGACGGGAGGAAAACCTTTCACGTGAATTGCAAAGGAAGCCTCAACCGTCAGTGGAAGGAGACGCAAGTAGTGAGGAATCTCCAGCTCCAATAGGTAGTTTTCACTCGAACCGTGGAGGACCAAACCCCACTGGACGCTCACGTAGTGGAAGCAATCGGGCCAACAGTAGGGGTACACACTCTGTAAATGAGACTGCGCTGCTCTCACCAAAAAGCGCCACCTTACCTATGGTGCGCACTGAAGCTGAGGAGAACCAAGTCGATGCAGTTCCAGAACTCGGTGACTGCACAACTCTTAGAGCGCCGCTCCTACCGCTTTACCCTCGCGGTGTTGGTGATGCTCCCCCAGCACCCAAAGAGCGTTGGTACTCCCAAAACAAGCTCTGCCGCAAACCTCAGCACCCTGCCCTAGCACTGCCTCGGAGTCGACCCCAATAGAATCTCTGAACTTGCCTCTCTTCACCATGGCAGATCCGGCCCCTGCCTGTGCAGGCCCAGCAATTCCATCTAAACCGCCTCTCGCTCCTTCCCCTAATGTGGGAAACTCACATTCACCGGTTTCTCCATCTCCCCTCCTCGTCTCCCTTGCCAAGAAAATTGTACCGGCTTCCTCCTCTTCAGAACCCCTTGTCACTTAACCTGATTCTCCATCACCTCCCCTATGCCCTCCTACAATCCCGTCACTTCCCCGAGCTCAGACCCTAAGTCAGTCTCTACCCCTAAACCCTCCTGCAATGTTAGAGGACGATCCACCCCTACCAATTGAATTCGCCGAATTCCCGGATCTGGCAGATCCCTATGCTCCGCCAGAGTGTGCATTGACCGAGTCTAACCCTCCTCCAACCTCACCTCTTTCAAATGTCCCAGAATTGAGAACACTCGCCCCCATCGATAGGATGCACCCTCAGACTCTCACATCCTAGCCTGTGAACAATGAATTAGTACCAAGCTGCATGAACATCGTCACATCGTACACCGGGAGTGGAGAAATAGTACCTAGTAACCTTGATACCCCTTGGCACCGACTCCCCCAAGCTTGCCTCCCTCGTCACCCCCCATCCCCTGATCATCCTTGCTGCATTCGTCCTCAACCTTTCCCTAGGCCTGCAGCTTAAAATAAAAAATTGTCCCATCAACCGGCCCCCCAAGAAACCTACCACGAGACGTGCGGACGTCACTCTAGATGCGGCACCAAAGGAAATCTCTCCCAGCATCGCAAAGCGGATTCATCGACACTAACCCAAAGGTACGGGCCTTTTCCCTCACATTCCCATCACCCTTTTCCCAAACCATGCTTTCACTCTCTTCTGTTTGTATGCTTCTGAAAAATTGACGCCACCTGTGTAGAACAATTGTGCGAGGATCTGGTCGTTGTACAGGGGGGGGCCTCTAAGCAGCCGAAACGGAATGCCAAGTGCTCATGTAAAAAAAGCGGTGTTGGCTGCGGCTTAGAAGGTTGCAAGGCCTTGAATGTCCCAACCAAGAAAACCAAGGAGAAGAAACGCAAGGAGAAAGACAGTCTCGATCAGAGGAATGGAACGGGGCCGGTTCAGAAGGAAGGTGATACGACCTCAGCATTGTAGCTCATATTGATAAGATGCTTCTGGAATTACAAGAGCAAAAAAACAAGCTAACTATGAAGTTGAATCACAGCCCACGGGAAAGCTCGAAAGGCAAGAGGATCAGAGGAGCAAACCAACCTACTGCAGTCAAAGTAAAGCAGGTGGGTGGCTAAAAAGGTGGTGCTAGGGACCCTTCGAGTGACTCAAGTAATCTAGTTGTATTCCTGTCAGCATCTGGTAGCATGTTATTTCTTGACCCTGCCTCTGTAGGGACGTGGGACGCTGTGATGGATGTGCCTCCATGCAAGGTGAATTCTATGGCACAACCCATAGGCTAGTTCTAAAGGCACATGAAGGACTTTAATTTTGAAACAGCAGCGTATACCTTCCCATGGCACCTTGACTGGTCCCAACACAATCCTCTAACAAAAGTGAGATTTAAACTGAGATTGAAGAAATTGTACCCTATAGATTGGGATGATGCTTATGTTATGCAGCTGTTTGGAAATAACATTAGGGAGAAGCGTGTGCAATTAAGGAAGACTTTTGCTAGGGCTAACCATAAGAATAGTGTCCAGGTGGCTGGTGGTGTAACTCTAAACTCTTAGAATGCTATTTATGACTCACTATCTAACCTGAAATTCCAAGCTAAATCTGACAAATGCAAGGTGGCTGCCGATGAGCGCACCAGGAGGAAGGGCTTCACCCATAAGCTAGGCCCAAGAGGAGTGCAAGGGCTAATCTCTGTCTTTGTAAGCACTTTCTCTCCTTTGTTTTGATTTCACAAAAACTCTCGTCGTCTTTTGGTAGAATCACCCCTCTCATCCTCTTTAGAACCCACGGCATAGTCAATTGTCTCGATAGTACTATTCACCGCAGCTCTCAAGTCTGTGTAATATGTCGTAGATGGATGATTTTGAGAGGGCACCAACTAAAGATGAGATTATCTTTGCGAAGCAAAATGGAATCCCTGCCACACTAGATAACGTGCGCCATGGTAATGTCAGCGATAAATTGCAAGAAGCAGTACAAGTTGCAAAGGAAATCACCAAGGAATTGAAGGACAAGGGAAAGAAACAAAAAGAAGATACAAGCTTGGAGGAAGAGGAGAGCGATGAAGACGATGGATCTGACTCCAGCTACTCAAAAGGAGAGGATACAAGTAGTGACAGCGAGGACGAAAGTGGAACATAGGGGAGCCGAGACGCTGGGAACACGAGTTCAGAGGAGGCTCTCAATTCAATATCCAAAGGGGACCATGAAGACGAGGAGGAGACCGCCCCATTACAAGGCTCCGGATCCGTTAGCGACTCCGAAGACGAGGAAGACGAAGACTAGCATGTCTCTGTCCACTTTGTATTCCGCAGTTGCTGATTTTCTCTCCTTTACCCTTGCTACCGAACTTCCAAATGGCAGAGAGTGAATTCACTAATTCTGACACAGTTGATCCCTTCAATTAGTGCAGTCTTGTACAGACCTTAAACTGAGAGACATCAAACTATTTAGAAGCCATTTTTGTGACTTTTACACCTTTAATTGTATTTCTCCGTTTTTATTAGTCATCCAATTGCAGCGTAATATTGATTGTGATTATGATTTTCTGAATTGTAATAGCCTGTATGTTTGTATTCCAAATGAGAGTATTCGTGCTCAAAAAATACAAAATGCAAATATAGTACACCGTGCCACACGGTATTATACGGTCACCCTAATCTCACATTCTGAACATATCCCTAAACCAATGCAACCACGCTACACTTCACCACGGCTTGATAGAACCTTCGCCATTCTAGTTGCGCCACGTAGAATGTTAATAAGAACATTAGATATTAGTTTATCAACAATTATTAAATCGGCAGGTGCATTCACAATAAATTCAGATGTGAGATCCTGTGTTGGAATCCAAGCCGTTGCATCTTGGTAGAGAGATGGGACCTCCGCCATGGAAGATGGGGATGCATGGCTAGCATGCATGGTGAAGATGCTTAATTAAAAAATTAAAAAATGGCACCCTAAACGCGAAGCTCTTATAAAGTGCCTCCTAACCTCGGTCTTTGTGCTAGTTGCTACATGGCGCTATCAGAGATTCAATCCACGTCGGCAAACTCGTTCGAGAACGCCCGTTCAAATGGATGTCATTGGCGTTGCTTGCATTACACTCCACACAGCGCTTTAGTGGCAGCAACGGTTAGGGGCCGTGGACCATCGACTCACATTGTAATATGCTACGGCACTGACCTTGCATATACCTCCAAATCCTAGTAGTGTCTTCTTGTCTCACCGCATCCTGTTACCTGAAGCTCTTAGGATGCGATTATGCTCTGCTGACTATTTATGATCATGAAACGGCCTTGCTGGATGTCTTTCCATTTGTCGGGCTTCTTTTTCAACAGATTGCCTTTCACATCAATTGGTGCAAGGCACACCTTCTGGCGCTGCGAGACATTGATGAGTTGGATCAGTTCCTTCTTCACAAAGTCCAGAATGTCCCTCTGCAATGTTCGAATAACGTACTGGTCCTTTGTCAAGATGCATTGATTTATGTTCAGAGACTCCGTTCCCCCCGTTCACAGCACCAGTAGAAGTAGAGGCGGCTACTAAGTCCTCAAACTGACAATTTGTCTGTGTTTCACCTCAAATTAAGTCTCAGGATGTCTTGACATTCTCGAGAGCATACCGGTCCAACGTGAGATGGAGCTGTTGGAGTCTTCTTGCGTTCGATTTGGCAGATCCATCGAACCATGGGATGTAGCCGATTTTCTCAAACTCTTCAACCAAAGGCTCCATTTGCGAGCCTTGTAGCAACGTCTTCAAGTTCTCAATATCAAATTTGCCATGATGGGAATTCACATTGATGACAATCGAATGGATGTGGTCAATCACTTTCGCATCTTCATTCATTGCTTTAAGCCGGATCACTATGTAGTCCTCTTGGTGATCTTCGATGAAGATGATCTTCTCCCATAAATTCCACAGGAGATAATTGGGTTGCCCCGTGACACAATAGCGGAGATACACGTAGTTGTGCCAACGACTCACACCGAAACTCCATGTTTCGATGTGCTCTTTGAACTCCCACAATGTCCCATACGTCTCCTCCATTTCAGTGATGAGCGGTGCATTAGGATTGGGTTCAACAAATGGCTGTAGATGGTGGGCTGTAAGTGAATAATCATAGTTGGCATTTGTCGTCATGTTGAGATTGAGTACCTAGGGTCAACGACAAAGTACTATTAGATTATGCTTGTTGGATTTTTTTTAATCATCGACTCGAGGATAACTTTATCGAGGACTACGATCTTCTGTTATTTTGAATTCTCTTGAGATATTGTTGATGATCATCTTTGGAGGGGAAAATATGTGGCAAGGCAACATTATCTATACTCTTTTTAATCAGCTTCAATTTCCGTGATCTTGTTATTAAATAATCTCTTCTTAAATGATTATCGTTGTATCGAGGATAACTGAACACACAAAAGCAGAGAAGGTAACAGTATGCCGGCAATCTACATACAGTAATCTCATGGTTGTGGTGTTTAATTTGATTTCATATCACAATTAGTATACACTTCAGCTGCTGTCATCTGAACCTCTGTCGTAATGGTTACATCTTTGTGGAAATTTGCTTATATCCAAAGCTCGGGGATTGGCTTTTCGGCATACAAGTCTAGTTTTTTCGAACAAGTTAATGGAACCATCTTTCACACTGTGAATTGATTGATTCGAAACAAGCGACTGTCACTCACCACCAAGTCACACAAGTGAACCAGATCTTGACACTCTTTGTTACAAGAGACTTTTAATTTACTTATGATCTGGCTCTCTTGTCCGATGGAAAACTGATAAGCCGATCAGATGATTTTTACCTTCCTACATTATCATGCACAATTTTGCAGTAGTATGTTAAAATATATTTTATAAATTGTAGTACTTGTCCTCGACACGATGATAAGTTCATTTCAATAAATATTTCACACTTCTCACAGTTAAGTAAGAGGGGATTATTTTGTAAGAGTTTTGCATGTTCCATAATCTAGAGGTTTTAAGCAACTTACTGCTGAAGCCCTAGCAAAGATTTCAACTTGGATTTGACCTCGTTCTTCTCCCGACCTGATAAATAAGAAGCAATCACAAATCATCAGCGCATTATCAATGACTATCTAGCCAGAAGTGGGTTACTAAATCTTCTCAAATTATCCGCAAATAAGCTTGCAGCTGGTATTTTTGGAGGTTTTTGAATAAGCTTTACAGTTGAGAACTTAATAACAAATGTTTTGCATAAGATTCAGTTAGCTATTATGCCTTATTGTTCCAAGCGTTGTTTCAAACACTTTTTGCATTATGTTCTAGATTGCTCCGCTTTGGACTATTGCGAATTTACTGGGATATGATTAGAATGCTCTCACGCATAAGGTTCTTATCGTCGTGTCGACGATAACTGATCACACAGTTGCAGAGGAGGGGAAAGAATATGCTTACTCGATGGGAACCTCTCAAGACAAAAAATATTGTATGAGCTCTCCCTAGTATCGTCGACACGACGATAACCACACCGCAGGTGAGAGGTACTTTTGAACCCGAAACCCTAATTCTGCGTCCTAAACCCTAATTTCAGGTATAGTCTGTACCTACGTTTCTGTTGACTCAAGACGCTAAACTCCACCAAGCTTCAAATCTTATTGCAGGTCTCCTAGAAACGACGACCTGCAATTCATAAGAGAGTTCTTCTGTTAATTCTAAAGCATAATTATCTACCTAAACCTTAGTTCGCAACTCATCAATGAGCACCCTGAATGACCAAGCAAGCATGCCCGGCAACCAACTCTCTACCACCTAAACTTGGGTTATCGCTATCGACGCTGATGCGTGACACAAACTCTCGTGCCCTGTCTTTTGTGCACATACACTCTGCCCATATTGTCAACCAAACCTAGATAATTCGTTCTAAACCAATCTAATTCACGGACTCTAAAGTCGACACACAAGCTTTTTCACTAATCCAGTGCGAGAAGAGATCCACGCACCAAACCAAACCTTAACATACGCAAACCCATAATCCTCACACGAGCAATCATCCCCACGCCATCTCAACATTTACCCTCCTCCGAAGAAGCCAAAAGCTCAACCGAAATACCAAATCATCCGCCACCCTAAATCCCGTCATCGCAAACCACACTTCCGAACGCCTGCCTCACCCTCACGCACAGCACACTTCGCACCGCCTATCCCACCCTCACAATATCCGTCACACAAACTTACGAAAACCTAAGCAAACCCAACTCTGAATTCGCACAATCATCAACCGACAACAATCACTAGCACTAAATCCTAGGAGAAATCGAAACCCTTCCCATAACCAAAGCCATAGAGGCTGATTTCTTCACCTGGATTAACACCTTCAGCCTCTTACAAAGCAATCCAGAAACCCTAAAACCCAACAATGCAACTTCTCCTAAGAACACCCAAGAGCTGAAATGAAATAGGAAGAACTCACTCACCTGTAACAAAGCTATTATTCTCCTTCTAAAGCAGCACTGCAGATGGAAGAATGCGGAGGCTGAAGGAACACCGACAAGTGAAGCTCCAGCCCTAAGTTTAAGCTCCAAGCTGACTCTCCAGACATACACAAATCCACAACAAATTACCACAGCTCCTCGTCACTCCAAATCCACAACAAATTCATGCTCCGAGGTGTTACAAAGATGTTCCAAATATGTCTCAGAGGCTGCAACCCACCAACCTAAATTTTATTATAGTGACCCGAATTCTTTGACGGGTTTGTGTGTGGAGAAGAGGAGGAAATCTCGGGGCCGGCGAAGCAAGCGATGAATTGAGCTCGGAGAAGCCGCCTGCAAACGGAGAGCGAAGAAAGTGATTTAATTGTGGAAATTTAATTGTGGACTTTAGAGAGAGAGGAACTCTGGCCCGAAGGACCAGCGTGAATTAAGGATTCGTTGGGGGAAGTGCTACCAGTATGGTCACCAGGACCAGGCTGGGGCGGGCTACCCTTGATGCTTTCTTTCGAAGGTGAACCCTATGGACACGGAAGGGACTATAGACACAGAAAACAGAGATATGAGAAGAGTTGGGAGGTTGGGGGGGAGTAGATTGGGTGTAGGGTTATGATTGAAGGATGGGCGTATATGTATATATAGGTAATTATAGATGTAGATATATATGTATAGATGTATGTATAGATGTATGTATAGATGTATGTATATATGTATGTATGTATATACACATATATATATATATATATATATATATATATATATATATATGTGTGTGTATAGGGGTATGTATAGAGAGGTATATGTGTGTGGTAGGGAGGTTTATTACGAGCATGTGGGGGTAGAGCTAGTCGGGAAGCGTGGGTAGGGATTGTTTGTTCTCAATGCGTCTCTTGGTGAGGATGATATGGTGTAAGCACTTGATAGCGTTAGTGTGGATTGCTTTGAGGGCTCGGTTAATGAGTGTGTCGTTGATTTTGAGTTGGGGGTATTTAGAGAGGGTGTTTTTGATGTTGGCATGAATAGCCCCACGAGCGCCGGCCGTGAGGACAAGGAGAGGTGCAACGTTCCAGCCTTGGTCAGTGATAGGTTGTAAGAATGGGGCGTATTTGGTGGTTTTGTTAGTAATACCTCCGGGGGGGAATCGATCATGACAATAGGTGAATTCAATGAATTGGATTGTGAGATGGGGGTAGGGTTCTAAGGGGGGAGGGGCATCAAGGGGGTGATTGAGAACGAGGAGGATGTCAGGGCGAAGGCGTGCAGGGCAATGGCAAGGTTGTGTGGGGCAAATGCAAGGGAGGAGCCATGAAGGGACAGTGTTTTCGGAGGTGCGGGTGTTGTGTTTGCCGGCATTGACCAGGTTATAGTAGCGAGTTTTCGTATTAGAAAGAAACATTTTGTGTAGGTCCCAGACGGCTGTGTTATGTCGTTTGATACGAAGTTTGTGGATGTTTTGTTCGGGGCAAGCTAGGAGGAGATGAGGCCAAGTATCAATAGATTGAGCAGGGCAGAGGGAACAATTAATGGATGTATGTTGTGTGGGCCAGAAGAGATGTTTGCGGGCGTTGCCCATGTATTGACCGTATCTGAATTTAAGGAGCTGGGATATCTGTGCATCTGTGATCTCAGGGTTTTCCCAGAAGTGGTTGGAATATGTGGTATCTATGTTTTCATTGTTGAGCCATTTGTCTATGTATGTGAGGTTTTTGGCTGTGTCTCTTTGTTGGATTAGTTCTTCGGATTGGAGGTATTTTTGGAAGTTGCGTATGGGGTCTTTGAATGGATGGTCAGCTTGTTTGGGGATGGCTCTATGGAGCCAGAAAGGGGCACTGTGGCCGTGGTGGTATGGTTTGGTTTGTTCGAGGTGTGGGTGTAGTGTGCCGGCTTTGGCAAGACTGTCAGCTTTTTCATTGCCAGTGATGTTCATGTGGGCACGGACTTTGTGAAGAAAGGTGGGTGTAGGATTTTGTTGGAGTAGAGACAGGATGGCTTGGAGGAAGAGTTTGTCATGGTGGTTGTTTTAAAGGGATGGTTGGGTGATGTGGGTGCTAATTAAGTAGAGGGAGTTAAGACTCTCCGTGAATATGTAAATGGGTTCAGTTTGGGAAACGGTGAGGGTGAGGGTGTATGGATGGCGGTGAGTTCAGCATGGAGGATGTTTTGGAGGCCTGGGAGGCGGTAAATTTTGTTTATGTTTCTGGCCGGATTGTGAATGCCATAGCCAGCTTCATCTCCGCCCCCGTCATCTTCAGGGGGTGTAAAAGCTCCATCGGTGAAGTAACTATCAAGCGGAAATTTGTTTGGTGGTGTATGATTGAAGGGAGGGCAGGGTGGGGGAGGGGGGGGATGGGGGGAGGATGGATAGGTTAGGGGCATTTGTCCATGAGAGGGTGGGTTGAGTGTGGTGGGGGATGTGGTGATTTGGGGATTGCGGGTGTGTGGGGGTTGGGAGAGTTTAAGAAGTGTGGTGAGGCTAGTACGGAAATGGATTTTGAATGCGGGATGAGGGAAGCGGGTGGAGAGGCGGTGGACGCAGAGGATGTGGAAGGCAAAAGGTTCATTTGGGGTTGGTGATGGTTTGGTGGGGTGTTTGGGCAGGAGAGGAGTATCATATGGGAGGGAATCAGCAGGGAGGTAGGCTAGGACGTGCGTATCGTTGTAGTGGTGGGAGAGCGGGGTTTGGTTTGTGTACCATTGGAGGTCCGAGGTGAGGAGGATGGTGTAGTGGTTAGGATCTTCTTGGGCAGCAAGACGGGCCCAGTGGAGAGCTTGTGTGGCTAATTTGGGTGTAGGAGGGTGGGCCAAGCTGACAGTTTGCCATCGATGGGTGAAAGCAGGACCTAAGGATCCAAAGATTTGGTCACGCGGGTGGGGGGAGTTGTATTGGGAGATTTGGAGAGGGCATGTGATTGGAGAAGAGAAGTATGAGTGCGTGATACCAAAGGTAGAGATGAGGGAGCTGAGGATTTCAGGGTGGATGTGGTATTGGCTCAGTTTGTGGGATTCGTCTCTGGGATTGTAATTGGTGTAGCGTTGATAGAGGTGTACAACCTCAGTTTCAAAATCTTGGAGGGGTGGGGTGATGGAGAGTTGTTTGGTGAGAAATGTGTGGTAATGTGACCAAAGCCATTGTAGGCGAGGGGTTGGGATTGCCAAGAGGTATTTACCGGTGTTGTCGTACAGGTGGGATTGGTTGGAATGTGTAATGATGAGGGGGCGAGAGGTAAGGATGTCTGTGTCGGGATTGCATTCAGCTATGGAGACGTGGACGTGGTCTAGCGGTGACGGGAGTCAGTGAATTGTGTTTGGAAAAAGTGTTTAGAAAGGATGGTGTGGTAATGGTTGTGTTGGCGGGCGAGGTAGAAGGTACGGAGAATGTTGATGTTGTGGTTGGTGAGGGTGGGGTTGTTGTATGGAAAAAGATGTTTCTCCAAGAGTTAGAGGGTGTAGGTGTGTTGAGTGGGAAGGGTCCAAGAGCAGTGATATTTGTGGAAGAGGTATTTGGTACCAAAGGCTTTGTCTACGCGTGAGAAGGGGGTGAGGTGAAGGATCTGGGTGAGGGGAAGGCGTTTTAGGCGGGCGGGAGAGAGGGCGGGGGGGGGGGGGGGGGGGGGGGGGGGAGTGATGATGGTGGGAGTAGAGCGGGGGAGGATGGAGGGGGGTGGAGGGATTGGGGGAGTGGCGGGTAATTCGGTGGGGGGAGGGTGGAATTCGGGGAGGAGGGAGTTGGTGAGGTGGTGAGAAGAGCAAGGGGTGGCACAACGGGAGTGACAGGGGGCGGGGTGGCAGAACATGATTTGGCAGCACATTAAAGCAGTTTGTTGTGTGCGGGTACAAGTGCCGTATTGATGAGTGAATTGTGTGTGGGTAAGGAGGGTGGTCCCAAGGGGGGCAGTGAGGTGGGTAAGGATTTGAATTCCTGTGGTATAAAGTTTGTGGAGTAATTTGGGACTAGCGTGGAGTTGAGGGGGTGGGAGTTTATGTTTGTTGGCGGTCCAGAGGAATTCAAGTGGGGTGGTGGAATGGGGGAAGGAATCATCAAGACTTCGGATTTGTACTTCGGCTTGATGGAGGAGGGCAATGGTGCAGGTGGTTGGGGAGTGAAGGCAGGCACGGGTGGTGATGGTGTTGAGGTTTGTAGAGCCTTGGTGGATGGCCATGATAAAACGGACAAGGCCGCGATAGATGATGCCAAGTTGTCCAGTGTCATTAAGGGCATCACGGAGTTGTTCACCGATACATTTGATATAGTCATTGGTAAATGAGAAGGCTTCAATGCCAAAGAGTTTGGTGGGAAGTTGAGTGGTAAGGTTTGGGGTGCTACGGGGGAGTTTACAGATAGTTTTGGTGGTTGCTATGATGATTTTGTCTAGCTTGCGGATATCGGGTAGGGAGTACGGGACGGCATGAAAGCCATAAGCGACGCCGGGGCGAAGAACAGTATTTACAATTTTGAGTTTTTGGCGGAGTGTGGCGGGAGAGAGGTGTAGTTGTTGTCGTTGTTTAAGGAGTTTGTTGGTGGAGAGGTCACGTTGGAGAGTCCATTTTAGAGAGGGGACAAGTTGGAGTCCAAGATATTTGTATGGTTCATTTTGGGATAAGACGGGGAGGGGGGTATTGTTGTAGAAAATATTGTGGGCCTGGATGAAGGCATTAAAGGCGGTTGGGGTAAGGTGTGATTTTTTAGGGCAACCCGTGATAGCACATTTGGGTATGCTAAGATCCATGCCGGCCCAAGTGTTGAAGCGTTGTAGTTTGTTGAGTTGGAGTTGGAGGGCTTTGATGTTGTTAGAGAAAATGGCAAGGTCATCGGCGTATGCAAGTGCTTTCCTGTGTGTTAGAGGTTTTAAAGGTGTAGCCAAGGTTATCCTGTTGGAGCCATCGGAGGAGAGGTTCAAGAAATAGGATAAATAGGTAGGGGCTGAGGGTGTCACCTTGAATTGTGCCACGTTGGATATGGACGGGGTCAGTGGTTCCAAAATGTTCGCTAGTGAAGGATGTTGTAGAGTGTGTGTAGATGTTGCCGACTAGATGTACAGCGTCAACTGGGTAGCCTAAGTCTTCCATAATGGAAAGGAGCCTAGCGTGGTCTATGGAGCCAAAGGCATTTTTGAAATCGATGTAGATGAGATATATGTCTTGATTAGTGAATTTGGAGTCCTCAAGTGCGGCAATAAGTTTTTGGATTTGTCTGGTAGTGCAGCGTTCGGGTCTAAAACCTTCTTGGCTACTATGGAGGATTTGGTGTTTCTCGCCATAGGCGGAGAGGATGTTAGTGAGGGTACTTGTGAAAAATTTGTAGATAGTGTTGGCCAAGGCAATTGGCCTATGGTTGGGTAAGTCCAGGGGGTCACCTTTTTTGTAGAGGAGGATGGTGTGGCTTGTTTTCCAGGAGAGAGGGATGGATTTTTGTTTGTAACATTGTGAGAAGAACAAGTAGAGGAGGTTGTGAAATTGTTCAGGCATGTGTTTGATGGCAGCGTTGGGGAGTTTATTTGGGCCTGGTGCTTTTGCATTGGCGAGGTGTTTTTTACAGAGATCATAGGTTTCACGGGTGAAATATGTGTGGAGGGGGGTGGTAGGGGTGCCGCGTTTGTCAAGGCAGAAGCCGTCGAGGTCATGCCAAGGGTACTTTTTGACTTCACATGTGCAGGAGGGATTGTGTGTATTTGGGTGAAGGCAGAGAAGGGCCAGAGGTTGGGAGTTGAGAGTTTGTTGAGCGTGAATTTCAGTGGAGATGTCTGAGGGGTGGGTGAGGATAGCTTGATTTCGGGCACGGATGCAGTCTAGGGGTGGGCTAGTTGTTTCGTTAAAGATGGCTTTGTGGATGTGTTTAGGTTTGGTGTTTAGGGTATGGCGATAGTGTTTGATGGCTTTTTGGACACTTGTGGTGGTTTGTTTTTGTACGATGGTGCGGGCTTCTTTCTTGGCTAGTTTGCCAAATTTGGCGAGTTTTTTTATCCACTCCGGTAAAAGATGAGTCATAGGAGGAGGGGTAGGGGTGTTGGGGGGGAGGTTTTGGAGTATATGATGGAGGCGCCAGTTGGTATCATGTTGTACGATGTAGATAAGTTTCTGGAGGAGATGGTAATGTCGGAGGTGTTTCTTCCAGGGGCGGTTTAACTTGCGAGGGAGGAATCCTCCTTGTTTGGTAGTGCGGTGGGTTAGAGGTGGGGGGGGGGGGGGGGGGGGGTGGGGTGGCACAGGTTGTGATAAATGTGGTGGAAAGGTTGTGAATGATGGTATCCATTTGGCGGATGGCCTCATTCCATTCCTGAGGGGATAGCGTGAGGGGGGTATCTAGGAGAGTTATAAGTGTTTGGATGTGATGTGAGTTTTCGGCAAGGAAGTGTTGGTGAAATTCTCTTAATTTGGAGGGGGTGATAACATTTGGAATGCGGGGAGTAGCAATGGGAGTGGGGAGGGGGTGGCGTGCAATGATAGTGTTCGGAGGTATGTGGAGTGAGATGGGGAAGTGGTCTGAGTTAAGATTAAGTGTAGTGATTGTGGTGGAGGTGTGTGAGGGTAGGGAAGTAGTTTTGATGTAGAAACCGTCGATGAGGCTAGTGGATGTGTAGTTGTCGCCACCTTGTCTGGTGTAGGGGGTGTTGGTTTGGATGTATGTGAGTTGGAGGGAGGAGGTGAAGTGGTGCCAGGCAAGGTCCTGGGGGGTGGGGGGGGGGGGGGGGGGGGGGACCAAGAGGTGTTATTATGTCTTCCTTGAAGGTTGATATCTCGGTTAAAGTCGCCTAGTAATATGATGGTATGTGTGGGTTTGGCGGCTATTGTTGAGCTTATGGTGGCTTGTATGAGGGGAAGGAGTGGTAAGTCTTGGTCATGTGATGGCATATAGAGGTTGAGGATGAGGTGGGGTTGGAGGGGGGTGTTGTGAAGTTCCATAATTGGATATCACGGCATAGAGTGATGGGTAGGGTTTGGAGCTCTGCATCTCACGGTTAGATGGGGCGGCCGCTCGTCAGCCTGTGGCTGCCTTGCTTGGTTTTTTGCCCCGCTGCAGCGCTGCTCACCTGCGTACTGCTGGGCTTTCTGAACTTAGGAGTTTGTAGCAACACATTCTGTGTTAATGTAGTACCCTGGATCCAAGACTTCCCCGCTTCACAAACTTTCAACAATGGTGTTTTTATACACCCTTTCAACTGCTCACAACTTGAGCTCTACAACCTCCCAGGGTACTACTATCCGCAATCATTTGCTCGCCTTTGCGACGTTTCCCCGCCCCAAGATCTACCGAGACATCATGGCCAAGCTAACTCCCCCTACCCCCCGACCCTTTGTATCTGCTTACAGCTATTCCCCCCCCTGTCGACGCTAGCCCCTTTGCTCTGCCCCTCGCCGAAGCTGCTACATTATCCTTTACTTACTTCCCACCCCACTTCCCACCCCCACCTCCTCATATTCCCACCCTCCCCCACATTACACTGCAACTCATTCACCCCACACCCTGCACACCCCTCCCTCATGGAGAACATATTCACTTTCCTATCAAAACCATGGATTCTAATTATGGTTTAATTCCTATTGCATTTAAGCTGATTTTTTAATATAATAAAAGAACTTCCAAATCTATGTGCATAATCATTTAAAAGAATTGTTACTATAAAGTTGGCCAATCCTTTGTCATAACACTCAAAATGAACGTTAAAGTGCACAGTAATATGAAACTCATACACTAACAATATAAGTATTATTACAAATTATTGATTTATTATATTCACACCTTAAAACACGCCAATTGTTTTCTTTAAATGGTGTGATAAATTTCACAATAATTGTGTGTTATTTCAACTAGTAATTTCATTTAATACAAATCCAAAGCACATATAATTTTTTAATCCGTGTAATCTATCATTGATCGGTTGACGTTGAATTGAATGAATAATTATATATTATATTAGACCCATTAATAACACCCTAGAAAGTAAAAACTCTAAGAGTGTGTTGCCTATATTTTTGGGAAATCTACTCAAATATAGTTTTATGATTGTATTAATATGACATTCCATATTTAAGTATTTATGGATAAAATGACTAATTATGGACTGCGTATTATTTCTTCTAGGGCCGTCCATAAAACTAGGAGGGCTGTAACAACGTTTTTTTTTTTTTGGTTTTTTTTCAATCGGTATATGCTTTGAAAAGCAATTTTTGGCCTTTAATTCATTGTTTTGTTTTTGATGGAGACTTCACAAATTCCACATTTGTGCATCTTTGAATTTTTTATTCTTCTGTATTTTATAAAACATTCATTAATTTAATGAATGTATCCTATTTTCTATTTAAATTTTAGATGATATAATGTTATATACGACAAAGACATTGTGTTGATGGAGGACATGAATTAGATAACTAATTATAGAATTTTTAAAAGTCCACAATTGCTTAAATATAGATTGAATTCTCAACATACAAGTAATTATAATAAAGTTCATGATTGTAATGTGCTCACATATAGTCATTTCTTGGTGGATGCACTGGCAATAAAAGTAGGAACTACGTGCAATAAAATGTAGGGTCTTATATATTCATTCAGAGTAAAATTTGAAATTATTGGATGTAGTATAGGGTGCTCCGGGATTGTAAAACATGATTATATGTAACATAGCATTTCAAAAAATAAAACAAAATTACCTTAGGGTTACATATAAAATACGTGTGGAAAAACTTATAGGGGTATGAAAAAAAACATGTGTTGATTTCATGGATAATAGTGCTTGAAAATCGATTTTTGGCCTAGAATTCATTGTTTTTATATTGATGGAGTCACAAATTCCACAATGGTGCATCTTTGATTTTTTTATTCTCGAGAATTTTATAAAGCATTCACTAATTTATTGTGTGTACCATAAATTCTATTTGATTTTTTGATGATTTTATGTTATTTACTACAAAAAAACACATTGTGTCTATGGAGGACCTCCATTGGATAAGTAATAATAGAATTTTAAAGTCCACGACTTCTTAAATAATGATTTAATCTTCAACAAACAAATAATTCTTATAAATTTTCTCAATCATCATCTATATACATATAGACATCTCAATCTTTTAGGTGAATGATTTATTGGATGGTCTCAATCAAATGTCACAAACTCTGTTTACTAAAATAAATAAATAAATGATATCTTGCTGTGGTAATATACTACGCCTACTAAATTCAAATTCCAAAAAGAAAATATTAATTACATCAATTATAGTGTCAATATAATTTAGCAGATGAACCTTTCAGATTGATCATCCCCCCTCCTCCCCCCCCAATTATTCAAAAGAGATGCATATGGATTTAACTTATTTAAATTTCCTAATCATTTATAATGTTCATAATTTATAATGATACTATTATTTTCCAATTTTATCTATATTCCATAAAATAATAATGCAAAGCTTTGTAAATTTGTATAAAAGGAATATTTTTCTTACTCCTTCAAAAACGAATATTGTCCTAAAACTCTCTGAAATTTTGCAAAAAATCCTGTACTGTCTTTGAAACTGCCCCAAATCCTGGCCTTAGATCTGAAACTGCCAACTTAGATCTACTCAACTCCTCGGGGTATTTTCTCAGATCTGACACATATTCCTACTCCCCTTGGTCTGATCTACAATACCCACTCGTTTAAACACCAGATCTACAAGACCCACCAGGCAAATCAACCAATTTGGTTCCTCAACCACTCATTACTGCAAATCTAAGCATGTACACACAAATGTAATCAATTCCTTTCCTTTACTCACTATAAATCAGTACATCATCCTGCTCCCTACTGCTGGCACTCCCTAGACCCTCCAAGATCCTCAAACTGTCCTAGGAGCAACTCTCCTACAATCCTACAACACATTCTACACAGACTACAATCTGAGAGCTCCAAAGCTCTAGAGAAGAGAGAGAGAATGAGCTTCGCAGCCCCCTCCCTCACAACCCCATCCAAAACCCTAGCCGCCGCCCTAAACCCTAACAATTTTCATCCGACCACCAGACTTCATCCAACCACTAGATTTCATCCATCCGACAATTTTCATCCATCTAGCAGTTTTCATCCAAAACTAACAATTTATCCAAAACAGAGTTACTACAGGACAGGACAGTAACTTAACAGATCATTGTCCCTCCCAGTAACTGCAGTTTTACTGTTCCCCTACAGTTTTATTACCCCTCTATTCTACTACCTTAAATCCCCAGTTAACAATAGCCCCTTTTAGTCAGCATTTGCCCTCAGATGCTCGTGTCCGAGTTTTTTGTAGTTAACTGAGAAAGGTATCAAAAAATAAAAAATAAAAGTTCTACTCGTCCTACCAGTACCTTGGCCTAACACTATTGTCTAGCCACTAACTGGTGCCGCCCCTCCTACTACTGATGCTCGTCCCCCTGATGCTGCCTCTGGTCCTGATACCGCTGGTATTGATGGTGCAGTAGGATCAAAATCTACTAGCCCATCAACACCCGAAGTAGTCCCCAAGCCACTGCTTGAAGTGCCCCCCATGTCCCCAATCTGCCCCCCATCAGGCATCTCCTGGTCTGCCCCGTCATCCTGGTCATCCTCACACCAGTAAACAAAAGATGGGTAAGCTTCAGCAAACCTCATCAAGTATCTGGAGTACCTGGCCTGGTCCTCCGTGTAGGCCTGAATCTGGTCTAGCACCTACTTCTTGGAGCTAGACAGCAGATGCCTCGTCAATCCCCTAGAAGCCTGAGAAGAATTGGCCTCAGCCACCTCCACCCTCTGCCTGAGCTGCTGGTTCTCCACGACAAACCAGTCGAAATCCTTGAACCTAGCACTGGTCTTGTCCTCCAACTCCATCCTCCTAGTCCTGACTTCCTTTGTCTAGACCCCTCGTCCACCCAAGCCTGTCTCTCCCTCTCCCGGTCCTGCTAGAGTGCCACCAACTGCTGCTGGGCTCGTTGAAGCTGGGCAATCAAGACCCAAATCTGCTCCTCCTGGCCAAGTCTTGTGTTCATCAATACCAAGTAACTTGGGCCAGACCGGTCCCCCTGAAACTGTAACACCTACACCCGAGAAGCCTGTGCCAATGCCACCTGTAAACTCTAAACCAACTGGTCTATCTCCTTGGTGACATCTACCTGGTCTTCCCTAGCTACTTGCTGTGCCTTGCTGCTTCTGTCGCACTCTGCCGCGGCATCCTGCGACTCTCTTCTACTGCCGCCCTCATGCTGGTCTTGGCCGCTGTTGTCGAGCTCTTTTCTCCCACCGTGATCTTGTTTTCTGATGCCGCTCTCTTGCTGCAGCTGGCTGGTGCTCATGGGCTGTCCACTGCTGCCTTGGTACTGTCTCCCTCTGAAATCCTCTTACAGTGCTTCTCTCGGTGTTGGGCAACGGCCTTCGACTTCCTCATCCTGCCTATTCCCTTCTATGGCTGCGCTCAAACCCTTGCCGCTACACTCCCTTGGTCTATCTCTCTCACTGCCGCCCTCAAACTCATTCTGCTGTCTCTTTTGCTCTGGGCCTAGGATTTCAGCCCCTCCTAACCCTAGCCGCTCCCTCCTCCTTTTACTGCCATAGTCTTCTCCTACTTGCTCACGATGGCTGCGCTCTAGTGGTGTAGCTCCTTCTCAGCCTAAAAATCTCGTCTCACACCACCAATACTCTCCCCGCCCCTCTAAACCTCTCACCTTACTTGACCAGCTATAAAGGCCGGGGTCGGAGGGCTCTTGGAGATGATATCCCCTCGGCCCTCTCCTTGCCCAACAGTTTTCATCCCTCCTGGATGAATGTTCTGCAGGCGGATTTTTATCCACAGTGGATGATCGTCCTGTTATATGACTTTCATCTCTATTGGATGAAAACCCTCGTCTTCGACTTTCATCCCTGATGGATGAAAGTTCTGGTGTTCCTTCTCTAGTGGACAAGCCTCATGTTCGTCTGTTTCCATCCACAGAGGATGAAATCCCCCTGTTGGAGAGACTTTGTCCTGGTCCACCACAGTTGAACTGCTCCCTTAGCTGCTCTATATCTTGTTCCTGTTTCACAAAAATAATTCCCACAACCCCACAGAATACTGCTGGCTGCTTCCTTTCTTTCTCTTCTGCCCTTTTTTTGATTCCTTCCTCTTTTTTAATTATTTTTTCTTTTTGATTATTTCCTCTTTTTTCTATAATATTTTCCACTATTTTGCCTTCATCCTCTTTTTCCAACCCCTGTTCCTTTTCCCACTAGTTTTGCTGCTTCTGTTGTTTTTCCTGTGCTTCTTCTTTGTTGCCCTGCTCCTGTCTGTTCTTGTTCTTGCGGTCTTGATCTTCGCCCTGGGCTTCTCTGCTCCTGTCCATCTAGTCTTGTGCTTCGTCCTTGTCTTGTCTGTTGCCCTGGTCCTGTGGTCCTGGTATCTGGCTCTGTCTAGTGCTGGGACTACCATGTCCACCCAAACTGGTCCCTTCCTGGCCTGCGTAAGCACTATCCCCTTTTGCTATTCAACCAGTCCCTAGGTCGAATCTCCTGTTGTCACAGTGACAAGCTGGTCCTGGTCGTAGAACAACTGTATGGCTTTAGCTTGTTGATGTTTACAATCAGTGGGTCAGACTTGAAATTCTGCACTGAAACCAACAGAGCGGTATTGTTAGGCAGTCTGTACTGGACCCTGTAAGGCCCAAACCACCTGCTCTTGAATTTACCCACATGCTCCTTGTGTCCCTTGGGGTACCACAGGACATAGTCCCTAATCTGAAAATCCTTCCTCTTGTAATGCTGCTGGCTATAAAGCAACCTGTTCCACTGTCTGGCTCCCCCCACCTCCTATGCATCCTGCCTAGCGGTGTCCATCTGCTCCAAGTCTGCTACCGTGGCCTGCAACACCCAAGCTGGTGTATATTCGATGTCTAGACTGGTCTTCTTGGTCGGAACTAAGTATTCCGTGGGCATCAATGGATGCACCCCCTACACCAATTGAAAGGGTGTATAGCCTGTAGTCACCTTGAAGTTAGTCCTGTATGAAAACAACACTGTATGCAGGTGTTCGTCCCAGTCTATCTTCTTCTCATTGACCAATTTGCTGAGCAGTTGGCCAATTACCTTGTTGGTTGACTCTGCCTGGCCATTACCTTGGAGGTAATAAGTCGTAGAAGTCCGATGCTGGAGCAGAAAATGCTTCACCAGGTGTTCAATGGCCTTATTGATAAAATGAGAGTTCTGGTCACTGACCAGTGTTAGTGGACACACCGTACCTGGTAAGTATCTGCTCATATAAAAAATTAGCAGTCACTGCTGCTGAATTCGTCCTCAACGCCTTGGCCTCCACCCACTTGTTGGCATAATCTGTAGCTACCAGTATATACTTGTTTCCTGTCCTGTTTGCCATGGGCTTGACAAGTCCTATAAAATCCAGCCCCCATTTCATGAATGGCTCTGCTGGTATACTAGTCACCACTATAGCCAGTCCAGTATTTGCCATTCCTCCAACCCTCTGGCACCTGTCACAGGCCTTACAGTACTGAGACACATCCCTGTGTACTGCTCGCCACCAGTTCCCGGCATCCAATATCTTCCTGGTGGTTATCTCCTGAGAAAAGTGACCACCAGTTGCCCCATAGTGCATCTCCTTCATCAACGTCTCTGCCTGGACCGGGTCCAATACCCTCCTGACAACCTGATCCTGGCCCTTCTTGTGCAGTACCCCCCTGATCAGGGTATATGGCAGTGCCTTGAGGACCAGTTTCCGCTCCTCCTCCTTGGTCAGATCCTGCCGTACAACTCCAGTTCAAAGGTAAGAATTGAAATCCTCTAACCATTTTGGCTTCACATAAAACAAACTGGCATCTCTTATCTGGTCCTCAACACCAGTTGCTGGTTCTCCATTAAGCAATCTGGACAGCACGTTTGCTACTCCATGGTTCTTCCCTGGCTTGTACACCACAGTGAAATTGTACTCCTGAAACAACAGCAGCCACCTCGCAATCATGCCCAACACTTGCGGTTTAGTGACTAGGTACACTAGTGCCATATGGTCAACATAAAAAACAAACTTATTGCCTAGCAAATAATGTCTATACTTGTTCAGAAAATAAACCATGGCTAAGGCCTCTCTCTTAGTAGTACTATAATTTTTCTTAGCAGAATTCAAAAGTCTACTGGCATATGAAATCGGCTGGTCACAATTCCCTATTTGGTCTTGGGCCAGCATCACCCCCACTGTGATATTCGAAGCATCAATATGCACATGAAACTCCAGGTCCCACCTAGGGGCAATCAGGATCGGTGCATTCTTGTACTGCTCCTTAATCTTCAACCAGGCCTGCTCACACTGGTGGGACCAGATAAAGTCCTCAGTCTTCCTCATGAGTCTAGTGATGGGCTCCATGATCTGAGCATAGGCCTTGATATAACACCTGTTGAACTGGGCAAAACCATTAAAAACTTGGATATTAACTGGTTTCTGGGGTCTAGGCATTTTTTCAATGGCCTCAATTTTCTTGGGGTCCGGAAACTTACCTTCCTTGACACAATATGGCCCAGGATGATACCAGAAAACTCCAGTAAAGCACATTTTTCAAGGTTTAGGCTTATGCCATAGTGCCGACATTTCTGGAAACACTGCCTCAACTTGACCAGATGACTTACTATGTCACTATAAACACTGAAATCATCCAGAAACAATTTCATGAATTCACCAATAAAATCACGAAAAGCACGGTGTACTGCCCTCTGGTAGGTTGGTGGAGCATTCTTCAGCCTGAATGGCATCACCACCCAGACAAAGGCCCCCCAGTCTGTCACAAAGGCAGCCTTGTACCGGTCCTCTGGTGCTATCTGAATCTGGTGGTACTCCGAGTACCCGTCCAGAAATGAGTACATGTCATGTCCTGCCATGACTTAAATCCACTTTCCTAACTTAAATCCACTTACCATGCAAAAGATTTCTGTGTGCACCAGAATTATATAAACATTTATCATACTATGGAAGGTAGATGAGACAACTAATGAAATGAACGACGTGTTTGGCAACCAAAAAAACGGGGGACCTATGCAAGGAGAATAATAGCGTCTTGGAAATCATGAAATAATCCGGAATGAAAATTAGCATCCATTGTTTCAGTTTAACAAACATTAAACGTATCAATGTAACCCTAAACCAATCTTATTCCCTATGCCTTCTACACGTATTTATATTTCGATATCTTTTCACAAGAACGTAGTCTTCATTCATCGATCTCCACGACGTCACATGTAGAGGAACTCGATCCACCTTCATCCTGTCGTGCAGGAGAGCTTCCCGCTGCACTACGTTCTGCCCCATCCCCAGCGATGAGTTTCCGCTTGGCAGAACAAGTTCTCTTAGCTGGGTCATCTGCTCCAAGTACTGCTTCCATGAACCATGTCTCCCGCATTCGACGGAGCACTTTAAGGGTCTCCGGACTATGTTCTTTGCATAGGAAATCCACGGCTTCTCCCTAGAACATATTTATTCATCTGGATTCCTCCATGTTCAGGGCACTAGGGATGTAGAGTTTCCTTTCTGTCATTTGATGTAGGTCCTTGTGCTGATCCACAACCCCGTGGTCTCCTAACCCCACGTGCTCGGATACTTAGGAGTATTTTCCTTATTTTGCTCCCAATGCGGTGGCATGTAGGTCTCCTAGCCGAACTGCTTATAAAAACGCTTGTCGAAGGGGGACTTACATATTGAACACCACCGACGTATCATGGCACGTGAAATCAAGCACAGTGGATGATACATGCATTGACAGGATCCCAATGACCAACCTCGCTCTGGCCCAAATGGATTGGTACAAATGGGACACTTGGTTCCATCCAACACATACTTCTGTGGATTGGGCCAGAGCAATCTTCGCTCTGCATTCTCAGGGATTCTCTCATTGGATGTTGCGGTCTTGTACTCCCAGCTCAACTGCATCCAATCTATATCTTTACCATTCATCGGTAAGTCGTCAGGAAACATATCATCTTCATGTGCCCACGAAGTAAGTCCAAATTCCCTCTTTGAATTCGTCTTGAGGTAGTCATGGTCAATCTTTTGGAACTCATTGTATATCTGTCTGTGACGGTCAACGCTGAAAATGCATGCAATCTTCCATTGGTAGTATTGTTTGCTCATCTAGATCAGATACGTCTTGAGCATCTTGTTGGTAGCTTGCAATATAGAGGCATTAGGTACAGAGAGGACCATGGAAGGAATCGCTGATAGGTGAAATGACAAAGAATCCTCCGTCTCTTGAGAATCCATGAACATGACATGCTGCTTGGGGGGGTGCATCACTTGACTTGTTGATGCGAATGGGATCATTGGCCTACAAGGAACTTGAACTGGGGTATCTTCCAAGACACCGTGCGTGGCCGAATCAATGATGGCATTCATTTGAGCCTCGTTCATTCTAAGGCTACGAGGGAGTGGAACCTGGCTTTCCTCGGGTACTTCAATCGGATTCCTCGCAGCTTTAAGTTGCTCAATCTCTTCATTCTGCCTCTGAATAATCTTATTCATCCTATCAGCTTCTTCTACCATGTTTAGGATTGTCTTCTCCATCTCAGCAATTATCGCATTTTTTCCGTTGAGGTGATTAAGCAATGTGTCGCCTTGCTGGTCTTGGGCATCATCCCATGTTATTGTAGCCTCCAACTCATTTGCAAACCTAGCGTTCTCATCTTCACTTACATTGCTCGGGCCCACAATCTGTGGAATTAATACAGGAGGAGCTACATCAACATTGCTTGGGCCTCCAACGATTTCTAGAGGAGCCTGATTAGCAATACCCACCCCACTAGGATTTGCTGGCGGAGCACAATTCCTCGTCAACAAACACACAGCGAGATCAGAGTCCTTCTTTTTAATCCGTGTGATTCTAGCTGCAGCGGCCGCTCTTGTTTGCGACTGAGGGGGACGTGTTGGCGTACCATCATAATCATTATCTTCTTCTGAAGAACTCCACACAAGTGGCACTACTGCACCTCTTTCCTCGAGATCATCCCAATATAGCCAGTCCACATTTAGAAATGTTAGAACCCCTGTAGGTATAGCCATCTCTCGGGGACGCTTGTTGATGCCAGGAGTCAACCGTATGGTCCTCCAATCCACCTCCCTATGAAGCGCAACCTTGGCATATACCATTCTACAAATAAAGAGAGGAATCTTGTTTCTCATGTTGATCTCCTCCCTGTATATAACCTGGTACACCTCCAAACACCGTTGCCCGAACTGACGGTTCTTGCACCGTTTCATGTTCGCCTTGTTTGTAGCACGATTGCGAGTATGGCAAAACAACGGGAACACTTCCCAATGTGGCACCAGTTAATTAATTCTTCACACGAAGCTAGAGTCCACTGTTGCAGTGCGGTTTCCTACCCTCGAAATGCCAGCTTTGCAGGATTCGTTAGGACGTGAACCCCCTTACGTTGGTTGTTTCCATGCCTTTTCCATTTGGCATCCTTTTCCCGCCTCCTTTGTTCTGCCGCCGAGGGTGGATTCTGTCGTTGCTATTCCATCTAAGCTCGAGGTAGATCGTTCTTCAAAGTCTTCCGAAACCGCAAAATTAAAAGCCTACGATTACCCCAATACCTGAATCATATTTACAAATATTAAACATTTACAAGATTTTCAAAGAAACCACACAACCACCATAGATTTTCAAGAAAAAATGCGGACACGTGTCAATGTGTTGGGACCCACCTGAGTACCAAGCAATCAACTACCCGAAGGCTGTTGAAGGCAAGGTCCTCAAAGGTGGGAGTGCAAAATGGGGGGGCGGATCACCCTTTTATACTCACGGGCGCCAGGGGACGGGCGCGAGCATTTTGCTACGAGCGCGAGCAGAGACCCTACGAGCGCGCGTGGGCACTAGCCTGGGGAGGATCAGCCCCCACACTCGTACCCTCGTGGGATGGAGTATGGGGTCTTCATCCAACCCAACCCATGGTTGGGTTCCCAGTTCCCACTTCGCGCTCCCGCTGCTCTTGATTTCCCGCCTCTTGTTCCTGTCCCTGTTGCCTTTCTCTTGCCCACAGCAGCCCCGCCTCCCTTCCGCCTTGTCCCTTTCAACCTCGCCTCCCTGCATACATAGCTAGAGGCTCCGTATCGCCCCTTGCAGCCCCGCCTCCATGCTCCCGTGTACTCATGTCGTTGGAATAAGAGCTTCTCCTCTACATTACCCTCCTTCAACTTTAATTCAATTTAATTCTTTCATAGGTTTTGGTATTGCTATCCTGTTCAAAAACATGTACATCCGAGGATTCTAGTGACCCTATTTAAGTGTTGGTTTCTCTTGACCGAACCTTTCTTACGATGTGCAAGGTGTTTCCAACAAGAAAATATTTCAGCTACATAGCCAGTGGCTCCAGTATGCGAAGTTCTGAAGTGCTTGACACAAGCTTACTAAGGTAAGAAATTTTGCACATGAACTCAAGAGCCATTTGCTTTGATTTGGTCGTCATCCTTCCAGAACCCTTTTTCACCTTAACTGCATGGTATTTTACAGGTTTTGAAGGAGCAAGCAGCACTATCTACGGAAGAGGTAACAACAGATACTATGAATGATTTCATTTCCGACCCTTCCGACTTGCCCTGCAGCATTTGTCGCTGGAGCCTTTGGTGGAGTCTCCCGTCGGTGGAGCAATTCTGCAACCTGCCCTCGCCAGCAAGCCCTCCCTCAGAGCCCAGCGTCGCCTCCTCCAGGTACCGGTTTGTACTGTTCCTTGAAAGATTTTGTTTCTTCACTGCTTCACTTCTTCATTGTTTTGTACTCTGTTTTTATTGCTTTCGTAGCTTTCACCTTGGAATTGCAGTTTTTAATTAAGCATGTTTTAGGATTCAGGGTTCTATGCTTTTCATTTTTTTTTTTTAAGATGATTCCATGTTATGTTTTTGCAAGTTAAAATGTAGGTTCAAGAAGAAGAAAGGAAGGAGTTTGGAAGTTTGGGTTAGTGTAAGGTAGGAAAAAATAAAAGACCTACATTTGTAACATATAATTTCTAATGTGTATTGATTCAAGTTATTTTCTACATTTACCTTATGTTTGATCTTGCATTAATTTAGAGTCATTCAATTTTTGTATGTATGGATTGTGTTGAAGAAATGTATGGATTGTATCCACATTTCCAAGTTTGTGTTGAGTTTGGAGAATTAGGGTTTGATAGAATTAGAGAATTAGTGAATTAGATATTTTGATCATTGTATGGACTTCTTCAAGTGTAACATAGATGACATTGAGGTTTAGGTTTAGGTTGAGTGTTCATTGTATGCTTATGGTTTTGTGTTTAAAATGTGAGTTGTTGAATCATAGATTCTTTGCAATTTCATTAAACCTTGGAGTGGTCTTGAAATGTTTGCAATCCTTTTTAATTTTGAATTTTGCAAAACGAAATTGGTCTCAAGGGAGGATTTTGAGCAAGAATGGGATCCTTTGTAATACTTTACACATCAAAATAATACAAAGTATATCATATAAAACCTCATGAGTATAATCTAACAAGCCTAAGGAATAATGTGGAGGGAGTTACCATACAAGAACAATCATGGACAAGCAAAAACATGCATCTTCAAAAATTGAGCAACACCCATCACAAAGCACAAATAAGATGTATTATGAGAACTTGAAAATATCCTTAGAGAAGCATACATAGACAACTCTCATAACTCTCTATATAATACCCATTATTGAGACCTTATGAATTACATCATGACCTCTAAAAAATACCCATCAGAAGCTTATTTTGAATTAAATCATGACTCTATAGACAATACCTATCATACTCAAGTTTTTAAGCAAAAAGATTTATCTCTGATTTTCCTTCATGGATTCCTAATGACTCTATGATATAAAAAAATGAAAATTTTAAAAAGAAGAAAAATGAGGAATTGCAAGCACACAACAACTTCTAATACCTCACTAAAAAGTGGAGCCAATACCCATCATAGGCCAAAATGGAGTTATATCACAAATCTTTGAAACAATCATCAAAAGAAGCACACTTGAACATACCTCCTAAGTCCCTAGATAATACCCATCATGAACATAATTTGAAATCCATCGCCATCTTTAGAGTTTACTCATCTTGGCATTATCCATCATGGAGCAATTTTAAACGCATCACAATCTTTAAGAAATACCCATCATAGAGATTTTGAAATGCATCATGTCTTTTAGGAGATACCCATCATGGACTACATATGAGATAAATCACAACCACATGGAAGAAATACCCATCATAGAGATACTTTATAATACATCACAACTCTTTAAGCCATACCCATCATGATGGCATTTCTACAAAAAAATTATATCTCTGCTTTGTGTAATCATTCCATAACACCTATAAACCTAGGAAATTAAAAATTATTAAATTGTTACAACAACATGCTCTTAAAATATAAACCATTCAAATGTGCATATATTTTTAATGCATGCATTAGAATAAAAACAATTAAAACTATGAGTTAAAGATTTAAAACATACCCCATTCAAAACTTCAATGGTGTTTGACTTACAAATCTCCTTTGAAACAACAAGTGATATCCACTTCAATTTATGTCCACAAAAATTTTTAGGTCCTCTCATTTCATTGGATGGCAATTTCAAGTTGCAATTGTTCCTTTAAATGGATGTGGGTTCATAAGAATGATTGCACAATAATGCCAAAACGCTCCCATTCATCCACATGTCAAGGTAACCATGGGTTCGAACCATGGGTTACCTACTTGTATTATGACGGATGATAAAACGAAGGGACCATCCCCGTCATTCATCGAGTAAGGTACCAGTGTGGGGGTTGATTCTCCCTAGCCTGGGCACTATAGGTAGGGTTTCGGCCGTATATGCCTCTGCGCGTCCGCGAATATCAACGGGCGAGAGCGGATACCATGGCGGGTATGTTACGAGCGCGATCGGATTTTTACACACGCGCGTGGGTAGCGACCCGACCTTCAAAGGGCGCGAGCGGGCTTCGTCCGCGTATAGAAGGAGCGCGCGCGCGGATAGCGTCGCGCACGTGCGGTTATGAATCGGGATTTGGGCGCGATCAAGATTGTACGGGCGCAATTGCTGGATGAACGGTCGCGATCACTCGATGGACGGGCGCAAGCACTGTTCTAGGACGGGCGCGCGCGTTACCAAAAACGGGCGCCACCACAAACTAGTTCATTGTTAAAAATCTGAAATAAACAAATCGAGGGTTTATTTATTTTGTAATTATATCACTTCATTGTAATGTCAATTACAGTGCCATGCACTCTAGGTACGGGTCCTCTAAGTCTTTCAAGTGCGTCTCGAAATGGTTCATTTGAGCAGTGGAGATAATATTGGGAACACAAAGTATTGCCATCTCCTTCTTCAGTTCTTTGATGAGATCGCCAATCTCACAATCAAGTCTTCGACAGTTGCTTGGGTTGCCAACTGCTCTTCAGTGGTTGGAGGCATAGGTTGTTCATTCTCCGCGTATGCCATCAATTTATCTCGGCGAGAGATCCAATCCTCGAACAACTCGATCAATTTCCAGAGACGCTCCAACATTGACCAAATAATTGTGTCCGTTCGCTGTGTAGTGCCCGGTGGAGTGGCACCATTCGTTAAACTCGTGTACGACTTGATTTGTTGACAATCACATGCGTTGGAATTCATGTTGGACGGTAGAGCAATTGTAATGAAACCCACCGTAACACTAAGCAATCAGCCACCCTCTGGGTCTTGAAGGCAAAATGCACAAAGTGGGGAGGTGCGAATCAGGGGAGGGAGGTGGCATTTTATTTGCACGGGGGCGACAGTGTGGGCGCGCGCAGCCTAGTACGCCCCGAGCAAATTGATCCTACGCGCGCACGTGGTTCTCGTAGCCAGGATACCTGGCGGGTATAATTACGGGCGCGCACGGATCTCGGCAGGAGAGTTTTGGGCGAGAGCGGTATGTTACAGGCGCGGGCGACCCTGATCGGGCGAGAACAATCGAGCCTATCACTTCAGATGACGCGCGCGCGCCAGTATAGTGGACGGGCGCAATCAACCTCAACTGATGGGCACGAGCAGGCCAAAATACGCGCGCGCACACAACGACAGGCGCCACCCATGGTCAAGAGTAGTAAACTTTGAAGATAGTAATTTTACTCGCGCAGGGGAGCTCGTCTGATAAGCGCGTCTGATAGTGAAGTAAAAAATCTTCCGTCATGTCCGTTACGTGACAAGACGACAATTTTATGCCTCGTACGTCCATTATGATAACCCTGGAAAAAAACAAGTAACCGTATTGCTTCAAGCAGAGTTGAAGATGTTTCTATTCCTAAGGACATGCACTAATCCTTACGAACTCTTTTGCCATGGTGTTTTGGGACCTCACATATCTCTCTATAACTCTCTGGTGACGACATCACGTGCTTGGGGCATATAGAGAACGGGAATTTGTATTGCACGTCTCTGGTGGCCAGGTTCAAATCCTTCGCAACTAAGGCCAAGATCTGGACGTTCACATCCTTGGTCCAGGAAGGCTCCATCAGAGTTGTCTTCATCTCTTGTACTCTATCCTAGGCACCAAATCCTCGGTACTGAAAGGAGCATACATCCCACACATTTAGATGGTCTCTCAGTGTCAGAGATTAAGATAGAAGTAAAAACTGCTTGTGACAAGAAATTATTTTACCTTCAACTATATGAGCGCATTCCGTAGGGTATAGTGCCTGCACTCGTATTTCCGGGTTGTTGGGCTACTCCTTGAACGACCACAAGGATGTCGTAGGGCTTCACTCCCCTCAAGGTTTGCCAAGCGTGACTAACTCTTAGGACAAAATCTGAGTGCTTCCCCACTGGAAAGTGACATCCATTCTCCTAGGAGTCGAAGTGAATTACCCTGTCGTACTGGAATACAAGGAGCGACCAATGATCATCTCCGATCCATGGCAACAACAACTCTCTCACATTGTGCACTCTTAAAGAATCTACGGGTTGAAGGAAGACTTTTCCCCATTTCTCTAGTGTCGTGGTCACTTCAATGATGCTCTTGTAGCAGTAATTACTACGAGACTTGACTAACTCGATTTCCTGTCGCGTTGGGACACGACATTGGAAATATAGTCGGGACAATACAAAATCGACTACATCATTTCCCAGACGCGTCCTAATGCGCAACAGGTCGCGTAATGCTGAAAACTTCAACTCAGCATCTTTTACTTTCTCATTAAAGAATATTACCTTTTCTGCATCGTCACCTTTATCCTCGCGTCCCGGTAAGGCCAGCAGGAGTTCCTCTATTCGAAGATGGCTGTATGCATCCAGAAGAGTCATTGACGCAACCTTCTCCACAGCAGCGAACTCCAGATGCGGCCAAGGATCCTCCTCCTTTGGGACTGTGATACTATCAGTGTCACAATGTTCTGCGTCACCAGTAATATCCAATACACCATGACCGATTGACTAGGACAGGCTCACCAACTAATGATTGACGTCCAATTGCTCCTTTTTGTCGAAGGCATCTCTCAGATTACGGCAAGTGGAAACCGTGTCACCTACCCCGGCAGAGTCATTGCTTTGTATGGCAACAATAGACACCCCCTTGTACAAAGTCTCTGAAACAGATTCTGTGTGCGGATTTGCCCATTGTCCAAATCCCTATTGTCTGAGCGCGGCGTTTTCACAAAAGGTCAACTCTTCCGCTGTTTCAGATGGTAAAGACCAAGTTTGGTTCAAACATGCAAAGCGGATTATTGAGCATGCCATAGAACTGAGCCGAACATGCAATTACTACGAAATAAATTATTATCAAGATGGTTGTAAGCAAAAATTCTTTACTTATTACTTGATTTGTCACTACGCGAACTTTGTTCCCAAGGACTAGCAAAATCAAAATAGCAAAATTCTTGAGTCATCTCAATAGGTTCAAAAACTATACGTTTCTCTGAATCATCATAACGTACTTCTACATATCCACTTAACGAAAAGTCTTTTCGTACTGGATGACTCTCAAAACCATAATCTCTTAATATACGGTGTAAATTAGGAAAATTAGAAAAATAAACACCAAACATATTCCAAACTTCTCGCTCCCACCAGCCGGCCGACGAAAATATACTGACTGCCGAATAAATTGGAGTTATTTCGTCCACACTGGTTTGTACACGAATGCGTGAGTTATATTGAATACATAGATTCAAGAATTCCATCGCAGAGCCGGAGTTTCTCTATGCACTCTCTCGATATAATAAAGTGCTTTCCGAACCGTGCAAGATAGTTACCCATCACACGGCTCTCCAACTCAAGTTCAGCTAAGGTTGTTCGTAATCATATGGCTCTAAGCGTGGGCTTTCTTGGCGAAATAATATATTTTTTACAAATTCAAATTTGGATCTTGACATGCTGGTGTTTTTTAACTGTACGCATATTGCTAGAAAGTTGGTGAGCTTATCATGAATTGGGTTGGGGTGGTTGGTGGTTTTGGGATCCTGTAGAAAATGCTTCTTTCATGCCTTGGCTATTAGCTACTTGTATTCATTCAGTAATTTTATCTAAATCGAATTATTGGACTTTGTTTCTTAATGCTTGGACATTGGGTGAAATCCTCCCCTCTCATGACCATATCGGCTTCGTGATGGGTCGTGTTCTCGAACTCGCTCAAAGTGAAAAGTAGACTCGGGTCCGGTGTAGCGTTTTCTGAGTTCCCTAGAATGTCTGCAATTTCAGGAAAAACCGGTGCAGTCTCACCCATCGCCTCATTCTTAACTTTAGTGTCATCCAGCTGACCCAGTACTGCGACTTCCGTGGTCTCTACTCCCGGAGAGACATCAATATTGCCTACACTAGTGTTCCCCTAAATCGCAGTGTCACAATCCAGTGTTTCCTCTCTGTGGACTGTCAAATTGTTGTTCTTTCTTAGATCTGGCCCTTCTTCTACATCAATAACCGTAACGTCACAGACATCAGGCAATGTAGCAGAGACCTTCCCCACAATAGGCTTGCTCAACTCCTTTGCACACGCCTCCCAGTGCTGATCGTTCTCTCGTGACATAGTCTCCTCTATCTCCTTAGCCATCTCTAGGACACGTAGACGTATAGAAGCAACATGTAGGCTCCAATTCGCGGACGTCATTGCAGGAATCCAACCTATGTCTAACTCTTCCTAGGTCTGTAATACGTCCCTCCGTAGCTTCGCCATTTTGTCCGTGTGCTCTTGCTCAATAACCTGCCATGACAAATTGGACCGCATTGAATCGCAGACAGCCAAGTCCTGCAATGCACGGAGCAGCACCATCCTTGTCCAACTCATCACGGACTGGACCACCTCTTCTCCAGAACCAAGTCTAATTTCTTCCATCTTTGAGACGACCTCTCTGTGAAGGGACTCGCCTGTCGCGAAACGGAGGCCACCATAATGGTACTGTCCCTCTTCGTTGAACATTGTCAAAGCTCGTCTTAAATTCATTGAGGAAGCGCATTCCTTCCGTAACTTCTCCTCTCTCACACCATAAACAGAGCAACACAAGGGCCGATATAGTCCGTATTGACACCAAAAGAAAACTCTTAGTATATAAAGTAATGGAATTGGTCTTGGGTTTTTGACTCTATTTGCCAAGAGTACATCCCTAACCACATTTGCCTCCGTCGCAGCAAATAGATCACAGCCACGAAATAACCAATTATATAAATATATTAGTCACTGTAATTTAGAATAGAATCTATAATATGGAAATGCGAATTCTAGTGTCACGGAAAAGGGTTCATGTCTGGTTCGTACCATCATACCTCCAAGCAGAGTTGTCAGGACGTCCGAGGACGTTCACGACGTCTAAACGTCCGCGAACGCCCGCGAGCGCTCCAGGACGTCCTGTGACTTAGAAAAAAAATCACACCAGCAAGTTTTACCCCAGGGTGGAACGAAAATTCTAGGGGGAATAAACATTTCTCGGCCGTCCAATCGGCGGATCCGGCAACACGGCCGCATCTCGGCCGTTGGATCGCGAGGATGGCCGCGGAGACGGCCGCAAGGATGACGCCGACCGCGGCCACTCCGATCCGACAGCCACAATGCGGCCGCTTCGGGCGATCGTGGGCCGTCGGATCAGAGCGGCCGCCAACGGCCATCCGATCCCCCGGCAGTCTTCACGGCCGTCTGCTCGCCCAATCGCGGGGTCGGCCCGTTCGCGGCCGCTTTGATCCAACGGCCACGATCGGGCCGCGGCGGCCGCATCGTGGCCGCTCGATTCCGGCTCCCGTTGAGGGCCATTGGATTGGGCGGCCATCCGCGCAAACGGCCACCGCCGCCTCAGCCGCCCAATCCAGAAAAAGACCCCCGAAACTAAAAATGTTCATAACTTTTTCAAAACTTGTTTGAATCGGGCTTATGAGCTGTTTTTTTAGCATCTCCGTTTCTTGGAGATGCCAAAAAACATCTCACAAGTCCAATTTGGACAAGTTTTGAAGAAGGTACGGGACGATGAAGTTTCGTTTATGTTTTTGTAAAAGTAAGGGCATTCGTTGTCCGCTTTCAGAGGGGGACCGCGGCTGCTTCTACTTGTTCCCTACCCTCTCCCTTCTCTCTCTAACTTCCTTTCCCTCCTAACTCTCTTCCTTATTACACACCCTCCTTCCTTGGCAAAAGCAAAGTAGTCCTAGAACTTCTATTCTAGACATGTAGTGTTCCATATGCAATTCAAATGAGGAAGTTTCTGACACATGCATTAGTTGGCTAAAGAATGTCCGAAAGATTCTTTGAGGAGTTGGATCTTATCTATCTTGGGGGAGATATAATGGGAATAGTTTTAAAATATTCTACTTAATAGTACTGGGTTGAAGTTTTTTGTTGACGTTCAAAAATTGTAGTGGAAAATTTAGTTATAGGAGAGAATTAAAGGAATGAAATTTGGATGGGGGAGGGAGGAGAGGGCGGTATATATAGAGTATGAATCAGAAATGGAACATTGTAATTAACTAAGGGATAAACTTGAAATTTAAAAATGAATTTGAATGAGAGGATTGGGAAGGTAAGTTGTAGAGGAGGTAATACTAAGAAATTAGAATTCAAATCAAATTATATAGAGGTTGAAATTGTGTGAAGGAGGTTGGAGGACACAATAATTAGAATTGAGGATTGTAAATTTGAATTAGAAGTCGAAGATGGTAGAAAAAAATTTCATTATAAATGACAGAAGATAGTAAATTAAATACAACAAATTTTAGCTCTAATTATAATAGATTAATTAATTAATTAAAAAACCAAGCCATCTGACATGGGTGGGTGTTTAATTTAGATGTTTTATTTAGAAAGGTGGGTGAATTTTGAAGGTTCGGGAGTTGACATTAATAGAACTGTTTCTTTCTTTTGATATGCTAGTATTACATTTCAGTACATGGGCTAGTGAATGCCACATTGTTTGCCTTCCATTCCTTTTAGACAAACATTGAGTCTCTATGGCTTAGAGTTTAACAAATCTCGTCAATTTTTTATTTCTGAGATTTATGAATTTTTTTCCATCTTAAAGGTGATTCAAAATCATTATTTTTATAGATGAAGGACATAACATGTGGATTCATCTGAATGTGGAAATACAAACACAGACTTCATAGCCAAAAATAATATCAATTATCATTAAACAACTCATTTCTTTAAAATCTTTGGCATTCATATTAATATTCCATTCTTAGTGTTCTATTGTTTTGGATCCCAGCTAATGTAAAGAATAGAGTATTACTATAGAATGCTTCTATAAAAAATATGAAGAAGTAATGATTAATTTGTATTTGTTTATATATTTATTTAAGTATTAATTTATTTTGTATTCTTCCATTAGTCTCCGATTCTATCTTTTATTTTTATATTTTTTCCATTTGCCTTCCATTCTATCTTCTTATTTTTTTATTATTAAACTGTGTTTCCATTCTATCCTCTTGATTTTTTATTATTACACTATTTTTTCATTCTATCGTCTCTTTAGTTTTTTAATTTGACATTATTCTTCTATTCTATCTTCTCATTTTCCTATCATTCCATTCCTCTCCCATCATTTATTTATTTATTTAATATTCCTCTAACCTGTCTCCCATTCTATCTTTTTATTTTTAATTATCGGAAGAAAGGAAAAATAAAATAAAATATTAGGGGATTATTTTATGTACAAGACAATAATAAAAAAAACAGACAATTGAAATAAAATATAATAAATAACCGCGAGATAAACAAACTACAATGGAAAAAAAGGTTTGAAGGAAAAAGATGTGTATAGAGAAGATAGATATCAAGGGAAAAAAATGTATTATAAAAAAATACATGAGAGGTAATAATAAATCAAGAAGATAATTAGAATAAAAGATCAAATAAAAAAAATAACAATGATAATTCCAAGAGTGGAAATGAGATACAAGAAGAAATGAGGAGTATGAAGTGAATAGAGAAAACCATTTCATGGTAATAACATTATGGCAAAAGAAGAAACTAAATAAAAATATCTATCTTATAAAGATTTATTTTTTTTAAAGATAAGGGGATTAGATAAAGCACCGTGCACGAGACAATAATTGGAAAATAGATAATTGAAATTACATAGAATATTATGGTTTTTTAAAACATAAGAAATAACCTCAAGATAAACAAACTACGATAGACATAATTTTGAATACCCAAAAAAGCAAGTAATTAGAAAAAGAGCATTTCCATGAAAAAAGAGATTTGTCTTGCAATATAAAATTAAAGCCAAAAACATTCAAACATGTCATATCAATATATGTGAAATCCATGTCGAGTTCTCTTTTAATTTTATTGCCTAACAAAATAATGTCTTCAAATGAAAGTATATTACTTTTTATTAGCTTCTCATTACCTTTAAAGTTGTAACCCCCATTGTATACCTCCCTCGTCTATAGGCCCATGGGCCATGATTTCATTTCCAAAACAAATGTATTCTTCCTTCTAGACATTGGGATTATATTTTTAAACCATAGTAGAGCACCAATAATTGAGAGACATAAAGATCTCCTTCTAAAGTATACCCTAACATCAAGGCGGATCCCACACTCCAAATTACAAGATCTTTAGGACATTTTCCATGATTTCAGGGATATGTCGGAAATTTCCAGTTCAATAATGATTTTAGTTTTTAGAGTGTCTAGAAATGGAATTATTTTTGTTAAGGTTGGAGGAAGAGAGGAGAGGAGAGGAGGCAGACTCTAAAAAAAACCCAAGAGAAGAGGGAAGGCTTTGCGAGCCCCCTCGTCCGCGCGGACGCCCCCCCCACCCGCGCCGACGGCCCCCTCGACCGTGCGGACGGCCCCCTGTCTTCGCTGACGGCCACTCCCTGTCTCCGCTGTCTCAACTCCCCGAAATCTTCGGATTCATTGTAACATCTTCAAAACTTGTCCAAATTGAACTTATAAGATGATTTTTGGCATCTAAAGGAAACGAAGATGCCAACAACACCTCATAAGCCCCATTCGGACACGTTTTGAAGAAGCCATGGACATTTTAAGTTTTGGGCGCTCCAAAATCTTCAGATTTCCGTAACTTCCTCATAACGTGTCCAAATTGGACTTGTGAGATGTTTTTTGGCATCTACAAGAAACGTAGATGCCAAGAAACAGCTCAAAAGCCAAATTCAGACAATTTTTGAAGAAGTTATGAACATTTTAAGTTTCGCGAGTCTTTTTCTGGATTGGGCGGTCGTTGCCGTGGACGGCCGAGGCGACGGCGGCCGTTTGCGCGGACGGCCGCCCAATCCAACGGCCCTCAACGGCTGCGGGAGTCGAGCGGCCACGATGCGGCCGTCGTGGCCCAATCGTGGCCGTCGGATCGGAGTGGCCGCGAAGGGGCCAACCCTACGGTTGGCCGTGCGGACGACCGGGGGAATCGGACGGCCGTCGGCGGCCGCTGCGATCCGACGGCCCTCGATTGCCGGAAGCGGCCGCATCGTGCCTGTCGGATTGGAGTGGCTGCGGTCGGCGGCGACCTCGCGGCCGTCTCCGCTATTCGACGGCCCAGATGTGGCCGCGTCGCGGGATCGACATCGCACGGTCAGAAAAACATTTTACCCCCCGGGATTGGCGAATTCTTACGGTGACGTAATTTTTGAGTGTCGGGGATGCCACATCCGGGACGGGGGACGTCCGGGTCGGACGTTTGGTGCTCGGAGCCGGGTCAGATGACTAATTTGAAAAGCCTGCATCCAAGGCAGGGGGGAAAGTTGATGTAGTAGATCTCCTTCTTCGGATATGATCCGCCAGTATGGGCTCCATCCCCATATAACTTCTTCTATGAGTCGGATGTTTGTTGTCTAGAAATCCATCAAGGCCGCCTGAACTCTCATATCGTGTCTGATCCTGAGTTCATCCTCGTGGATGGATAAGTTTTTCAAGTACTGCGCTTCATCAATTACCCATTGAATATAGATATCCAACGTCTGGAGGTCTTCGTAGACGTTCCCCTCCTCCACACACTGAACGTGACCGCCAATGGCTGCATTTATTTCCTCGATGACCTGCAGAGCCAGAGGTCATTTTTTATCCCCTCTACCATAATAGAATCACAGAGTTCAGTCAGTAAATATTAGAACAATAGAACTTAGACTATATCCTTAAACTGTGACACTGCTTTACTGTAGCACTATATGCAATGTCACGAAGCAAAAATAAAAGGCTGGGAATTGAAACTGCTCCTTTCTTTTGGTCCACTAATATCTGAGTCGCATCAGATGATCCTTGAACTCGTTGATATCAACGATTTTCTCCCATTCTGATACAAAGTCATTGCCACTCTCACATGCCCAAGAGAATGGCATTGAACCTCACCCTCGAATTCCTTTAGCCAATATAGGGCCGGCATGAGAAGTTTGTCTGGCCTCTTCGGAGCCTCTGGTTTTTCCTCTGACTGTGCTGCTGCCTTACAATGTCTCTAAATATGCTGCTGCTCTAGTTCTTTAAAAACCTGCACACGATGGTTGAATTTTTCAAGAAGATCACCGTGGAAAGTAAAGGGTCTTGGACTCCCTACCCCCTCTGCCCAATACATGCGCAAGTCGTTTGGGATTTTCCAAGTCCCGCCCGAGATCACCATGGCCGGGACCCGTTCGTCCAGCGTCCTTGGAGAGAGGGCCTCATTCTGATTTAATTTGCACAAAATCCCTCATGTCTTGTCCTTAGATTCTTGGTTCTGCCAAAAAGTTACTGCACTGTTACTAGGGGCCAAAACGGCCCGAGATTTAAAAATTCCAGTTTTCATCGTAAGCATTGGAATGCTTGTATCGCATCCCGGATCCTTGGGGAGACAGCTTTGGAGGGAAGTTCTCCCTCCAAAGCTCGGTATTTTAATCACAAACCTCTCCCGCAGCGTTGAAATCGCTCTGTCCTTGTCCGATTGGAAATCGTAGAGTCCAATACCCACCTCATCCGATAGTTTGTTGTTCCGTTTGCTGTTTGTTGGATTGTACCCTTTCTATTTCTCTCACTGATACGTGGAACTCGTTCTTTCCATCTTCTAAAACCTCCTTTGAAATTTCAATGTATTCCTTAACCTCTCTCACAAAATCTCCTGCTCCATTGTCTACATCCTGTTCCGCCGCCTCATTCACAGTGTCACAATCCCCTACCTATGGTCCCTTCCTCTTACTTCTACGAGGCCCTTCCCCACTACATCCCTGTATCAATGTCTCCTCTAGTGTGCGCAACACCTTCAGCTCTTTTACTACCTGAATGTACAGTGATACGTCTTTGGCCTTAGGGGGACGTCCTTCTCCAACCACCTTTTCTTCCTTACCCTTTGATTTGACGCTGCGCTTCTTTGGTGATTCTGTTATTGTAGCCGGCTTCCGTCCCTTAGGGACTACCTGCTTCGGTATCTCCTTCCATAACGAATTTGCCAAAGGCTGTCTCAACGCCAGAGCATTACCTCCATCCTTGACAGGTCACAGGGCAGACGATCATCTTCCTTCTTAGATTCTGCAACAAGGGAAGCTCCTTCTTTCTTCAGAACGAAGTTCTTTTTGCAAATCACCTCCACCTTCTTCCCTTCGCTAGGCTTCAGATCTGGATAGGGTAAAAGTAGAGCCATCCTGCCGTCTGGATAACTCGCATTCTTACATCCATCTATGAACCTGTGGCAAATAAGCATCATTTTATTAGAAAACCAATCAATCCCATAGTAAATACACACAAAAAAACGTTTGTTGCTTCCTGGCTTCTTGTCACCTTGCACATAGTCGCGAACTCTTCTATCAACTCCTCCACACGCTGCTCACTAGGGTACGTGACATTGAACGACAAGGAGTATATCTGGACTTACAGTGTAACGGGTTCGTGATCCTTGTCAGAAGGCGAAAAAAGAAGTGAATTTGCTCCACAAGAAGAGCAAAGCAGCGCGCTATACGTGAGGTACCGAAATCTGTTCTGAAGCCTTACAGGAACGCCACAACCTCCTCGACAGTATACGACTCTGTAGAACCACGCGTCCTCCCGGGAACTTGTAGAATCCCTGCGTGAGAAAGAATACAACCTCCTTAGAAAAATAGTGACAATGCCGAAAGCCTTCTGTCGATATGCAAAGCAAACAATAAAATGGAAGGAAACGAAAACAACAACATAGAAAACGTTCAGAGCAATGGCAAATTCTTGGTGACAGTCGGGATGTGTCAAAAGAATTGAGTACACGGAAAATTAACATAGAATAGAAGTAGGGTTTAGGGGTACCTTGGGACAGTCCGGAAACAAAACTCCAGATTTCGGGGGGCCTCGATGTCGCGCCTTTTAATCACCCGGAAACCAATGAATCCACTCGTCAAATCTTCCATTTCTAGAGTACTGTAGTTGGATTTCTTAAGGAACACATAATAGAAAACCATGTGATAAGCAATGGCATTACCTTCTTCATTGTTGACACCGCTCGAGCCGCTCTTCTAGAAGTCTACATGAATGCGCTCCTCCGAAGATGTCTTCTTGTCATATACGGACGTCGTCTTCTTGCATTCAATTTCCCACTCCATTGCGCCTCGCTCGTTCCAGGTGATGGGACTAATCCAATGCCGGCTTCTTTAATTGCATTGAATCTAAACCCTGCAATTAAACCTAAACAGACAAGGAGTTTGCAAAAATTGAAAATCCTACAAACTAGCCCCTAACAACGCAAACGGGAAGAGGAGAAGCAATATTCAACGTCACGGAAACACTCGAACCCTAATTCCATCTTCCCCAATACCCCACCAAGAAAGTAGTCCATTGTGGCCTACAAAGTTTTGGAGATCGGGCAGTTTTTTTGAATTTGTGTCACGGGCAGTGTCACAGAATGCGATAGTGTTACGTGCGTGGCAGTGTCTCATTTCTTATGCATCCCATTGTTCCCATGACAGTGTTTAGTACCCGCGTCCGGTTTTACAAAGACGGCGTGGCTGGGGGCAAAAACGCAACGCCAACGTGGACGGCCACGGTGATCGCCGAGGCGGGATCCACTAACCCTACCCTTCGCTACATGGCAAATAGCGTTCTCCTACGATTCAGTAATGCAGATAATTGGAATGCGAAGTGGAACCGAGGCTATTTTTTTGAAACGGTTGCTCCCTCTTTGTGGAATCATAACGTGTATTTATAAGAAGTACACGATACAAATGGAAACAACAAGGCATTTGTAGAGGAAGAGTTCCTGAATTTTTAGCTAGCTCAATGACTATGGAGGGACATGCACCAAAATAATCTTCATGCGGGTTCACGGCAAGGCCAACTTCGCGGCTGCAGCCTGTTTGGCAGATTTGGGTAATGAACTCTTCTTCCACATAAGACGAGAGTCACATTTCATGTATATGCTGGATCCAAAGGGTTTAACCAGAGCTTCGTCAAGAGTTTTGAAGGGTTGTCGTTCTTCCACACAGAGCAAAGGAAGATAAGGTATGATTACTCTGTGAACTTGGACCATTAGGTGCTCCTCGTTGCATAAGGAAACAAATTTTGCCGATGGAGATTTCCAACTCCCGCCGGTCCTATCCTCTGCAACCACCGTGTCTCCGTAGTTTGGACGTAGTATGTAGCAGGGGGCATTTGCAGCAATAACTCCCACAGAAATTCTCGGATGAAGAATCATATCGAGAATGGTACGCGGTGTGCGTACTGTTTGGATCAGCTCGGAGCTAGGGATCATACCTCGGGTTGTAACTCCTTCGTGTGATATATTCTCAACCTTGGAGAGGGGTTGGGGTCTTGCATGCGTAGGGGCTCTTGGACTTCCGGGAGAGACATTAACGTACATGCTGGAACGCGGAGTATGATCAGGGGGCGGGTTCGAAGATTGCTTATTGGAATTTGTGGCAATGGAAGCGGATACGTCGGTGGAGACTGCCGCCCCGACTGGCATCTTGTTAGAAAAATTCTGCAGGAGAGTGTTTGGGGATTACTGGTTAAGTGTTTGCACTTGCGCAGGAAGGTGATTCCGGTTGCAGAGGGGCGATCGCGGTGGCTGTGGGGGACTTCTCTCGTGGTGGTAACCTCGCGGCCATATCGACATGCGGTGGTGCTAGCTCCCGACTGTATCCAAGATTTGACCATGTTCCAGTGTGCGTTGGGGCTGGTGTAGTTTGGTCAGTCATGGGCAACAGGCAATATCCAGGTTGATGCCTCTCCGTTGTCAATTGCGGTGATGGTGATGTTTTGACGGTAGCGTCGGGTTCACCAGACGGAGAAGCAACTCTTTCACTTTGAGGATTTGTTCGTGGCTGCTAGACAAGTCTGAAGCCATCTTCTGCACTATTGTTTCCACCGTGTTTATCCTCGATGTATCACGAATTGAGTAGGGTGGAGTTGTCGTTTAGTGCTGTGTCAAAGTACAAGCAACAGGGTTAGGAAATCTTCCATTCTAATGTTAGGGTTATATCTAACATACGGGGAAACTAATTGCACATTCCGTTCACATACTTATCTTTGCAATGCACTTACCGAGGGGAAAACTGGAGTGTTTGACTCTTCACGATGGCCCTGTCCAGAAGCGCCAGTTTGGACTGGTTGGAGCCCCGTTGTAGGTGTGCTCTGCTCAACTAGAGAGGCACGGCTTGCGGTAGAGTCACTATTGAAGGTCAAGAAGCAGGGCATTCTTCCCGATGGTGGATGCTGTCCGGGTGAGGTAAATACGTGAACGAGACACTACTATTTGTACAGATTAATGCAGAAATGATAACCATGGTTTAAACATGCTAATACAGGATGCGCATAGAAAGAAATTTAGGGTACTTGGTTGGAGGGGCGGGTGTCTTGGTCCACGGCCCCAGATTGGCCATGGTCGTTGAGACGCTGCGTCTTATTCCCTTTCCGCATTTTGGCCATTTAGATGGACTCTTCTCTACATGTCGCACTCAACCAATATTTCGTCCACTCCGTAAACGCCTCCTCTGGATATCGGGGATGTTTCAATCCACCAGAGTCAAGAAAAAATTTCTTCCATGACTTATCATTTTTCATTGTATTTTTTTTAGAATTTCCCTAAGTATCCTATGTCTAGCGGTCTAGAATAGGTGAATTGACGTGCGAATTTATTTGCAATACACTCAATTTGTGATTGCCAATATTCACGTTTTGCCTTATAACTTCTTACTTTGAAATTGATAGTCTGTCTAGCTAGCACATAGGCATGCTGCCCTATGCGAGGGGCTTCTAAGGCCAAGAAGTATGGTGCACGTGTTGGAACGGCAGGTGCTGCTTCTCCATGGGGTACGTCTCGATCCAAGTGTGGCTTATCGTCATCTCCATCTTCTACCACTCCAATCCTTGCCCCTAACGTGTCGTAAATATGAAATGTATGTTGCACTAATCCTTCAATGTTCAGCTCCACATCTACTAGTCTTTCCCATACGGTCCGAATACCTCCTCCACAAACACCGAAATCCTGTGCAATCTCTTGATGCCACTCGGCATCGCTATCGTCGTTGTCAATATCCTACGAGCCAAATTTTTCTTATATCACCCTGCTGTTCTAGGAATTAACGATGGACAAAACCTCGGATTTAGTGCGTGGGGAACGAGTAGGATACAGGCAGAACAACAAATGTGTCTGTACAGCCGACAAGTAGTCTGTCGTGAGTTAGCGTGGTTTCAGCATAGTCAAGTTAGCATTTTCCATCTGGTTATTTAAATTGCAACATGATTGTTCGTTGATGCTGTAGGAGCTACCTATCAGAAATGCGCTAGACGTCATGGATATTGAGCGAAACATATCTAATAAAATTCTGAAACACATGTTTGGGGACAAGGATTCACCAGCAACCCAACGAGACATGGAGGAAGCCGATGTGATGCACAATCTGTACATGGTTTTGAGGCCATTGGAAAACTACATCAAGCCACGGGTTCTTTCCGTTTTTTATAAAAGCGAGAAAAACACCTTCCTATTGCTAGTATCCTCAACCAAAGAGCCAACCAGTTACAATAGCACCCTTATCAAACATGTTAGGGAGAAGAGGCTAGCAGGGTTGAAAAGTCATGACCATCAGATGTTCTTGCAGCAGATCCTACCTGCTGCAGTACGTTATCTGTTGTCTTGTGGCGTCAGAGAGTCCATCGTCAAACTCAGTAATCTATTTCAATGTATTTGTGTTAAGGTCTTTGGGACATCCAAACTCGATGATCTCCGAACAAGCGCGGCAGAATTGTCATGTCATTTGGAGATTCATTCCCCCCGAAATTTTTTGACATAATGACGCATTTAGTTGTGCACTTGGTAGATGAGCTAGAGATCTACGGTCCTGTAGATTTGAGGCGGTGTTACTCTGTAGAGCGCTATCTTGGAGTGCTCACAAAGTATTTGAGGGATAAATTCAAGCCCGAGGCGGGCATGGCAACAGGGTATATGATTGAAGAGAGTCTTAGTTTCTATAGAGAGTATTTTGAGCTTTACGAATTTGGGATGCAGAAGAGGAACTAAAGGACTTTGGCAAGTGTATGATAGGAAAGCCTAGAGCGAAGCATTTGACATCAAGGGAGCTTGAACTCATACACGACTGCATAATCAAACATTCTGTCTATACAGAAGAATTGATTGGGTATGTTTGTACATCTCCTTTATTCCCTACAAAATACAATATTTTTGTTGGCGTTTTATATTCGGTCTTAGCTATATGGCTGTATCCAATATCGTAACCTAGACCTGTTTGTTTTCCCTGATATCAGCACTACCATAGATTAAGAACTTCATGACTGGGACAATATGACTGAAGGTGACAGGCGACTACTGGCAGTGACATGCTGCGAGTCACATTTTTGTTCGTGGCGGTGAAAATTAAGAATGTGACTGGCAGTCATATTTGCTGTCATATTTGCCATGTATATCGTATAGAGTTGGTAGGAGGGTCGTATTTCTTTGTAAGAGAACGACAAAGACGTTCTTAGAGAACGTGTAGTCATATTCACAGTCATATTTGCAATCATATTATTCTCGTAGTCATATTTTGAGTCACATTTTCTCTTCAGTTGTAAATACTTTTTTGAGGGGCTGCCCAACATTATAAACACTGCCCGAGACAATGTACATGTATATTGGCCCTCCCTATGTCTGCATAGTATGAGAATTTAGGATATTTTTTTAATAGAAAGAATTATTGAAGAAAATTGAGTAGTTTTTCATTTATGATGGGTAATTAGGAATTGGACATGTGCATTATTTTATGAATCAATGAAAGAATTATTGATTTTTTTGATTAAGTGGGGGAGCAAGGGGGTGGAGTTTACATGAAGAAGGAATATGGGTTAAGTTTAGTGCCGGTTTCATAATTGTATCATTGATCTCATGAATTGGTAGTTGGTGGTAAACGTAAGAAGTGAACAAGTTATTGGTATGGGAGTTTTGAATGAATGTGAGCTGCGTGGCCAATACATGAGGGTGCTCATTACACATGCAAGTACGTGTGAATATATATATATATATATATATATATATAGATATGTCCACTAAGTTGAGTGTTCAGAACTATATGGCAGTAGAACAAGGACTTGTTCAATCCTACTTTGAGTTGCAATAGTCCAAATTAGCTATTGATGTATCGTCTTGTCCAAGGCGTGCCAATGCGTCACCCACCACCTCCAAGGCTACTTCCACTGCATCGCTCAGAATAGGTGTTTTGGTTATGAGATCCACATACTTAAACTCTGCAGCTCGGAGATATGCATCCTTTATACCCGCTCGACAAAGTTGGAGAAAGTTTGCGGCTTTCCTTGAGTTTTCGTTGGTCAGATGTGTCTCTACACTTCAAACAAGGATGTGGTTTCTATATGCATACATGGAGTGATACATCTTGGCTACGTCTGAGGGAGGTAGGATCAAGGCTATTACACCTTCTGGAACCTCCTCCTCCCTATCTTTTAAAGCCCACATCACAACCTTTGGAAACCATATGTAGAAGTCTTCGTCACACATTTGTGAAGGGTACACTACTTTAGCCTTTTTTTTCTTGCGCTTATACTGGTGACGCTCCACTTCGTCGATGTGCCATGTCATCCTTGTGCCTCCTATAAGACAAGAGGATTACATATGATTCATGAATATGAGCACAAAATATTTGGACTTTAGAATGTAGCATACAGTCCAAAGAAGTCGTTACAAACAACAGTCTCTCTAGTCACTAATATCTTAGTGGAGAGTCACATGTATCACGAGCAGCTCTTGCAAAAGACATTGGTGGCTTTAGATTGTCATGCACATTACTTGTCAAAGTCATAAACCCCTCAAAGACTCAGTCAATCATTGACACGTGGCTAAGGTGGACATTGCCTGCAATAGAGTCACATGATGATTTTCCAAGACTAAGAATCACATTCCATGTTTGTACTACAATCATGCAATAGTAGACACATACGTGGAATTCAATGGAAGAGACATATGATATTTAGGAAAATACAACAATGTTCAGTTGTATTTAGTACCAAAACAGTTAGTACAAAACCAACCAGCTACCATGTTGTAGTAGAGAGACTTGCTATCTATCTAAACCAATCTTAGCACTCACCAAAATATACTTGTCTGCACCACCTATCACATTAGGTTTCTTAATTAGTGGGACTTTCTGAGCTCAATATCATCAAACATTAGAAATAAAAATGAAAACTTAAGTGGGAAGTTGAATCCTTGCCATACTGTCATAGACTGCATAGATTCACATGCCATGTCGGATTTCTGCCTTGCTGCCCAGGCAGGTCAATGAAATTCTTCGTCAACAAGGCCAGTCAAGTTGTACTTCCAAACACTGACGTGGCATGCCTTCCGAGCCCAACTATACAGTTTGAAGCGTATTTATTCATATGACTGAGTGTCTGAAGCGACTCGTCGGTAACGAGTCAACCCTGTCACCCTCCGCATCACAATCCACGTCAGCAAAAAAATGACTTGCACTAAAAAACCCGATTTTATGACTCTAGGGAGTCATAATTGCAGTCATTTGCAGAGTCATAAAGTTTCCAATCTGTGGTAGTGGAGAGAATGGACGGCACATAAGGACCTTTTTAAATAGGCTCAGTTTACATTGGTTGCGTCACTTAGGCGTAGGCCAGGTTCACAGATTACTTATCCTCTTCACCTGCATTGCCTTTTCCAAGTTTTGCACAGTGGCTTAATGCCCACGTCCGCTCTTCAAAAAACGAAAATTTCTCGGTGTCTACCGAGCTAGAATCTTTGCATTGCCTATCGTCCAAATTTGCTCAAAGCTTCAGGGCAATATGGGCCTACGAAGCACACTACGTGTGCAATGAAGAGTGCAGCCCGACCTCTGTAGCATTTGACAGCGGCATTGCTGCCATTCCCACATCTCCTTTGTGCACTGAGATCCACGTCGGGGTTTTGAGGAAAATAATCATAGTGACCTATCTAGGTCTCAATTGTGATATCCTGGACAGATTGTGGATAAAGACCACGAACGAGGGCAAAAGAGTTGTGAAGAAGGACGCAATTGGTGTTTACTGACTAGGAATTACATTTAGGTTAGCTTATAATAATAACCTTTTCTTCTAATTCTAAAGTAGTCGCCGCCTCCCACTGTGTATAAACGTTTTCACTCTCAATTGATTGCTCTCTTCAGAGCAACTTTCTTTATGCCAACATGGTATCAGAGTGAACCTGTTGAAATTATATTTGATAAGTTAGTCTCTCTTCTAGTCTCTCGAGAATGGACTCAACTCTTAGAGGCATGTCAGACTCTACAAAGCTGGAAGGACAAGGTACGTGGAAAGTGATTTTCACAGTTGGCACACCGGAAGGCTAAATTCGGTGAAAAAAATGAAAAAAATTAGAAATATCGTTACAGGAATATGAGAGTATTAACTAGATCTAGGTAACAACCGGTGAAGACGGTTAATTGAATAAATGAAGAACCAGACGGGCTACCGGGGTTGATCTGGTCGAACGGAACCGGTTGGATCAAGAACAGGCTGCGGGACGGATTCCAGACACGAGCAGACTTAGGGCAAAAGCCGGTGGACATAATTCACACGAGAGAGACGGCCGCAACAATTAAGGCGCTGCCGGTCGCGACCGTCCAATGATGAAGGGCTTCGAACGGCTGGAGCTTGAGCGGGGTATAAAAGGCAGAAGGGCAAGTGTGATCCTTCTTACTTTTGTCGTTTTATGTGCGCCGAGACCTTGTTCTCCTCGGTGTATTTCGCATTACGTGCTTAGGCCAATAGGAGAGAGACGGTGAGGGGGAAGTGTTTCCGTTAGTTGAAGGACCGTGTGAGAAATTGTGCGTGCAGGGGCTACCGGAGTGACTCAAGGACGATTAGCAGTATGGCTAGGAAGGGGAAGGAACCGGAGGAAGGTCCTTTGTTGAAGGTACAACGGATTATCCCGATGATGCCAACGGATGAGCGCCGGGACCGTCTCTGGGATGCCTTAGAGATTATGGGTTGTTCGATGCTCCTTGATAAAGCCTGGACTTGGTCAGATTCACTTCCGGCACAGGAGATTCTGGTCAAAAACCCTAGCAATCGAAACACCATCCGGGGGGAGCGAGAGCAGTGGACGGCGCAGCTTTGGAAGGACACGTATGGCTTCCAGGTTGGGGACGTTTCGACGCCGGAGGTACATGAGTTCATTCACGAGTACATCAAGACGTCCACAGATCCGTGGGAAGGTTGGATTATAGACGATATTAAGGACAAGAGAGCCCGGTTGGTGGTAGGGTTCATGAACCCGATTTTTCACTTGGAAAAGCCCAAACGGGTAACCATCAAGTGGGCGTCCACCTTCATTGATGCTATGGACGGGTTGGTCCAAGTAGACTGGGGCGCTATGATCAAGACAATCGACAACCGGCAGGTGGCCAACCTGAAGAGGGTGAAGAAACATCCCACTTGCCTTCCGACTTTCCTCATTCACCTCTACCAGCACAACGGACTATTGACACCCCGGCAGATTGTGGAGTACGACCGGCTGAAGAGTTTCCAACTGTACGCAGAACCGGAGGCGGAAGCTTTTTGATGACGATGACGACTTGATGGAGATTTCGCCCACCCCGGCAAAGAAACCACAGCCCAGTCCGGAGAAAGGGCAACCATCCAGTACTCCCCGGTCCCCCAAACCGGCTAGACGCAACCTGAGCACGGAAACCCTCAAACCTATTGGTTCAATGGAGCACACTAGGAATCGTGTCAGGATTTGGCCAACTTGGCTAGGCAGATGACCAAGTATGTCTAGTACCTACAGGAAACCACCAAGCTCGAACACCAGTTGACAAAGGAGGTGATTTCCCTTATGGAAACAGACTGGTTGGAGGAATGCATTACCATTCTTCGCAACTACCGGGACCTGGCTGGCCTACAGTCCAGCCATGTCGAGGAATTGGAGCAAAACCGGGAGAAGATCATCAAACTCCAACAGGAGTTGAATGATGCCCAGTTGGACTTCCGGGAGGCTTTTGACTGGGCAGCCAAAACAGTCCAGAGCGTAGCGGAAATCAAGGCCACTTTGGCCCTTCCGGTGGATGTCGCCAACAAGTGCGCCGTCTATAAGGAGTTTTTGACCCGCCTACCGGATCCGGCCCAGAAGTTAATTGTGAACTTCATGCACGACCGGACATTGGTGATGGAAGCGACCTCGTTGAAGATGAAAGCCCTAGTGGAAAGTCTTGACGGGAATAGAGCTAGTCCGTCAACTCCACCGGGTCCACCGGCAGATCAAGAGGCGCACAGGACTCCAGGGCCACCAGCTTTGACCTTGGGACCGAACTAGTGCCGACCATTCCGATTTTAGTACAGTCGGCCATCCAGTCACCTGTTTGGCCAGACCTAGGGCAACCGTTAGCAAATCCTCTTCCGGATACCCTCGACAGCCTTCACACTCTCATCATATCGGAAGGAGTGGAGGCCATTTACTCGGAGAACATCAGCCTAGATGGAAGCCCAAGACCACAAGCAGGAACACCCTTCGTTCCAGGACAAGGGACTCCATCTCCGGAACGAGGACGGACGGATCTCGTTATAACCCGAGTGGCTACACGGTCTCCTTCCCCCACAGTACAAACAGGTTGAATCCGGAAGGCGGCCGATTAACCGGTACTTGATACTCCCGGAGCTCCTCACTAAAACGGTTGAAGAAGGGCTTACAGAAGAAGGGGCGGCCGGATGGAGCCCGGACTAGCCCAAGGTTCGAGAAGGAGAAGTAGTAGGGTTAGGATAAGGACCGGATAAAATGGCAGCGATTAACGATGGGGCTCACTTGCACTCGGCTATCAATCTGGATAGATAGCGGCAGTAACTAGGAATAGAAGACAGCCACCGGTCCGTGATTCGCAGGGTCCAAGATCCGGAAATTTTGGATCTTGGTTGGCCACTCGTCTTCTATAGACTTGTTAGGAATTACTACTTAAGCCAGTTGTTTTTCCAAGGCCGGGGCCTTGTTTTTGTAAGCCGTTTTTGTGTTGCAATTGAGAATATACTTTTGAATTTGTTGCGTCGACCGACTGGCTGGCAGGCCCGTTACCGTAACGGTTTGTTGGTAGCCTTGTCTCTAATAGCATTCCGGGAGAGTGTTGAACAGTGTCGTAGTTTGGAGAGCGCTCGAAGAGATTGGAAAGGTGTCAAGCGTCGAGTGTTGACGGTTTCTGATGTCTGGAAGGAGCTTGGAGGGAAGGAAAGACGTATTGTAGCAAAGGCTCGTAGTCTTAAGGACACGACGGATCGTGTGTACACTAGAATCCGGGATTGGGCTGGTCGCTTCCTGTAGAAAGGATAAAAGCCGGCCTTTTCACTACGAACCAGTCCGGAAGAGTGATAATATAGTTAGGATACTGTGCAACCGTAAGATGATGTTGTTGTAGTATGAGTTCCGTCCCTCTAACCAATAGTGAGTAGCTATCCGAACCGGTCCCCAGTCATACGGGAGGATTACTGCACCGCTCTCCGGGTGGTAGATAGGAACAGTGGGGTGTCCAACCACCCTAAGTCTTGGGACGGTGGAGAATCCAGCCACTTGGAAGCATAGACGGATTAGTGGGAACCGGTTACTAGTCTAAAAATCCGGAAAATAGGAACAAGACAAAACTATTGGTTTCGGACAACCAGCATTGGGACGGAAGATGGTTGGAACCGGGTGGTGATTAACCGTTATGGTCTAAGAGGAGGAAAACTATAGGTCTTCATGAGAACGAATACGGAGTGGTTTACTTTGGAGGGTATTTAGTGTCAATTAAGTGCTTTCCGGAGGAATACAGATGCCACGTCGTGCTACAAGGTAACTACCTCCTATGGAGTTACAAAATGAAGATGATACTTATCCACAAAAGCTTGTGGCGCTAAATTGAAGTACCTGCAAGCAGCGCCACTGTCCATTCGGGAGGTAGCTCCAGCGTCGACTTAGCAGCAACTGGACCTTCCAACTCCAGGGTGACTTTAGCCGCCATAGTTGCAACAGCAGCCAACGCACTTGCACCACCGCGTTCCAATCAAAGAACAACGCAAGATCAAGGCCTGCAGAATCATCATATCTATAGTTCAGGATCATATCATTCTCTATATTTTGCATTTAACAGACTCGTTGGAGATTTGGAACAAACTACGAATTATATACGATGTCCAATCTCCCTCATGTTGTCTAGCTTTTAAAGAGAGACTCTACTCACTTCGAATGCTAGAAGGAAAATTCCTAGGCTCACATTTACAGGATGTGAATTCCATAGTCACACAGCTAGCAAGCTTAGAAATAGCAATTCCAGACGAGGACTTGTAGGTCAATTGTTATCTAGATTACCTAAAAGCTGGAGCACATTCAAAGTGGTCCAGCAAAGCCGAGAACATAGTCCCACTTTCGCTGAGCTCCAGGGGTCCATGCTCCACAAGGAGAGCTCCCGTATCATGGAGAGACGCGACTACGACGAGATACTCTACGCATAGCAACCTGACGGGCAGTATCGCCACTCTTCCTTCCGCGGCTAACGTTTTGGCAGGAGAGGCTGAGGTCGTGGCCGCACTTTTCCATCCCACCGCACTTGCCGGCGTTGTGGATCCACAACACATACTGAAGCAGATTGCGAGGAAACCAAACTTGAACGCCAAATCCGCCACTTGCAAGTACAGCTCTCCAAATTCAAGACCAATCATTCGACATCCTACGCTCCCATTGACGTCTTACCAGATGAAGATTCGGACTGTGAAGACATGCAAGCAGCTCTAAACGCTTGCATGTCGCCTCTCATAGTTGACGAAAAACTGTGGTTTCTTGACTCAAGCGCGAGCTTCCACGTCACTAGCAATCCCCACCTGTTCACCGATAAGTCTCATTCATCGATCACCAGCATTCGGACAGCAGCAGTCATGCCCTTGTAGCACACAAAGGAAATATTGATTTTTCTGACCATGAAGTAAAGATTGTGCAAGATATTCTCTATGTTCAAGGAGTAAAAACGAACCTTCTATCTGTCAGAAGATTCGTTGACCTAGGACACACCATAGTGTCAAACTCCAACAAGTGTCTCATTTTACAACACTACACATCCAAAATCAGTGTTTCTAGAGGCCTAGCGTAACCGCCGCACAAAACTGTATTGGCTGACTGCAAAACACGTCCTGCCACAAACCACCGTACTCACATTTAGGACAACACAAAAAGTTTCCATTGAAACTATTGACCTTTGGCATAAACGACTGGCTCACGTTAATCAACAGAGCCTCTACCACTGAATCCAATCAAGGACTTGTAAATGGAATCCCAAAAACACCATACTCGAAAAAGCACTGTACAAGTTGTTTTCTTAGCAAATCTCATCGCCAACCTTTTCCGAAGACACGCACTTCCTTCTCCGCTGCCCCGCTTCAACTCGTGCACAGTAATCTCTGTGGCTCGCTGTCAATACCAACACTCAAAACCTGTAAGTACATTTTGACTTTCAATGATGATTTCTTCAAAAAATCATCGATTTACTTTCTACAAACTAAATCCCAGACACTAAGTTACTTTATTCACTTCAAGAACATGGTAGAGACACCTACCAAAAAAATACAGAGTCTTCATCCCGATCAAGGAGGCGAGTATCTCTCCTCCGACTTTGAACACTTCTGCAACACACACCATATACATCATCAGTTAACCGCAAGGTACTCTCTACAACGGAATGGCGTATTTGAGAGATGAAACCATTACCTTCTTGAAGGTATTCAAGGTGTTGTCTCAAGGACCTTCATCCCACACTTCCTATTGGACAAAGTTGCGCGCACGGTAAACTACATCTAAAATTGTCTACCTTGTAGAACACTCAACCGGAAGACACCTGAAGAAGCCTTCATAGGTCAGAAACCAAACATATCCCACTTATTATTATTAGTTGTCTTGCCTTTTGTCATATTCCCAGAGAAAAATGCACAAAACTGGATCCTTAGGCTATCCCTACTCTACTATTAGGATACGATGAGTCATATAAAGCTTACCATTGTTGTAATCCGCTCAGTCGGAAAATCATCCTCAGCCGTGATGTCACCTTCGAAGAGTCCTTCTTCGTCGTGGATCCTCCTTCCACACAAATCAACCAAACCATGTTAGAATCCCTCAATATTTCTCTTCTACAGCCACCTCTACAACCTGCCATTTCTACAACTGAAAATCCATCCCAAATCTAGCCATCCTCACCTCTTGATGAATTTCCCACTGTCTCGTCTCTGTCTTCTCTTTCGTCTTCTCAGCTGCCAATACATGCAACAAAACAACAACCAGCTTCAGAGGCTCTTCAAGATTGTAACCTAGAACTCCGTAGAAGCTCCCGCTCTTGAGCTCCCACCATTAAACTGGGAGACTATTATATCTATCTCTCCCAGGAATTGCCTAATTGCTATCCCGTCCTCAACTCCTCTGAGTCTCACCTTGCGAATATAGACCCCAATTCTGGAGATTCAGAACCTACATTTCAAGAAGCCATTCACGACCTGCACTCGACCAAAGCTATGCTAAAAGAGATGGCTAGCATTTACAGGAACAACACATGGCAATTAGAAACCTTACCATCCAGAATTAAGCCCATAACTTGTAAATGGGTTTACTAGACCAAACCTGGTCCACCGAGACTTCCACCCATCCACCCATACCTGGCTGCCCGTGGCTTCTAGCAAAGACCAGGCTTGGACTATCAAGAGACATTTGCCCCCGTCATCACACTAGTGGAAAAGAACCTCAGAAACACCGAAACTTACACCCAAAAAGGCCCTAATCTGGGCTGTGGGAAATGGTGTACATGAAAATCATTTCGGTGTAATCCGGCAATTGCCAGTCTGAATTTCGATGTCTATTGTTGGGTGGGTTGAACCCGCAGTGGTCCCCAGGTAATCTCGAAAAGTGCACTCTCTCACGCGGTCTTCGTTTGTTTTGCTCTGGGTTAAAGAATATCGAGCATAAGTTGGTAAATTTTCGGGATGAGATGAAGCTGTTCATGGAGGATGATTCTGTTCGTAGCAAGGTAAACGGTGAGAGTTGAACAGCGTCCACGGTTTACCTAGGGTATTTTCTAGCTACCCGGTGCCATGATATTGATCTCCTGAGTCACAATATTGGTAACGGATATCGTACATACCCGCTCGATAATACCCGTGATTCATAATAATTGAGAACCGCTTTGAATGACATACCCGGATTCATGTACCGGGCACGTTATCTGGACAGTCGATATCCGTGGAGGACGGTATCCGCTAAGCTTAGAGGTTGATGTCCGGTTGAAGTACCCGGGTGGATAACCTTTATGTTCAGAATAAACCCGGCATGTTTATTGTAATGGGCAGAATCATTTATAGCCCACGAACCCTAAATCTATAGATGCGGCCTTACTATAGATCCGGAATTCTGCGATAATGCTGAGCTCGTTCCTAAATCTGCTTGGACAGGGTCGTCTTCTTCTTTTTGTGCAACAATCGAGCGTGCCATTTCACATAAACGCTGCTTCCAGATGGTTTTACTACCGCATGCTCTAGCATCGTGAATGGTTGCCTGTCCTCGACGAAGATTAGTGGCAAGTCTGGCACTAAAATCTTGTGTATTTGCACCATTTGCTGGCCTTCAGAGCAGAGGTTACCATATTTTGAAGAGTGGGACTTCCAACTCCCACCCGTTCTCCCCTCAGCCACAATCCTGTCACCTGTTTCCGGGTGCAAGATGTAGCATAGGTGGTTAGCTGGGAGTGCGCCATTTGTGACCCTTGGTAGTAGGCCGAGCTCGAATCGCGGCCTTGGTTCCCGTGCCATGGGCTCCTTCTCTACTGTCGCTGATTTACTCCTTGTGCTGATTCCATCGCCACCACTCATGAGGATCGAATCCGGGACTACTGGTCGAAGTTCCACGTGACTGGATCCCGCTACATGTCCTACATGCAAACTTGAGCCGCCCCTATCGTCTTCGCTTCGGTGTGGTGAGTGCTCAATGGCTCCGGTTTGTATGGATGCAGACACCTCGGTTGAAACTGCAGCTCCCACTGGCATCAAGTTTGTAAAGTTCTGTAGCATGGTACTTGGAGTAGCAGGAACTGTGTCACCAGATGCCCAAGATGGTGACGACGCTCCAACAGTTCTCAGATAGTGTCCTTGAGTCTGGAAGGCCGAAACTTCTCTAGTCTCTCTCCCTACAGCGTCTGTGATTGATGTAGGTTGACTTGGTGCGACCTCTGGAGAATGTAGAGGCACCGGCGAATTGTTCACATGAGGTGGACTTCTACGACCCAGCCTGTCCGGAGCGATGTACTCTCTTGAGCACTCACCGTTCGGCGTCAAAGCAGGTGTAGGAGTCGATGGACCATGCCACATGTTCGGATTTATTAGTTGTAGTAGCAGCTCTTTTACCTCACGGATCTAATCTTTACTACTGGAGAGGTCGGTCGCAATCTGCTGGACTGTGCTCTCTAACGTCGTTATCCTGGTTGACTCCCTCGCAAGGTAAGGTGGTGTTGCGGTCTGTTATATTTTTAAAAACCATCTCATGGCAGCTGTTAGTGTTGAAGATGAGACAAAAAGCATGAGTCTCGAAGATGAGACAAACATCATAGGTTTGAAGATGAGACGAACCGCACGAGGAGAAAAGAACTACAACCAATATAATCAAATTATATCTAATTTTGATTGTAAGCAGAGGTTGACAGAGCACGTACCCTTGGAAAACTCAGAGTTCGATTATTCAGGTGTGGTCCTAGAGTAGATGCCGCTGTACCCGCCTGATTGAGACCGGTGGTTGGAGTGCTGTCACAGAAGCCTGTGCTTAGGCTGGTGGACGGCTCTCTGTTGAAAGTTGAAGCCGTGTGTCTGTTCTGAGTGCCCTCGCGGCTTGGTGTACTGCTTTGCACCTGAAGCGGCGGTACTTCAATTGTTACACAATTGCGAGTAAAGGTTGACTCAAGGTCTACAGCAATGTCTTGTTATAATAAAATTATAAACACATACCATGTACACGGGTGGGGCAGTGTCGAAATCAAGGTTGTCGTCCTCTAGGGCTGGAGCCTTCCTTTTGCCTTTTCGCATCTCTGTCATTAGTATCGATTCCTCCTTCCTTGCTGCACTCAACCAGTACTTCTTCCACTCTATGAACGCCTCCACCGGACATCGGGGGTGCCTCAATCCACTAGTTTTAATGAAGTATTTTTTCCATGACTTTCTATCATTTTTAAGTGTGTTTTTCAAAAATTTGGCAAGATATTGAGGATTTAATGGTCTAGAATAAGTGAATTGTTGAGCAAGTTTTTCAGCAATACACTCTACCTGCGAATTCCAATACTCACGTCTTGCCTTGTAGCTTCCAACTTTGAAATTCAATGTTTGTCGGGCACTGAGACGTGCGGCCCGATGCCACGGGCTTCTTAGGCCAAGTATGGTACCTGATTCAGACACTGGTATTTCAATGTCTGGCTCTCGATTCTGCGCGTGAGCTGCAGCCATTTCTTTCAAGAAGGGGCGATGGACCTCTCGAATCGCAGTCCGACGTCTGTTCTCCTCTTGTCGACGGTCAGGGGCTGCTGCTAACCGTGTGGTCGGCCTATCCGAAGGAGGATCCTCTTGACTCCTCTGCAAGGAGGTCCTGTCCGTCAGTGATTCATGGTTATGAACTGGTCCGAGAGCCCTGCGCGTGTCACCTAGCCACGTTGTTGCATTTACACGACCACTGTCAACCCAGGCACTCTGCGTTGGGATGTTGCCAAATTGGGATGGAAATTCAGTGGGAGTTGTGGCTAGTGGTACGTGACCTTGTGGAATACGGTTGATCTGTGGAGGATTCTGGTGATTCGATGCGTATGGTTGCTGATGCATCTGAGAACAGTCCACTCATAAGTGTTAATGCTGTGAAAACGGCTACGGATGTTAGTCAATTTGTTTTATATATGGTAGGGAAAACTAAACATTCAAATAGCATACGTACGTGATTTCTGAATTTCCGAGAGGAATATCGCTAAAACGAATAACATACTGACATGAAAAGTTTCATGCGGGGGAATTAAGTAGCGCACTACAATTATTTTAGACTGCGACGGTACCCTTGTCCATGCAGAACAACATTTCTAATATTCAGGTCATTTTTCATATATATGTCAAGCTAGAAAGCAAGGACAAAGCATGCACTTGGGCAAGAAGAATTCAAATTAAATACACAACATTTGTAGTGAGGGGCGGAAGAAACGATCCCGACTTATTACAGGAGAACACCATTCCTCCAACTCCAAGATTTTGTCAACTGGCTATTGATTCCGACGGTCGTTTGCCAATAAAATTAAAAACAAAAAAAACATAGAGGGTTGAAATACCTGAGATGCAAAAGTCTCCTCTAAATAATGTCCGTCGACGATAGGGTAGGGAGACATCCGTGGAGGAAAAGCCATCGCGATGAGTCTAGGAGGCCTGGAAGATCGCTCCGGAGAATGAAACGGAGAGTCCACCAATAACAAACTGCCTTCTGAAAAGGAGCTCAAAGGCCAAACCACGCCGTCTCGAAGTAGTGTTCCACGACTGCATAATCCGCCCTCCATTAGGGTTAGTGTGACGGCTACTTGAAATTTAAAAGATCTAAGTAGGAGGCAGAATATAGTGAGCTAAAAAGGTAACTCCGAGGTGAGTAATTCCGAAAGGTAGGTGGGTACTAAAATGGAGCAAATCGGTGTCGATTTGAGGTTGGCGCCTTGCGATGGTGGCTATTTGCGAAACTGGACGTGGAGCTAACGTGCGGAAAGTCAGTCGAAGTATCTACTATACTCTCTAATTGTAAGAGTGTGATCCTCTAAGGGTGGTCGTGGATGGATTAGAGTGGGAATACTGCGGCGCTAGATCTGGGAACGGGGGGAACTTAGGTTGCGGAGGGGCCACTAGAAGGAATACTAAAGCTACCACTAGAGGGCCGGGCACTTGTAGTCGTCATTCAGCTCTGAAGGTTGCCACCTACTGGACACTCTTTGTGTATAGACGAACATTCTTCACGTAGTCCAGGGAGCGAGAATGGATGGGTGGAGTCAGGCTACTTTGGTTAGAACAGGGTTTGGCCGTTATGACGAGGGTGGCAATTTAGTGAGCATCTGGAACTTTGGCGAGTTGGACAATATACTTGGAGAGATAGATTCAGAGCGGTACTCCAGGTTTGGGCCCGTCATTGCTGTATTTGACATTGATGAAGCCATATCAAATGTAATCCCAGCTGAAGAGATGCTCATGGAGAACGAGGAATTACTGGAATGGTGGCAGCTACGATTTCCAAGAGTAATTCATAGTTCTTTGATAAATCCGGGAGTGGGGTACGATGACATGCCGCCTTTAGAGAACTCGACGATGCTCGCGGATTTCTATGCCGAATTGCCGAATCTGGAGCCTTACACTGCGAGGTCAGAATATAGCAATCGGTCGTCTGCTAGGGCGGCAATCCTGTGGAAGAAGCTCGGCGATTTAGTACCGGCGATGGACGACAACTTATTTCAAGTGTTTTTGATTTGCGTCAAGATAGCCGCAACCGTTGTTATCATGCACGAACTTCGCTTCAAGTTGGAGCTACCGGAGCAAATGACGATCGACTTCTCCAATGCAATTTTGAGGATCTGGGAGGCATTCTATACGTGCAAATAAGCAATTGTCATAGATTTTTATCACGTAATTAGCAAGGTTATAGTAATAACGTCATGGTCAAGGTTGAAGATCATGATGGTCGGTGAGTAATGCAGACCTGAAATACGGCTTTCGATCAGGCACATCAGTTCCACTATTTCCGATCCACTTAGCATAATAAGTATCAGAGAAGTATCTTTTAGGAAGGCTTGATAGTGAGTCAAGTTAACAGCGCTTGGAATGTCAAGCACTGCGTTACCAGGGATCGAAATAAAGAGGGTGTGTTTTTCCACGTGAATTCTCCAGCGATGTATACCGCTGTAATTGGAGTACAATGTCATTCATCCGCTCTTATCCGTTTATGAGTGAAACTGGATGAATGTTCCACGACCAGACCTTGGATGTTAAAGAACACGGTGTGAAGGTGCTGCCGAGATAAGAACTTCTGTGTTGAAGTCGAACAGTTTCCCGAGTAGTCGACTTCGGAGTTAGTGTGCGGCAGAAATTTGGAACAAACCAGGAGATTGTCGTTGCGCGACAGAAATCGCATTGACGCACGCGACTTGAAGCTAGCGCGTAGGGAGGAGGGATTGGCAGACAGACCAGGTGCAATAAAGCGGACATGTCCGTGTAATATCTGCTTGGGAGAAAATTTCTCAATGAGGTTTCGAGCTGTTGTGCAGAATCATTTGAGAGATTACGGGAGGCATCCCTATCATCGGGGATCAACAGAGGTAAATGAGCTATACTCCTCTCGTGTTGGAATTTAATTTTGTCACAATAATTCTGAGTGTATTAGTTATGTAGCCGGCTATCTTTCTTGGTCGACAGATTGCTGACGATACCATGTGCCTAAAATTAAGGTTTCGACCCCGACGACTCTGACGTGGAATGGGACGATGATATTATACTTGAATTCGGTGTTAGAGGAGGAGGGGGTGGTAGAAAGAACGCCAGGAGACTCGATGAGGGAATGAATATAGAAGGACTTGTGCAACACACCTTCCATATGTATGATGAGATGGTGGGAAACGCCTTCGATGTTCGTGATGGGGAAGACATGGAAGGGGACGTTAAAGCAAAACTCCAGGGGGAAGAGCAATTTCGGCCCCAACCAGATTTGAATGCTGGTGTAGAAGGATCCGATGATGCTCAGGATGTGCCATTAGACGGTCTTGGGCAGGAGGAGGAACTGGCCGACGATGACTTGCCGGCCATGGAGGATATGCGTCCGACACAGCAGCAGCTGCTTGAGGAAAGTGCAAAGACGCCCCTTTTCGCTGGGTCTGGAGTGACGCAATTGGGCGGTACTCTCCTTCTCCTGAATTGTTTGAGAACTCACAATGCTTCGAATACCTTAGTGAACGAGGTTTTTACAATTCTAAGTAAGAGTATGCTTCCTACTCTAAATTCACTTCCTAGTAATGAGTACCAAGCTTCGAAAGTCTTGAAACAGTTAGGGCTTGCCTACAATACGATTCACTGTTGCCCAGGTCCTAAAACTTGTGTATTGTTTAGAGGCGATGGTTTAGAACACCTGACTAGTTGCCCTAAATGTGGTGCTGAAAGATACAAAGTGGTAGGGAGGTCGAAAGTGCCGGCAAAAGTGTTGAGACACTTTCCACTAATGCCTAGACTGCAAAGAATGTATAGCACTCCTCTACAAGCTAGTTACATGACTTGGCACTTAAGACACCGAAGTGAAGACAAAGTTATGACGGAAGCAGTGGATTCGCAGCAGTGGAAATTTGTGGATCATAGGTACCATGCTGAATTTGCGTTTGAGCCTAGAAATTTGCGGTTAGGATCAGCTACACACCGGGTTACGTGAAACGTAGTACATGGAGTATGTGGCCAGTTTTGATAATGAATTATAACTTACCTCCATGGATGACTACAAAGAAGCATTTTATTATGCTTAGCCTAATTATCCCAGGGAAGCGATCTGTGACTGGAGAGAATTTTGACGTCTACTTGCAGCCATTGCTAGAGGAGTTGCAGATTTTGTGGAATACGGGAGTGCCAACCGACGATGCATCATTGTTCCAAGGTACTCGAAGGTTTAATATGAAAGCAATCCTTCTATGGACTATCCACAATTTTCCTGCCTACGGGGTGGTAGTCGGTTGCGTCACCAAGGGATATCGCGGTTGCCCTATATGTGGATTAAACACCATATCAAGGCATTCCCTAGCACTACGCAAAAACGTTTACGATGAGCAGCACCGGCGGTTTCTTCCCATAGAGCACCTGTGGAGAGCATTGCGACCTGAATTTGACGGAGTGCCAGAACGAAGAGGTCCTCCTCCGAAGATGACTGCCGAGGGAGTTCTGCGTTGGGGGCGCCTGAGGGAAAGCTGGATCCACCTCGGGGCTAGTCCCGCTTCCACCGACCCTGCTCGACAATCCGGCATTAAAAGGATTTCAGCGCTCTTCGAGTTGCCATACTGGAAGGTATGGCACCCTTTCACTCCTTTTATTTCCTTATTACACCCGGCCTGTGATTCTGTTATTACAGAGGGTATGTGATTCTGTTTCAGAAGCTAGCTTTTTTTTTTAACAATGGAGATAACACACGGGGCGTGAGATTGTTTTAGAAACTTGCTGCTTTGTATGGTATTTCAATGTGCAAGAGCGAGTGTAGTGTAGTACGTGGTCTGGAGCTTGGCAGCTAGGTGGAAACTCCGACATTCGTTGTCCGAATTCAATTCAGTTACATAGCACTGTTTATATTATTTGGATGTAGCATTTCAAGGACAGTATGTGGTTCAATGAGCCCTCTGGCCCTTGAACGGTGAAACTATCCAGATACTGTCTCAACGCCAGGTACTATTATGTTATTAGATTCCTCGTTTACCACCCACTGTCCTCTGCGATTTCGGTCCAGGATCTCGTGCAGTTGTAGGGAGGGGGATGTATGTTCCCCCCGGTGAATCTACTTATAACCAGTATTCCTAAACAAGTAGAACCAGTCATTCAACAACGTTTGTTTGGGCCCCATTCGTGCTATGCTTGCTACTGAGTCGAGGTCTGATCTATGAAGTCTGGTTGATGAGATTTGGCGACACTTTATGTAGTTCTGCATTTAGAAGTATCATAGACCACGAAAGTATGACTTGGGACCTCAGTGATTCTGCAAGTCAATTCAAACCCTGTGGATTTTTATGCTTAATTTAATACATTCGTACTACTCATTGCTACCAATGTCCGAACTACGTAGTATTTGTGTCTACAATTCTAACGTCTGGAATTTATATAAAATTTATACAGAAACACCGGCCGGTTGTGCTAATCCCCCCCTAAATAAAGTATAACTTTCCTTATTTCCAGTACAAACCAGTGTATTTTGTGTTGGATTTCGCTTCATATTACCATTAGTTTCTCGTGTCACTTTAAGTAACACGGTAGATGTTTGTCACCCACTGATTGCAGCGGCATGGAAACCATAATCCCATCTGACCATTACATTATTCTATCGCTCTTTCTTCAATTGACATCTTGATCTGTTAAGTTTCAAATTGCCATCTCGCCATGCTCTGATTTCAATTGAATTATTGTGCAGGAACTTCCAATACGCAACACATTAGATGTGATGCATATTGAACGAAATGTAAGCAATAACTTGATGCGTCACCTATTTGGCGACAAAGACACCCTAGAAACAAGACGTGACATGGAGCAGGCTGGGAAGATGCATAATCTGCATTTGGTGCTTGGACCTTCAGGTAATTATGTAAAACCCAAGGCACCGTACACATTTTCAGAGAGGGAGAAGACTGAATTCATGGATCGAGTGTCAAATACACATGTCCCAACTGGTTACAGCTCCACACTAACCAAACACATTGGGGAGAAGAGATCGATGGGGCTGAAAAGCCATGACCATCACATCCTGGTACAACAAATTCTCCCTGCCTCAATTCGCCATAGCCTCACTTGTGGAGTACGGGACACAATAATCAGGTTGGGAAACCTGTTTCAGCGCATATGTGCAAAAGTAATTCGACTTTCTGAAATTGAAGCTCTACGGACATGTGCTGCCGAAGTCCTCTATCTGTTGGAGGTACACTTCCCCCCTGGTTTTTTCGACATTATGTCCCATCTCGTTATTCACCTAGTGGATGAATTAGAAATTTGTGGTCGTGTACATGCAAGATGGTGTTACTCAGTTGAAAGGTACCTAGGAATTCTCACAAAATATGTAAGGGATAAGTCTAAGCCCGAAGCAGGCATGGCTACTGGTTACATGATTGATGAAAGCCTCGGTTTTTGCACCGAGTATTTTTAACTATATGAGCACAGCAGGAGCAGAGTCTGGGATTTAGAAGAGGAACTTAATGATTCGGGAGAGTGCCTGTTGGGAAAACTGAAGCCAAAGTTGCTCACAGACAGAGAGATGGAGCAGATACATGAATATGTAATTTCTCATTCAGTACACACTGAAGAACTACTCGGGTATGCATATACTATAGTACAATACCAGTTTCATTTTTTTGGTCTATTGTACAAATTCACAAGACACCTTATATTGATGTTACCTTTCGTTCCCGTGCGTAGAGAGTGGACTGAACAGGCACATCAGTTCAAACTCCAGCGCCGTGCCTTTGCAGCCTCGGTTCATTGCACAAGTGGAGCCCAGATTCAATATCCACTTGATTTAGCGAACCCTTTCCCGAAGTTTGCAGCGTGGTTGAATGCACATGTGAGGCATCTGAAGGATGTGGATTTCCCGGTTTCAGCAGAATTAGAGGCACTTCACTGCCATCCTTCTGAGCATGCATGGTCGTTCCACGCCATGTGGGCTTATGGCTCGCATTTTACATGTAATAGCGAGACACGCACCTCCACAGTTGCATTCGACAGTGGCATCGCAGCCATACCTCCCTCAGCTACTTGTACAGAGATAGATGTCGGGATTTTAAGGAACATAATCCTGGTGAACTATGGCAGACTCAATCCAGTAGTGATGGAGGCCTCCTGGATAAAAATGCATGACCAAGGACGTCGAGTCGTGCGGAAAGACAGCTATGGCTTTTGGGTGGTTCAGTATCAGTGTCGTGAAGCGTCATTGTCTGATAATCCATATGTCTACCCTTCAAACGTCTTGCAGGTTTTCTTTGTGACTGATGCGGCTGACCCCGCATGGAAGGTGGTTTTGCGTCATGATCCACGGAGTAAACGAATTCAAGGTGAGAGAGACGTTCACTAATTCGGTGCCCTAGGTTCGACACGGCCCACCTTAAGCACAAGGTCTGGTAATCCCATGAGAAGCAGTTCACATCAAAACGCTCTTCCACAAGTAGACGCAGAGGAGGTTCCACTAGAACGCTTCAATGCATATGTACGTGAAGAAGAACACCCGGACGATGAAGCCCACCTAGATGACACGCAGTTTGAAGATGAAGTTGAGATCCAATACACGTCGAGTAGGAAATATTTTGTCAGGTACGTTCTTCATCCACTATGGTCCAGTGAGTCTTCATTTATTTAGCAATCACGAAATGTTTCGAGTCCTTGGACAATTCAACCTATTTTGTCTGGTCCCTCTTGTCGATTGTTGTGCAAACAGTTTATGCAATCAATCGTGTGGTTACATGACGTTTGTTTTTTACCGTTTGCCACATGCATGTCGCCTTTTGAGTAGAAATTCAATTTCCTTTTCATTTGTTTTACTTATATGAATATTGTTCAGTTCCGTGGTCCTTGAGACTATGGTCTAATTAAACTGCCGAACCTGTTCACAGAAGTTGATTATTATAGACTGGAGTTCATCGCCGACTTGGACTGAATGAGCTCGATTGCATGGCTTAGAAAGTGCGTCGACAATCAAAAGCAACAAGTGGTTCATTTGACCTCTATTGTAATGGAGTTACTGATTAAGTTTGAGTTGTAAGCAAGGGATTGCGCGAGCTGTTCATACCCTCCGTGAACAGACGTGAAGATTTATAAACCTCAAAGAACAGCATCCTTTACCACTCTCTTCTGCTTCGAATCTCATACGCCGCACTTTCATGGACGGTATGTTGTTAAAACGTCTGTTGCTCCAAAGTCACGATTTTACGTAAATTCTCTACTTTACTATGCAGTATCACTTGTCATTGTTTATTGATACTTATATGTGATCTTGTATGCTGGTATGAATTAAAACCTCATGATTCGAGTATTGTAAACGATGTCCCATTTCTGATTTTATATCCGATCAGCTGTTACCAATTGTTCCTACATCTCACGGAATGGTGGGCTATTGATTTCTACGGCCGGACTGATTTCAACGGCAGTGGACAATGTTTTTCTCCTTGGCACGACATTCTTTTGAAATTAATTATTCAGAACTTTTTTTCAAGCAGATTTAGAAGAGACCAGGTCAGTATTACCATCAACTTCCATTTTGGAAATGCATTCGTGATTTTGAGCAGTTTTTTTGAGATCAGCATATATGGCTTCACAACATATTATTTTATCTTTCTTCTATCTCAACTTGCATGTAACTATGACCATAGTAGAAGTAATCTTGTTTTCGGACAGAGCCCTTTGTATGCACTAACATTACTCTTGTAAAGGAACAACCCATTAGTACTTGCTCATGGTTCTATTTATTTGCTGTTAATATACTTGGTAGTGTTTAAGTGAATTGCAGTTACTAATCATTTTTTTAGTGAGTCCCCTTGTCTCTACGATTTGATGGCCTACGTCCATCTGGTATCATTATTGTAGCTCTGATTTCGCAATCCCGGCGTTGTGACAGGGTTCATAATTTTTTGATATGATCTCCCTTAGTGCGCTGTTGTGTTCGTCTCGGCTGTCCCGTCCACACTGATTTCCTTAGATCATATCACATAAAAAGAAGCAAGTGATTTAGGTATTTTCTCTAGCCTCTGCCTCTGAATTCTTTCACGCAATTCAGCACGTTATAACCTATGTGTCCGCTTGCTTATTCTCACTTGTTTTTTCATTTCGCAGCCGGCTCTCCACTCCTCAGTCTTTTCTCTCTCCTTTGTTTTCTATGAGGAGCTCTTATTCTTCTTCATCGTAACTACATTGTGCAGGTTTACGTTCCATAGTAGCCGAGAGACCAGTGAATCCCACTCGATCTCATTCTGAAGATGGTGATCCCAGAGGCCTCCTCCCTCCCATGGTTTGTGCATTTTATGCGACTTCCTAACCGAGGGCTCACTCCGACCTTAAATCCCACCGAATTCATGCCATCGCGATGTCTCTTGGCAGAGTTTTGGGGACCTAGATGCGGCTCCGGTTATACTTTCCATGACCAGGGCTTGCCAGAGTATACAACTTACGTTCAGGATCTCTTCGCGCGTGTTCTACAGCAGCCATGGCCGAGTACTGGTGTCTTGCCACTTCAATTTTTGAGAGATTTGCTCGCCGAAGCAATGGGCGTTGAAGTGAATTGGGCCGATTTCGCATTTCTGATAACACGCCCACATTAGCCGCATACTGAAGTGCCGCGTCTGCTTCCGGAATTCGCCAGCTTGATTGTTCCTCTGCCACCCCTGAACACAATCATGCCGCTCACAAATCGAAAGGTGAGTGAATGCGGTATTTCGCTTTGTGTTGGGATATGGCGTTGTGTTAGAGGGTTTTTCACATTGGGTCGTTATGTGATTGGTGCCTTATGTGTTGTTGTGCGTTTTTTATCAGGAGTTCCGTGTTATAGTAGTCGCTGAAGTTTATTACTGCATGCATGTGCATGCTCTGCCAGTGAAAGGTGCGGCAATTTTGCTGTAGTTAAACATGTACTTTGCAGGTCGATGCAGGTTCCGGTCATTCTGACGCAGCTATGAATCACAACGCCACCGTAGGAATTGGCAACACCGCTATGGAAGACGACGACCCGGTAGGCAACGACGGCGTGGAGCCTCTGGCTAACATAGCCGCCCCATCTGCGACTCCGACATCTCCTCCGACAGCACCACATCCTTCATTTGCACTTCGCTTCTCCTCTGTTCCTGTCAAATCCGCAGGTGGAGAGACCGTGCTGCAAGTGCCCATCCTCCAGGGAGAACCAAGCGTCTAGATTTCGGGGACGAAGGTGGAAGGAAGAACTTTCCCTGTCAAAGCTGTGAAGGCTTTGGTCCTCCTACAATCCGGCGTGGCGGCGGTATTGGAGACAAAACGCAAGAAAATCAACATGTCGCATTGGGGCGTGGGGAAGACCTTCACCAACATACGGAGCAGCCTGGAAGAAGAAAGGGATCGCCTTAGGTGCATTGAGCGGAAGCTAGCAGAGAAATCGGACAGCCACGACAGGGCGCAGGTCGAATTCGTGCGAGCACGCGAGGTATTGGAAGCGGCGAAATTCGACGAGAGTGATTGTGCAATAGCGGAAGAAAAGAAGGCAATGAATTCCTTCACTTGCATCTGTGAGAAGCTGGTGCAGTCTTGGCATCAGAATTGCAGGGTTACTTATTCTCGTGTACAGTCCTGGGAATTCAAGTTTAAGAGACAGCGAGAACAAGTTCACAAAATTGCAGAGGATCTCGCAGCCGCAGAGACCATTATGAAGGAGGAAAAGCGAAACCTGGAGGGATCACTTAAACACCTCGAAGCTCTATCAACGGTACTTGCTACACTGTGATGGTTTGAGTACGTTTCTATGCAACCGTATAGGTCCACACCCTTGAGGCAATTTGGCGTAGCGTTAATGAGTTTATAGCTACACATTTTGATGCTACTGGCTCTAACCGTGACAGGATTGAAAAATTGTTTTTGAGGTCGACAATCTTGTTCAGTACACTGTGAATTGTTACGCTGTCGGTTTTGCGTACCGAACAGGTTCCAGCTCTTGTAAATTTTGGCATTCACAACACTCGCGGTGAACAATTGAAACAGAAGTGTAGTTACACTCATTGAGTTTTAAATACTTAAAAAGCTGTAATCTTAGATGAATACTTTGACATTTTATCATACCTCCGCAAACTCCGAATTCATTTGTAATGCTTGCAGTAAAACATTATCCCACATGTTAAAACTCCATGCAGGTAACCTGACGTGGCCTCTGTTCACTAAAGTTTGAACTTGGTTGATACTGCCATGATATCCACCCGGTCATGAGAAATTGTATGGTAATAGAACAATGCTAACGATTGAAGTAGTATGTAGAAAAAATTCACGTGAAAACGGTCTGCCATGGATGAAGTTCTGTTTGCGTCACTTGTGACTCTTCGTTTTTCAATTACTTACTTGAAACTACAATCAGTAAACTTCTGAAATTTGTTATCGGAGGTAACACTTTAACTCCCCAAGGTTCCAAGACATGGCAGAACGTCCTCATTGGTCGTCATTTCCGGAACGATGAGTAACTGCAATAATAGCCCCTGCCCAACAGTGCTCAGAAGCTATTTACACCGAAAATCACATTGGACCAATCCGGACTGACTACCAAAAATATATTTACACCATTCTCTATTTTCGGTGTAAATGCTTGGTGTACTCGACCACTCTTTCTACTAGTGTCAAGTGGGTCACGATACGTGCAAAAGTAGCCCTTGCCGCAGCCAACCAGTGGGACGTCCACCACATGGACGCCCATACAGCCTTCTCTCAGGGCGTCCTGAAGGAAGACGTATATATGACCCAACCTCCCGGCTTTGTCACTCTTGACAACAAAAACAGACTCTGTCACCTTCTTAAGTCCCTCTTCGGACTCAAGCAAAGCCCCCGTGCCCGGTACAAAATAATTGACTCGTCACTCTGACAGGTGAAGCTCAAGCGAAGCTCCTATGATCCAAACCTATACTACCTACATCATGACAACCAAATCCTATTAGTCATGTTGTACGTAGACGACCTATTTATCACATGAAGCTCCCTCACCCTGATCAGTTGGATAAAATCCTACCTTACAGACACATTTGACATGACAAACTTAAAGCATATACAGAAATACCTCGGGGTGATTTTTGAGTGCATGCTAGAAGGGATCCTACTGTATCAAACCCAATATACCTTGTCTATTCTCCGCAATTTCCTTTCAGCCTACAGTCAATCCTCCAAAGTTGCGCTCCCTAACGGACACATACTAATTTCTAAGATTGGAACTCCACCTGTAGATCCCACTTTCTATTCACAATTAGTTGGAAAGTTACTCTTCCTAAGAATCACTTGCTTGGATATCTCATATGTTGTTAATAGAGTAGGCTCCTTTATGTCTTGCCCTCAAAAGCACTACCTTGACTCCGGGATACACATCCTACACTACCTCAAGAACACCTTAGACTACGGCATACTCTATCACAAAGCCAAACTACTCTCCCTTACAGGATTTACCAACGCGGACTAGGGCTCATTCACTGATATGAGACATAGTGTAGGAGCGTACCTTTTTCAGATTTCTGGTTCCTCCATTAGCTGGCAAAGCAAGCGCTAGCTCACTGTCTCACGATCTTCTACGGAATCCAAGTACCACGCTCTCAGCAACGAGGTCTAAGAGGGGGTCTGGATTTTCCGTCTTATATGCGAGCTCCAAGTACTCTCCAATTCCTGTGTTCAGATCCGTCACAAAACAAGCCCAATTACGTTTGACCTAGAACCGTAGATTAGAATCCATTGCGACAATTAAAGCGCAATAAAACTAGCTATAAATCATATCTTTCACGCAAGAAGCAAGCACACGAAATTCATCATCACTTCATTAGGGAGCGTGTCACAAAGGACGAAATTGAACCAAAGTTTATTAGTATTGCACTCCAACCGGCGGATATCCTTACAAAACCTCTAGGTCGAATTAAATTCAAACACCATCAACATAGCCTAAACCTCTTCTCTCTCTCTCTCTTCTGAAAATAGGACCTTCCAAACCTTAACGAGCTAAGTAGCCTCGTGCCTCCCCCAGCATACTGAAGGAACAAAACTCCGCTCCTCGATACTTGTGTACCTTTGCTCTACAACCCTCCCAATCTGTTGAAATCCTTGTACATCTTCCTCTACGAACCGCATAGAACTTACACAAAACCCTAGAAAAGCCTTCCCGATCTACAAGACTCTAGCAATCGTCAACCTCCTTAGCCGTCTTGGATCTTCTCCTTTTCTCCAGAACTTCCTACACACAACCCACATCATTAGATAGCATCCTAAGCTGTGAACAATGCAACAACAAACAACCCATCAAATTTGTACTTGGCTCCGAAGCCCCTCGCAGATGAGCGGCCTCAACGCAATCGACCGGCACTTGTTCCTCGTCACCTTGTGCCGACAAGTGCCCAAGTCTACCTGACAAGCGCACATCCAACCACGTGAAGATCCTGTCCAAGACACAACGCAACAACCCTATCAAGGACCACACAATCATCACCACATAATCCGACCACGTGCGCTTCATCTTCTGACCAAGCATCTTCTCCCGATTGCTCTACGCCATAGTTCCAATTGAGAAGAAAAAGAATTCAATTCAACCCAACACTGCGCATCGGTCTAAGAGGGGGTGTAAACTGACTAGGAATTACATTTAGGTTAGCTTATAATAGTAACCCTTTCTTCTAACCCTAAAGTAGTCGCCGCCTCCCATTGTGTATAACCTCTTTAACTCTCACTTGATTACTCTCTTCAAAGCAACATTCTTTATGTCAAGTCTTGGATTCTCGATTGTGCAATAGAATTCAAGAGAAATACAAGAAAAAGATAATCCTTACGTATATTCAACTGCCGTGTCGCAGGTTTTTTTCTTGAGGGACTCAATGGATTTTGCTTGGATGGTTGTACTTCAGCATCATCTCCGAAGCAAAAGATTGGTGGAAGACCGGGAGGTGCACGTCTTTAGAGCAGCAGGCTCAGGTAGGCCAACTCTAAGCACTTGAAGCGGGGCTGTTCTCCAAACAAGTCTACATGGAGCTTTCCATGAAGACTAATGAATTTTGTGTTCGAAGACTCATACAATTATTCATCCATTGACATCATACAGAATTAGAGTTTCACTAATCCTCTGTTGACGTCATCGTCTCTATCCTGTGAACCTTTTAGTTTTCCCGCTTTTAGTTTGTAGTTTAGTCTTTCAAGTGTAAGCTTACGAAGCGAGTGTTACGAGTGTAGAAAACAGCATGTCGATGTATAGTGTTAGCTGAATTGACCTTGGATTGTAAATAAAGGAGAGCTCTACTGCTTGAGCGCTATTCCTGCAATGGTGTAAGGAGCAAGCGTGTCAATGATTGTGTCTGTGAATGTGCTTTGTATTTGAGATTGTATGGTGTACTAGAGGTAGGAAATCGTAATAGCTTCTGGGCCTTAAACGGTTTTCCTATTGTTATTAGAAATTTTGTTTTTAGATTGTTGACCATGGCTTAGGTTTAGAATTGTCATAGTTCTTTTGAAGCGGTTAACTCTGCTCATTCAATCCCTATGAGGAACTCTTTCTGTAGTTTGGAACAAGTTTTTTTAGAAGTTCTTTCACTCTCAGATGGAGCACTCTGAGATGGCCGGGTTGAAGGTATTCAATGGAAAAAGTATAATGTTTGGAAGCATTTGATGGAGATTTTATTTGCGTTCAAGGAGGTGGCAGAGGTTGTGAACGGCACTGAGTGACGACCTCCACCTGGTTCATACATTGAGTCTATCGCTGCTTGGGACAAGAAGAACGTTCTTGTGAGGATGCTTATCATGCAAGTTGTGTCTTTGACAGTAATGGAAGACTTACGTTTCTGCTCAACTACTGATGATATGTGGTCCACACTCTGCTCTCTTCATCAGTTAAAATCTGCTGAAAACATTTACATGATTCATGCTGAATTTTATAATTACAAGATAAATAAGAGTGATTCAATTAAGGTGCATATTAAGCGCATTGAACACATGGCAAGTGTTCTTAAGGATTTGAGCCAGCCTCTCTCTACAAGCAAAGCTATTTTGCGAACGTAGAGTAGTGAGCGGTGAGCGGTGAGCGGTAAGTTCAGAGATTTTTTGATGAAAGTGAAACTTTAAGCAGTAAGTTTAAGGTATTTTTGGACTAATCGTCATTAATATAAAAAAATCTTCTAATCTTAGTACATTTTAGAACCTATGACCGTGGACAATTACGGGCTTTGATACTGAAAAGAATAAAAATATATTAGTGAAAAAGTGGTAAATGTAGTAAATTAAACAATAAAAACTATACTTTAAAATGAAATTTATTTTATCACTAAGGTGATGCATAAGTGTATTAGTTATATGATACAAATTTCTGTTTTGGTGAATGAGTATTATTGTTATAGGAAATTGAGAGTTATTGTATCAGTAATTAAAAAAGGTACTAAGTCAAGTTAAAAACTAACGACTTCAATATATTAATAATTATAAGTACTCCAAAAGGGTCAAGCAATTTTGGAATACTGAAATACATGTGATGAGTCAAATATCTTGTAGTGGGCCCTTTTAATCTCACTACATCATGATTATAACAAACCTGCCATCTATATGTCCCTCTGAAGAAACAAAAAACTCTAAGACTCAAGATACTTCAGTAAACCACCATGTAAAACTCGCTTCACTTTGTTGAAGCTAAAGCTTGCAGCATGAATGAACCTGCTTGATTGTGAGTTCAAACCACATACTACAGTAAACAAAAAGTACAGATGTTTAGAGTTTGCCCACTGACCCCTAGGTCCACCCGATAGGTCGAAGCTTCTAGGTGCCCTCTCCTTCCGCTGGGACAGTCTAAAGCCTGCGTTTTCCAAAGAGAGGATTTCTTTGCAGGTTCAACTGGTCCTCAACTTAACAGACCATACCTCTGGAATGGTCGGCACTGAGAGAACCCACTTCCTCTTTGTGCCCTTGACGCATCTCTCAATATCGTCGTTGCAGAAGAAGTCCAGGGGGTCGTTCCTATTCTTTCGATAGTTCTTCATGAGGCTCAAGTAGGTAGGTGCAGCAATGCTCTTCCCGTCTTGTACAACCCTAGCGACGCACTTCTTCTTGGTGATTGCTTGCAGAGCAATGCAAGCCTTTGCAGAAGTCTTAGGTAGACGTGCAATGTGCCAATGAGCAAGGTTGCATGATGTCTCCTCAACTACGGTGACGTGGTACTATTGAGGTGCTGCGGAGCATCATGCATTGGAAGTTGCGGTTGCTCGTCATCTATGGTTGATGGAAAGTCAGGAGTTGTCAGAGGAGGTGGAGAGTCGTTGGTTTGGGCTCATCAGGTTTGGACGCGTGGTCGTAATATACTGATCTTGTCTGGCCTGTGAGATTCACGTTCGTCCCCAAAAGCAATATTTGGTTTCCGCTTCAGAGAAACAAACTCTTCCTCCCCTTCCAGATGGGGAGTCCGAGTGCACCACTCGTCACCGCCACGCATTTTCAAGATAGCCTCATGAAGCGGTTTGGAATTTCTTGTTCTTGCGGTTGACCTTTCAGGACTCCTCAGCTTCAATTCTTCCTTCGACGGTCCTGTACCAGGGTTTGCTCCCTTGAGGAATTGGTAATATGCTGAGCTCTGCATGAAAGCGTAGACGAAGTCATCCATTGTTGCCACATAGAGGTCGCTACCTCTATTGCCAGATTGCTGGGGGGAAGCACAATAAAGTGGACCACAAAAGTGCTTAGCTCATTGCCAATTTCAGCCTGTTGTATAAACCCGCTAGAAAGTGGCATCTAAAACTTCTTGATGGGAAATTAAGTTTAGGATACGGAAAGTAGACTTGATGTACTACAACTTCCGAAATTTGCGTTCGTAGTTGTTGAGTTGAGACACCTCTATGAACACCACAAAGTTGAACAAAGTGAATGCAGTCATTTGGAAAAGTGACCGTATTACATTGTAGTTTTGACAGAAATCACTTTTAACTTTGTGGGGCCCTTCGTTTTTACATTACGCTTGTAGAAATGATCCGGGTGGTCGTGTTTGCAATCCTAGATTGGCGAAAAGTATCCCCGGGACGTTTTTAAAACACTATTTTTGGTGAAACTTTTTGTGAGGTTTTTTTCACCAAACATTGTTTTTTAAATTGGAAAAAACATCCTCTAAAGACAATAGAGGGCCCCAAATGAAGAAATCAAGACTTTGGAAAAGTTCATTTTCATGATTTAGAACTGGGGGTTAAATAAAGTTTCAATTGAAGATGTTTTTTTCATTGAGATGTGTGTAAGATACCTTATGACACCTTAGAAAGTGACTAAAATGCTCAAAAACTACACCAAAATGCTCAAAATCAGCTTTGAGCTATAAAAAACAGCACACTTCATATTCACTTCCTAGTGATCACATATTGCACTTGGTGGTCCACTTTATTGTGCTTCTCCCCTGCTACTTCCACTTGTTATGTATGGTTTCTGCAAGGTTACAGGATGGCATTTCTGCTAGTTCGTCTTCATTGAGACCCTACAAAGGACGTAACAGGCTCATATTAGAATAATGGAGGAATTAAAATGGTTAAACTATATAGAATGAAAGCGAGAGGAAATTTAGACTGAGTTCCAGACTTACCAATTCCATAAATCCACCCCACTGACGGTAGCCAAAATGCCAGAAGGCTAGCCACTGCTCCAGTCGAGGAAGCGCTTGTTCAGTTGCTGCACCAGATGACATCCACCAAGCTCGAATCCCTAGATATTTTATCTCGACCTCCGCCATGTATTTTGCATTCTTGTGTTGTTGGCAAAGTCTTCGATGCTGAGATTGCAGGTCCTAACAGATATCGGCCTTGATATGTTTCTTCAAGGATTGCATCCGATGGAAAAAACACGTTCTTTCTTTGTCCTTAATCGGTACAGATGCATCTCCACTTCCGTATATTATTTGAAGGGCATTCCAATTGGCTTGGGCACCGTCGGCTATGAAGCCTTTGAAATTGACATTGTCCACTCCATGGTCAGCCATGCGGGCGTTGAGATTCTTCCATACAACTGACTGGGCCGCGGTGTCTTCAGACTGCATGTCGCATGTTGCGATTGTCATGACTCGGCAATATGTCGAATCGTACACATGGCAAGCCATTCTTGACCATGGCCTGACATGCCTGACATGGTCGAACATAATCCAAGAGTTTTCAAGGTCAACACCAATTTGCATTCGTTTCACTAGGTTGACTTCGATTCCCGGTCCAACTTCAGACATCTTAAAGATATAGACCTTGTGCGTATCCGCCCCTTGCCTTGAAAACTTATTCTGCTGTACAAACTTCCAATTGCTTGCACCGCTTAACTTGGTAATACTGTCCATGACTCAAAAGCGACAATAGGTTTTAAACGTGGTGACTACGTTACGGATGTTGGGGAAAGTGAGGTGCTTACATCTATCAAAAATACCATGCTACTCGTCCAGTTCCAAGACCTTCCGAAGCTGTCCTTCTTAAGCAAGCAGGAGTGACCTCAACACTTCCTTTGCAGTTTCAAGCACAATAGCCAAGCGAGTGGCAGATGGAGTGCGTTCGACTTGCTCCTCAATCAAGCTGTCTGTCAGTTCGATGAAGTCCCGATGTTCACCGGACTTGACCGGATGGTCATCAGATCTGAGGTGCAGTCAAGCTCTTGTCATGTGAGGGGTCGCGGTAACATAATAAATCTTGGCAGGGCAAACAACAACACAAGTACGAGGGATGTTACAAGAATTGCAAACCACCGTTGATCAAATGTGGGGCTTCGACCCTACCATAAACACCTTCATTAGGGGAAAAATGGGGTCTGAAACGGGCCTTGTAAGACACCCCGGATTAGGTGAGCTTCCTGCCTAAAAACCCCTGTGTCGCTGTCAGCAAGGGGAGGAAACGCTGCCCATAGCGGCCTTTTGGAGACGGACGGGAGCTGCGTGGCTGAGTTCAACCTCGTTGGCGAGAGGGCATGGACGGTGGTTGTTGAGCGCCAAGGAGTGGAATTTATTGCTCTGCAAATTGCCAAAATCCGTTGCCTCGATCCACGGATTGTTCGACTTGTTGCCACAACGGTTTGGGCGTGATGGCGCCACCGGCTCTACGCCGTTCAGCACCAAGAAAACAAAGCGCCTTGTTCTGCTTCAAGCAAGTCGTCTATGGCATTGTGGGACGCAGAATTGTATGTGATTTGCTCCAAAGATTCCAAGTGACGATGGCGCCCCAGATCGGTGGAGAAAAATTGAGATTCCGATTATTTTCTTGGCAGCGTCCGCCGGCAGCGACGGCGGCGAGGGGTTGTTCTCAGTCGGCGACATTGGCTTCATCGAAGAGATGAAAACTGATGTACTTGAAGGGAAGGTGAGTTGCCACGATAAACCTTTGTGGGGTGTTTAGGGGCTAGTGGGTTTTAGAGCACTTTGAATTTCAATTTCATTAGGCCTTGCTGCCACAACGGCATAAGGCAAGGTAGGTTTCGTGGTCGACAGCGCTTGTAGATGCCACACAGGTCTATCGAATTAGATTTGGAGTATTTGTGATTGTGAATTTAGTCGTCAAGCAATAATTATCACGGTTGAGAGAATTTGCTAATACTTTAGTCTTTCATTGGGTGTAGGATGTGTCCCAAAATCATAACAAGTTTTGTTGATTACCTGCAAATCACCAAGCGTGACCAGGGGAGATTCAATCAAGACTACCGACTATCGGATCCACGATGGCAGCAAGGGCTGCACGAAGCACTCAGTACATTCCCCAAGTTTCAGTGGACGCACGCTATGCCCCGGTCATGAGACGAGGTTCTACGCAAGTGGAGCTGTGCATGAGGAGCTTGTTTCCAACATGGAGGTTGCGTGGAGACACGAACATTGACTTGTAGATCAATCGAGACATTTACCCTGTTGATCCAGTGACAGGGAAGCCACCTCCAATCAAATCGCTAAAAGAGTTCATTGAATTCATATATCATGTAGAGCAGGGTCTTTGCGGATATACATACAGGCTGCTGTATCATTGTGTACATGGTCTTACACAGGAGGAGACGTGGATCCACTTGACACAGTTGAGCGAAGAAGTGCTTCAGCTTAGTGGCGAAGCTCTGGCCAGCAACTCGAGGGCAGCCGAAGATGTCCAATTGATGTTCATGCGTTGCCTTGAGTAAGAGAAGACATGTACGGATTTGCAAGCTGTATTACAGGCTGTCCGTGATTGCCATGCCCAAAGGGTGGACCAATTCGAGCGCCATGTGCGTGGTCTCGAAGAAGACGTTGACCGCTGCTAGCGGAGGGCCAGCTTCGAGAAGGAGACCCCCATGGGCATGCGAAGTAGGATTCGGGCTCTTAGAAGGATTCACAAGTTAAAACCTGGATCAGGTGGAACAGAAGCAAGAGTGAAGCTTGTGCGGACAGTTCTGCAACTAGATGTGGTGCATTTTGTTGTCCACAGGAATCAAGAGGACTGTTGGTCCTCTTGACTTCGGGGGGATAAAGAGTCGCAAAATAGGACTGCAGTAGCACTAGCTCAAATTCTGTCACGGCATGAAGGTGTAGCTCTCGCTTCTCAGTCTGCAATGGCACATGTTCAGTCAGGAATTGCGAACAATGTGCTTAAATCGATTGGTAAGAGTATTGGACCGGACAAAATTCTTGCTGCTTGCGACCAGGCAGGGGTTTTCCATTGAAGATATGATGCAATCTACAAAGCTGTAAAGGCTCCCATTGCTGATCTGAACAAAGGAGTCTCCGGGAGTATTTTGCCGAGCCCCTATCATGGAAAACTGCTTCGGCAGGAGTTAAATGCAAATCTGCCACAGTATATTGGTGAATACTACCATGCTGAAGGTCGACTTACGCTGCCAGCAAGATCTAAGAAGAACAAGAAGTCGGAAGACATGGTAATGGAAGTTGTTTTGACTGAGAAGAATTTCCTATTCACAGACCTTGAGGTGGTCCAAAGAAGCATGGTGATCTTCTATAGCATCACGGAAGAAGGTAACGTAATCACCTCAGACTGTTGTTTTCAGAGTTTGCTGTCAGCAGGATTATTTATCAATTAACTCTGCCCTCACATCCACTTGCCATGTTTCCACAGAGTTAAGAGAGACACCGCTGGTATTTGTCATGAAATTGGACAAGGCCAAGATTGTGAATGGCAAGAAATTTGAACGAGTCAGCATCACGTTGATGAATAGGGCGCTCAACCCAGACATTCAGAGGAACCATGCCCTGTGTTTCTAAGTCCAATTGGAGCAGGAAATTTGGCCAGTGGCAACCTTTCAAGTGCAAAAAGAGTCCTACGAAGTTCTCTCGTGGATATTTGGGAAATCCAAATTTCCCTCTGTGATTGCAGCACAGTCGAGTGGCGAGAAACTCACGGTCCCTGAAGTTGGAGAATTCTATGTGGACAGGCATCTTGCTGCGGACATGAAGACAATCAAGTGTATGTACGGGCTTCAGTCGGGGCAGTCGTGTGCAATGAACTGCATATACTACGAGCAGAAGAGGGCTAAGCCTACCGTAAGGACAGCAAGCCAGGCGAGTGCTGCCATCAGAAAACGTGGGAAACCGAACTGGGTGGGGGTATGGTTGTTCATGGGACCTCTCCATCCGAAAGACCGTCCGGTCCGCTCCTCCGTCTGTTAAGGGTTAGGGGAGGTCCATTTGACCGAGACTTACGGTTGACCGTCCAAATGGTGAAATGGAAGTTACCTCGGCCACCTAGGATGCCATGCGTCTGACATGTCACCAAATATTCCACATATAGAATTGATACGGAGGATGAGGTGGCTAAGAGGTAGGTCGCCAACGCCTGGAAGGAGGGAGGGGCGCGAGCGGCTTGGAGGGAGGCGCGAGCGGTTGAGAAGGAGGCGCGAGCGTCTAGGAAAGGGGAGCGCGAGCCAGATGGCGCGAGCGGCTGGGAGGGGTGCGGACGCTTGCACAAGGGGGGCTTCAGCTTCAAAATTTCTTTGTAACTGGCTGCCTTTGACGCCTTCTCATTTAATTTGAGGAAGTTGCGGAGGCAATCTCGTTCCACCACATCGTATAAGCTTCCATAGTCGTGGAGTGACAAGCCCAAAATTTTATCACACCCGGATGCTATATCGGACAAACCATGGCCTCAATCGCTCGTTCCTTTCACTTATCCTCTTCAATTTTAGCCTTGGAAAATTTTCCTGCAAATTCGATGTGAATTGGAATACGCTTCATATTGGCTATTCGCACTTTTTGCACTTTGCCATACCCCCCCTCGGCATTGAAGCCAGATAATGGCACAACTTTGGCTGTAATCGGAACCCAAATTAGTGAACCATACATGTGCGCTTCCAATGCTGAGTTCAGAGCTTGATCATTCCAAGGCATAATCTTCGTTTTCCCTTTGGAAAATCTCTGACATGCATCTCGAACCGTTCTCAGTTTCTCAAGAAACAATTTGTCTTGGTTGCTCCATTCTTCGCCTTGTGGTTTTTTCACATGTGATTCAAACACATGAATGACATTTGTCGTAGCACTGCTCACTTGTTGTGTCAACCACTTTGGACTATGAAAATACTTCGTCATACAATCCATGTAGAACTCTGACCCTTCCAATGCGCTCCAAAATTCTCTTTCCAAATCATGTTGGAGGTTGTAGATACCATTCTCTCCTTGATCGAGGTACATTGTCTTCAACATTCGTATGCTACGGGCCTTATAGTACTCGACGGTCACCTTCCTGATGAAATGCATATACTCCAATGGTGGATAACCCTCATCCTTCTCGTGCCCCCCAACACTCTTCTTCTTTTTCCCCTTCGAGCTAGATGAAGGAGTAGAACCAATATGCGATTCAGCTCTTACACAACTCATAGGGTCCACCGCGTCTGGAGCATCCAAATCTTCATAGATAGGCCGCTTGCCGGAGCCTTGCCTAGAAGACATCGCAAAGTAAATCCCTGAAAAAAAAAATCAACAATTCCCCCCTTCCAATTAAGACTTTCTACGTAAGGAGTTCCAAGCAAGGTGTGTATTCAAACGTCAGGACAAGGAGCCGCTGTGGAAAGGAGTGTGGGGGGCAAGAGCGTCTCCCCACTTTATATAGTGGGTGGAAGGCGTAAAAAGCTCGCGCCCCCCCCCCCCCCTTGCCCACTCGCGCCCCCCTGTCAATCCGCTCCTGCCCCTTTGAACGCGCTTCCGCTCCCTGACCCGCTCTCGCCCCCCTGGACCTACTTGCGCCCCCCCCCCCCCCGCATCGTCTGACTTTTTTTTTTTTTTTTTTTTTTTTTTTTTTTTTTTTTTTTTTTTTGATTTTTGAAGGAAGTGAAATCTCCGCACCATTTGCTTAAAATAAAAATTATTAAAAAAAACTTAAAAAAAAAAAAAAAAAAAAAAAAAAAAAACAATAAGTGGAACCCGCTGAGATTTTATACATGCACAATCTCTCTTCCAACCCTCTTCCATCCTTTGCTATTGTTTTCAATCTATCCCTTTTCTCTCCCAATTCAATTGTTTGAGCCCTTCATGACGGTTCTTTATATTTTTAATTATATGTTAGAGCATTGTTTGTTTTGTATGTACAAAAAAACATATAGATTAATTTATTTATCTTTAATCCAACCTTCTCCCACTCTATGCTATTGATTTTATTTTATTCCCTTTATCTCCCAATTCAATTGTTTGAGCCCTTCATGACGGTTCTTTATATTTTTAATTTAATGTTAGAGCATGATTTGTTTCGTATGTACAAAAAAATATTTATAGTTTGATTTTTTTATCTTTAATCCAACCTTCTTCCACTCTATCCTATTGATTTTATTTTATTCCCTTTCTCTCTTCCAATGTTGATGTTTTTTTATTTTTTCACATCTCTTGTGATATTAATGTTTTTTATTTTTTTAATGTCAACCATTTTTTTTTGATTCTTCGTTAGAATATTATTCGTTTAAAGCATAATTCATTTTTTAATCATTCTAAGATTTATTTGTGTTCATATCTTCTTCCATCCCATGTTATTCACCCCTTTTTATTCCCAATCTCTCCTAATATTTATGATTGTTTTTATCCAATATTATTGTTTCATCCCTAAATTTTTTTGTGCATTATTCCTTATTTAATTATTTTTTTATATTTCTCTCTTCCAACCTTCTTCAACGATACTCCATTGATTTTATAAGTATTCTATTTTCTTGAAGCAAATGGTGAATATATTCAACTGCAAAATAAAACAAACACACCGTCACAAAAGCGAGTAGACACGCTTGCTGATTTTATAATTTTAATGTCTTCCATTATTAAGGTTCATATAGTTATTCAACATCCTTTTTTACTTTAAACATTTTCTTAAACATTTTCCTAATATCCTCCGTTCATTTATCTTTGAACTTGATGTGTACAACATTGAAAAAAAAAGAAGTGGGAACCACGCTTGAGCCTTCTTCTCAAGCTTCATGACCCACTCCCGCCTCCCCCCCCCCCCCCCCCCCCCCCCCCCCCCCCCTCCCTTTTGGATTATAGAAGTGAAGTAATCGCCCTCCTCCCCTCACTTTTTTAGCTCCTCCTTGGCACTCAGGCCTTGAACTACCTTACGGTGGCTTATTGCTGAGTACTTGGGCGCGCTAAAAAGTATCGTTACAATACCGTAATCAACCACGTAGGAGATTTGTAAATCCATTTGGGCAAAGTTTTGAGCACTTGGTGTGTTTTTTAACACACTCGACTTTCCTAGCACACCACCATGGAGGGAAACCCAGCTCCGGCAGTGCCACTCACCAAGGCGGAAAGGAAGCGAATCAAAGATCGTGAACGGAAGCGTGGTGGTAAGAAGATGAAGAAGCGGCTTCATGTGTTGAACAACCCTGCAAAGTTGGCATTTAGAGGTTGAGAAGGCGAGCCAAAACCGTTGAAATATTCCACATGCGAGGAATCCATTGAGTGGTGCCACATCACAAAACTATTTCCGCACGAGCGCCACAGAAATCACAGGACCTCAGACAAGGCAAACCTCACCTTTCGCTTCAATGCGGAGTTTGTTGAACGTTGTATACAAGTTATCAGCATCTATACAAGCAACGATCTGTAGAATGCAATGATTCAGAAGCACCATTATTCATTTGTAGAATGGTGTATGCTAAGGTAGTGCTTCACAAAGTGGTGGATTGGTCCACCATCAAAACCACAAGGAGTGTTAGGGCGCCGACAGTGCGTGACATTCCCAAACAAAGGGTATACCCAGATGGTGGCCTGGGGAAAAAAATGAAGGTAAAGCCACAAGAGAGGGAGCCTGAGACGGAAGAATCAGAAACAGATTTTGATTCCGATGGTCATCGTGAAGAAAGACTGCCACGTACAACTGCAGCACCAGCAAATATGGCTGTAGTGCCTCCAATCAACCATCCAGCGGACGTTATAGAACCTCACGTTTATGCGAACATCAACTTCATGGAAAACGATCCGAATCCGGCAGCTAATTTTGAGGTGGTCGAAACTGCACCTGCGACGGATCTTGGTATGCCGGTTCTGGTTGGAGATAATCAGTCTAACCAGAACGATGAGGTCAGGGAGTTGCAATTAAAGGTTATAAAAAAGGATGGTTTGATTGCAGAGTTACAAGAGACCATCCAAAATCTACGATTGGAATCTGCAGGAAAAGATGCAGTAATAACTGATTTGCGCAATCAATTGCAAGAACGAGAAAGACCTCAATCTTCTCAAGCCAATGATCTACCTGTAGTTCAAGATCCAATGTTGGTGGATGAATCTTACATCAACAACACGGTTGATGTTGCAACGGCCGGTGTGTTGGAGAATATTTCCTCACCAGTAAAACGACGACGGGTTGGAGTGATATTGCCTCCACTAGCCCCATACGCGCAACCCTATGTAGACATTGATGGACCATTAAGTCAAGATTCCTTGTCATTTCCACCCAATGCTCAAACGGAAGAAGTAGAAAAATTGAAGAGAGCCAATGATGAATTGCGGCTCCTTGTTTCAAAGTTCGCTAAATCATACTACGAGTGGAAAGTGGCAACCATTCTCAACGTTGATCGCGGTCGCCAGATTGCAATAGAGTTCAAGAAGATCGACGAATCATACTTGCAACACAACAGAACAATGGATTTTGGCCTCACTTCATGGACTAATGCAGATGATATGTTTCCATCCACTCTGCCAATGCAAGAATCAAATTCTAAACTCATAGATTGGGCAAAGTTGGATTTTGATGTGGAGAACGCAACTTCGTGCCATGATCTTCAAATGAAGGAAGGAGTTAAAAGCATAAAGCTTTGGCCAAATCCTCAACCATGGGTGTTGGATGGTTCGAAAGAATGTATGGTGTGTCTAAATCCATTTGGTCAGAAGGGTGGATGGGCAGTTGGATTATGTACCCATATGTTCCATCCAATGTGTTTAATTAACAATTTTTTGGTTAGGAGATTTTGCCCGATGTGCAAATCCCCATTCCATGAACGCTTGTACGAGGTTTTTGGACTCACTCCATACATGCCACCAAGCCATGAGAGAAATCCCAAAAACACACCAGGTGAAGAGTACCGCAACATGTGGGGTGAAGATTTCATTTGGAGTTGGCGGGCCCAGACTCACTCGGTCTTCAAGAGCAATGTAAGTGACGAGTTGGGGTGGGAGAATGACCAGAAAGAGATGGTGAGGGTGTGCAAGAAAATAATTGGATCTGCGAAGGAGGACTAAGAGGTGCGAAATTTTTTCTATCAGACTTTGAATGGATATTGGGATGCAAAGCAAAACAAATTCCAAGTTGGTATGCACCTACAAGGCCTCATATCGAACAAGGATGGGAACTTGATTACAGACACTGAAGGTCACGCCACTCTGAGCCCCGAGAAGCAATCCAAATGTCCCTTTCGGAGTGGAAGTATCTTTTCAGAAATGAAGCTGTTGACTTTCTTCTAGAGGAACACTCTCCACTTACATTGCGTACATTGGCACAATTGAGAAACTTGCAAAGTTTGCATTCTCTCAGTGAAACCGATGGCCCATTTCGGCGGACACGAACGAGAGCGAGGCGCACCTTGACGCTGGACGATGGAGTGGGACCAAGTGGCATGGCGTAGTAGATGCAGAGTATTACTAATAGTTACAACTTATAGTAATAGAGCCTAGTTTTCGTATACTACAGTATTTGTAATGTTTTGGTTTGAAATGGTAATGAGATACTTTTACTTTCATAAATGTAGACAACAATGCAAAGTCCATGTATAACGAGTATCTCATTTTTCCCATGCTAAATTTACACAGTTGTCATTGTGCTTAGTCCCAGTCTATTATTCTGATGGAAATGTTAGTTTGTTTTTTGCAATGTCAAAAATTTGATATATCTACAAAAGTGGGCCGCACCCCCTCATCCGCTCGCGCCCCCCTCACCCGCTCGCGCCCCCTCTGAACCCGCTCGCGCCCCCCTAAACTCGCCCGCGCCCCCCCCCCCCCCCCCCCCCCCCCTTGAACCCGCTCGCGCCCCTTTTGCGTATGAGGAATTCTCCGTAAGCGTCGGCTGTCCATGTCATCAATATGTTTTCCCTATAGGTAAGTTGTAAAAGCTCAAACTAACCTAGTAATTTTCCTTCTCCCCTCAATGTCCGATTTTCACCCAAGACCGACCGATCCGTCCGTCCGTCCGTCCGTCCATCCGTCCGTGTCCGGAAATTTTGCCCATGTCCGTCCATTATGACAACCCTGGGTGGGGGGACTGTTTGCCAACTCTGTGGAGCCAGAACCTTGTGACATGCGTGCACATACAAGGTGGCGGCCTATCTTGCTAATTCCGTTGCAGAGCGTGCACATTTGTACACTCCATGCCCAGGTTCGATTAACGGAGAAGATTGTCAATCAACATATCATTTATGTCTGGAACATACAAGATCAAAGACTGAGGGCTGTAGCAATAGAGGAAATGGAGAAGTCCATGTCATCTATCGAGGCTCACGGTGGCAACGTGGAGATTAGAATGGATCCAAAACTGAGTGGCAGCATAGGGAATGTGCCACAGAGACCTTCTTTCACTGGGGTTGTTGCCAGCAGACTATTTAAACCAAGCATTTGGTCTGGAAACGACAAGGCCTAGAAAGACATATGTCAAGCAGAGAGCAATAATAGTTGCGTCGGTGCACATCGTAGGGCGAGGGCTGCTATGTGGCAAGCCTTTGAAGAGGTTCTACCATATTTCAGTGGCTTGGTGCTGACAGCAGAACAACGACTCCAGTTCAAAGGAAAGATAGAAACGTGGGGGAGAACATTTTTGGAGGCCTTTGGAGAGGAGCATGTGTCGCACTACATGGTGAGTTATATACACAAAATTTGGAATGAATTAGGGGTTGATGGCTGACTTTAATTTCTTCAATTTTCAATCCAGGACTAACCTTGGAGTGGCTGTTGACAGCATGTACTTGTCAGGCATGGCAGTTGGTTTGTAGAGGAATACGGTAGTCTGGCCGTATGGAATTGCCAGGGTATGAAAAAATCCCATCATCAAGCGAAGGCAGCAAATCAAGCGCATACAGCTCATGGTGGTATCAATGAGCACATTAGTGTTATTTTGCATTAATTGCAGCATTGGTACCGAAATATATAGCATCGTCATAACAAGAAATTACAGTGCACTAAGGTTCTCAATACCCCGGATGATGAGGCAAGATTGGAGGCTACGTGTAGAAGGCGAGATTAGTGGCATCGATCAAATGCTACCACGGCTTTGGAGAATTGGCGGTCAAGGCGACGGCGTATTGGCAGAGCTTGGATGTGTGATAACACTGTTGCAGGTGGTGGAGCCAACAATGCTCAAGCAAGAGGTTCTGCCAACGAAGATGACCCTAGGGAGGATGGCAACAATGTGGATCCTGAGGAAGGTTGCAACTCCACTGACAATGAGGACGTTGGCAACAACGTGGGTGGTGGTGACGCTAGCAACGACCGAGTGAATTGAGTGCAATCCATTGTAAACTCACTGTATGGACATATAGAATGTGGCTGCCACCAATGTTTTCATTTAGTTGGAATGGACCAAACTTATCCCCTAAACATGTTTGATAGGTTTATTCTACACTAGCCATCTACGAATAGATTGACCAAATTTTTGTAATTTTTTCGGTGTCAACAATGTTTTCATTTAGATAGGCTAGACCATGCTTCACTCATAAACATATTTTCTGGTTATTTCACTAGAAAGACCAATCCAAAGGATTATTACTCTTCATAATGATGAATTCAATGAATGTGTCTTAGTAATCATACATGTTACTTACCCTAAAATTTTAATTTTAATTTCTATGCCGGTTTTTCTTTAATCCACAACAAATGGGGAAGTGAGGTGTAAGGCCGTGGCAATGATTGGCAATTAAGGTCAATGTGAGGTTCCAACCAGCTCCTTCAAATCCTAAGGGTCGCAACCCCCCTTAAAGCCTGCTTTGCCACGTGGCAGGAGATTGACTCCAACATGAAGGACCGGAAGTGTCTTCAACCTTGATCTCCTACCTCAATATGCCGTTGACTCCAGCGTGCGCTCCGCCTCTCTTCTTCAGTCTTCGACTTGCTTCCAGCAAGCGTCCTCGCGGTTGCACTGACAGGGAGGAGCCGTGGGCGCTGTGGGAATCGTCAGGATCACGCACCGATGCATTGTGCCATTGAGGTGCACGGTAGGCGTAGACGACGAGAGGCACAGCTGCGGAGGCGCAGAGGAGGAGAGGGAGAGGTGCGGAGGCGCAGAGCTGCAGAGTTGACGAAAGCGGGTGGAGCTCCGGCGCTGCGGGGAGCGGGTGGAGCTGCGAAGCTGCGGCGCCACGGGGAGCGGGTGGAGCTGCTGCGCGCGCCACGGGGTGAAGCAGTTGTGGGGTCAGCAAGGCTCGGTAGAGGAGCGGGGTGCAGCATAGGGAGTGGCGTGGAGCTGTGAATTGCTTTGAGGCAAAAAGGGGAGCTCGGAGGCGGCAGTCTGAGGAGCGGAGGAAGGGGTAGCGAAGAAGAGAAACAGCCAGCTTCGAGAAGGAGCGATCGTCTGCTGTGTAGAGCGGGGTGCGCTGCGAGGAGTGGCAGAAGGAGGTATAGCGTCGGCGGAAAGGGGAAGCGGCGGCGCAAGGAGATGTGGCGCAAGGGAGTCGCGGTGGAAGGACCCCCTGCACTTCATTGACAGCTCCACCACCTCGCCCCATTTCTGCTGGGTAGGTAGGCTGCAGACTACAATGAGGACCTCTTCCACCGCCCCTTGGGGCTCTCCAATGTGGGGTTCAAGTTCAGTGACCTCAATGGCAACAAGCATTGCAGGAAGGCCGACTTCATCGACAGATGGCCAGAGCGTTCTTCTCGGCGGCACTACGTTGCTGACTGTGAGGATGGGGAGGCCGTGAGGAATAACTTGCTCCAATACCGGAAGACCTATGGAAATGACACCGACAATTGGGCATTCGGGACCTCCTTCCTTCAGGCTTGCCACCTCTTCTTTGAGGAGGGCGTGGATGTCAACTTCGCCCAGAAGGCGGAGGCCCTTCAGAAGGGGCGTGAGAAGCTGCCAGGGCGTGATCCGCAGAACTGACACCCGCGGCCTTGAGGGAGCAGATTGAAGCCATCATCGACTTCCTCGCTGGCCACATCTCCGGTGCTGGCAGCAAAGGCAAGGGCGGAGGGGCAGAGGCAAGCTTCTGAGCCAAGGCAGTTGGAGCCACCTCCAAGGCCTTCACGGTCGCGGAGGCGAAGAAGGTCAGGGGTCCTAGATCCCTGCCTGCTCCTGCCAAGGCTGTGGCTGAAAAAAAGGCCGTGAAGACCACTGCTGCCATTGCCATCAAGGTGCAGCCCTTGGAGGCAACGGATCCAAAGCAGATCCTGGAGTAGCAGCGCCTCAAGAAGAAGTCATAGAGGCGGAACTTGTGAAGGTGGAGGCCAGCCGGGACCGCGTGAAGGTTGACCTTGCAACCCAGCGGGACTACATCAAGGCCAAGGAGGACGAGGAGTCCATCTCTATGACGACATCTTCTCCGCCCGCGAGGCCCGCAAGAAGGCCGCGGCTGATAGCAACGATCAAGAGAAGAGGCGCTTTGATCAGGTGGCCCGCTTAGGCCAAGACAAGCTGGGCCTTGCAAGCAAGGCACTTGAGGAGGCCCTGAACCGCATTGATAGGATCTACAAAAAGTTGGAGGAGATGGAAGCCAATGAGAAGAGACGGCATGCTGAGGTCTCCGCGCTAACAGCAAAGATCTCGGCCTTAAAGTTCGCATCATCTTTCTTGCGGCCGAAGAATGTGTTGGCTCGTTACCCCGGAAGTGGCAGGTGTTGCCAATAGCCCTGAACGACCCATGCCCATTCTGCGATCGTTACTTCGTTGACACCTGCTGCATACCTCTGTTCTGTGGCTGCTTCGCACATCCCCATTGTATGTTTGAGGCAGTCTTCTCTCAAAATGCCCGATGCCGTCGATGCAAGCAGGGGATGACTAGAGGATGGCTTGGGCAGTGGAACTTCGACCTTGACTCCAAGGCCGCAAAGGAATTACGCCTCACCTAGGAGATCCTGTTGGCCGAGCCCGCTTCACTACGTGTTGGCAGCAAGCGGCCCGCTGCCCCCTCTGTGGCCGCGCTTCCGTGGAAGAAGGTCAAGGATGTCACTGGAGACACTCCTGGTCCATCGCAGATCACAACAAACGCCCTGCTCCTGCCAAGGGCGACCAAGGTTTGTTGCCCCTAAACCTACCTACCCATTGCTTGTTGCCTGCCCCGTTGTTACATCTGAATGTTACTTCTTTTCTAATTCTTGTTTGTTGGCAGCCAGGTGTATAATGTTTGTCTTCCCACATGATAGCGGAAGACAATGCTGGTCCTGTTGGCAACGCACTTGATGACATCTTGGTTAATGTGGAACTTCTCGTTCCACTTTGGGTTCATCAGACTGCTCTGCAGAGCCTCGGATGGACTATTCAAAACAAATAGTGTAGGTGTCCACCTAATGCTGTCAGCAGCTACCGCAAACAAATCAACCATAACATGGATTGGCATAAACCATTGCTGGTGGACAAAGCTGCTACTAGTTGTTGCTTTCATAGCATTTGCAAAATCGAGAGTGAGCTTTGTTCTAAACGCCTCAGATGTGTGCATGTCTGGCAAAGGCCACTCCACATCGTTGAACCCTGGAAGCGGGAGTGCTTCAACCTTCCCGTATAGCGTGTCACGTGTTGGAGGCAAATACAGACCACCAAGAAAGAATGTACCTATGTCCAGCAACTCCGCGTGGCTCTGTCGATTCCGTGTTGCCTCTCCAATCTCAACATGGAGCAGAAGAATGGGACCAAGGATAGATGGAGGATGTACCCAATCCTTTGAAAGCGACGCGTACAGGTAGTTTGCCATACCCAAATTGGTTGCTGCCTCCGCGGGATCCAAGCGCAGATGCCTTGGCTGATATGCATGCTGCACAAGCACCTTATCGAGGTCGCATGCTCCATGCTTCGTGGTGATCCAGGAGAAATCTCTGATCTGCGCATTGAAGGCCCCCCAAAAATTTTCTCCACCATGTCGCCTTGCCTCTCTACCCCAAGGCTCATCCAACGCTGGTTTCAGCATAACCCATGAATCACGATCCACCCTCATGGGGATCCAGTTGCCCTCCAAATCTTGAGTGTTATGCAGGATGACACTCTGTACTAGGGAGTTTGGCCGTCTAGCCATACCACTAGAATGCATGAAATTTTTGACTGTGAACTCAAAAACTTACAAATGTTGTCGTCGTTGTCATCAACCGTAAGAACTACATGTTGTCAACTCACCCTCCGCCATCACAAACGGCCAATTCCGACGTCCATGGCGTTGCAAGCAAGGTACGACCTATCCTAAACCTCATCCCAAAACCCCAATTCCCAACTCAGGTACTCTCTCCAACCTATGTGGATGCCAGACCGCTGGTAGCGTTTGGGAGACCACTACAGCTAAACCCTAAATCTCTATTGCACAGTGCGTGACCATCCACAACCCAAATCGAAAAATTTGACGAAGCCTTTGGAGTCCTCCACCGCTCCATCTTGGTTGACAACGCAACCGCGACAACTCTCTCATAAGATCGCATGAGGTTCGGAATGACCGTTGGCAGCATTTCGACATCAACACCTTCTGCTCGTTGCATCTCAAAGGGGGAGCGGCAACTCGATTCCGATAGGTGGCCAAACTGAGTCTATTTTGTAGGAATTCATAAAGCCCACCACCGTTGACACCCTTCTGCAATGCTCGGATACCGTGCGCGAAGAGGCTCCGTTCTCATCCTGCGGGAATACACCCGCGGGGGGAGAGAAGCCTTCATGCGCGACTGCTAGCTGGACCCCCTGAACGCCGATTTGGCGACCTTTTGGCGACGTGCTGGCACCATTGGTGCCAGCAGGTAAAGTGCACGGGCATGGCCAAATTTTCAGGCACAGATTCCGACCAAAGGCCCGTTGGAGACCCCAATCTTCCCCTAATGATCATTTGACACTATACGATGTAGATCAGAAATTCTAGTGACTGAACTAGGCTAAGGTGTTAGTAATATTGTTATGAGCTGGACCATGATGACTTGAAATTGACAGACGGGTAATCTAGTTTTTTGTCAAATGCATTTTTATGATGATATAATAGTTCCCATTCAGCATAGCTGTGTAAAATTCGGTGTTCACAACTAGATAAATATGGTCCAATCTTGACTGGACGTGATGTCTGCTTGTGAGAACAAAGAGGTAAATGTTATACCATCCTAGTTTTTCATTAGATATCATATATTCATCTACCTATGTGATACAACACAGAATTGCTATTTTCAGTAACGACTATTCTTTGATTTAGTAGGGTGCTCGTCGGGTTGTCGAGTCGACAAATTCATCAACAACATCAATTCAAGAATGCTCCCTGGGTATGATTTGAGCTACGCTTCTTGGCCTCATCGCTGATTTGTCTTGAGATCCTTGTGTAGGTTAGTTGTTCAATTGTTGCAATGCATGGTTTTTATCTTGTAGTGGATTGTGTTTTGGTGAAGGTAAGCTTGGTATTGGTGCTACCTCTCTTTTTTCCTGTGTTTGCAGTGGTGATGATCATGGGTCGTGAGGAGTTTTTGTCACTGGAGGTCAGGATTTTGAACCTCCAGCATTGTATCTCAAGGTTTTAGAAAGGAAGCTGAATTCTGCACATTCTTTGCTTGCATTTCATCCTCTTAGCAGATTCAATTTTGCTGTTTGCAATTCTGATTTCAATGGTTTGCATTGTTTGCTTTGACTGGTGTTGTTTCAACTGAGTGTCTATTTTCTGGTGCATTTTTGTTGGAGACAAGGGTTTTCTCAAATTGAGCGTCCTGTTTGTCAGGTTTCTTCATAGTTTTGAGTTCAATGGTTCAGATTCCTGAATTACAATGGTACGATGGTGTTTGAGTTGTAATTATCCTACATGTGAGTACTATTTCCTTACTGATGCTCTAGGTTCATCTGTTGAGCAATTAGGTCTTCTTGGTATATGATTCAAGACTAGTGATATTCAAAGGATGAGATATTTAAACATCAAATTTAGATACAGTGTCTGGTGTAATGTTGTACCTGCTGTGATGCACAAAATGGAACGCATTTGAATGAAAGATTAGTGGGTGTCAAGATGGGAAGATGGCTTGGTGAATCTCTTTGGTGAACCTTGCAAACATATATAAGAAACGTCTTCAAAGTGGGAGATAGAGCCTTACTTTAAGTCGCATACCCTCTTCCTACTGGTGGGTAAGATGGCTTACTGAACGGGTGTTTGTGGCCGTGAATATTGATAAAGTGGTGGTTTTTGCTTCCTTAGTTGATGGTATCTTAGTTCTGTGTTTCGTGGGTAACGCCTTGAGCCGATTGGTTTGAAGTGAAATGCAATTATGGTGTCTGCTTCTTCCTGTTGCTACGGTAACTTCCAATCTGGTTGGTGTCTACCATTAGATTGCAATGTCAAGTAGTTCAATGTGCGGCCCTGTATTTGTAACCAGGATAGCTGTGCGAATGAGGTCTTGACCTTGGAAGAATGTGAAACTTTCAATGTTGGTTCGAGATTGTTCTGGTTTTCGACGCAGGTCAAGTTCGTTCGGTGCCTGGACAAGTTCCTTCGGTGCCGAAGAGAGTTCCTGGGATGCTCCCAACTAAATCAAAATTTTCATTGAAAGTAACTGGACTAGTTTCTTCGGTGCCGAAGACTGATCTTGGGATGCTCTAGCCTGTCTTCGGAGGTTTACTTGAGACCCTTGATATGTTGCTTCGGAGCCAAACATATTTTAATGGGTTTTGCTCTGGGAGCTTTTTCTTTTTAATGTATAAAGCTACCTGGTTATTGACGCCATCTTTCATTTGCTTGGAACCGGTTCAAAAGGCATCAAAGGTCAAGAGCACGAAGACGTCGAGCAATGGCCCATCTACAACACCTACAAACGTTCGGGTAAATTTCCAAACCATAATCTGTTTTGGACCACTATTTTGTTGTGTTTCATTTTTAACTTATCACTTGATGTGATTCTGTGATCTGAACGTGACATGATTATGTACATTTGCAGCTAAATTTGTGCCTGGAGAGCAAAACTTGGTTGAGAATATGCTTTAGCTGGTCTTGATTAGTTTAATTGCAGCTGAAGTGAAGCATCGTTGTTTGTGTCTTGAACTCTCTTCCGTGCCGAAGACACTTGTGTAGGCTTTCTTCATTGGTACATTTGTTGCTCTGGTTGTGAAATCACAAGGAACTGGTCAACTCTCTTCGGTACTAAAGATACAATTACAGGTGTTTTGGTTTGCTGCGCTCGCAGCTTGAATTGAGCAGCAGGCTCAATTATTGCAGGTTGTAAGCTTTCTCTTTAATAACCTCTACCTCTTGTTGATGTTGTAGGAACATGAGGAGGAGGATTTGTATGAAGGTTTTCTCAAGGAGCCATACAGCAGACACAAGGATTTTGCGAGGAAGAAGAGAATTCTGATGAAGAAGATGATGCATTTATTGGAGATGAAGATGAGATTTGAGCTTGACATAAACTAGACTTAGTTGCTAGTATCTCAAGTCTCCAAATGAAGCCATTTAGTTCATCAAGATTTGACATTCCTTTATGTAGAATGCAGGCTATGCAGATGGTGCGTCTGATGATGCAATGTGACCTCTCTAAACTTGAGGAGGAGTTTGCACACGGGTATCATGAGGGTGCATCGGTTTTCTATGTGACAACTACAGATGAAGGTGGAAAGACAAAGGAGGTGTCAGAAGCTGATAAGGCTAGGTGGGGACCAATCTGGAATGAGAAGAATGAAAAGTTTAACACCTTTCTCGCTTGTCCTTGAGTTAGCAGGTTTAACAAATGTGATGTTCTTTGTATGTGATGGAAATCATCGCCGTCAAGCATGGTGGAACCATGTAGAGTGCCTACACAAGTCTGATGAGTCATGGCATTATCTGATGGACTCCATTCTTTTGGGCACTAAGGGCAGAATTGGCTTAGTTATGTAGGTCATGAATAATATTAACAAGTGAGTTAACTACTTCATTCAAATTTAAGTCATGACTATTTCTCCCATTATTACATGATTTTGGTTTAGAATTTACTAATTCTTAGGTTTTTTCTAATAGGCATACAGAAGACTCTCATGTAAAGACCAATGATGTCCACACCCTTTTCAGGGTTCAGAAATATGGACTTATGCCATTTGAGCAATTTTAGGAAATATTATCCGCTTTAGATTTGAAACGGTGCAAAAAGACTAAGCACAGTACTTGGTATACTTTACCTATGAACGTGTTGACAAGTTTTATCTACCAGGTAAGTCTAGCATTAACCATAACATTAATATAATTATTTGTACTTTACATTACAATGTGACTATATACCGAGGCATATTGGAGATGTCTGTTTTTGCCTAAGGGTAATGGTACGCTAGACGTAGTGCACTTTTGGCAAAACAGTTTTGTACAGTAGGGACCTAGGAGTACGTATGTGTACTTCTTGTACACTATCACTATCAATCCTAGCCGTTCATCAAATTTCTCGCTGGATGGTGGTTCAAATTAAGATCAGCCATTGAAGATAGCTAAAACTGACACAAAGGGATTTGCCGTGATTTGGAACCTTATGATCCAGCTCGACGCGAAGGCTTGGCGCCGTCGAAATTTAAACACTGGCCTGGCGGGAGGGGAGTTCGAGCCGCGGTGGGAGGATCTGGATTTGAACGGGGTTGTAAGCATCCTACATTGTTCACACCACGTGTCACTGTATTGTTATCCGACAGACTTGTCCAACGCAAAATGTATTCTCATCCTACTTCTGAAACTATGGATTTAATAAAGACACCAGGAGCTATGGATAAGTGACATCTTCAGTGTGTTTTAAGATGAATTTCAGATGAAAAATATGTTGGTGAAATAATTGGATTTATACAGTATTCTAGAGATAAGAGTAGATATAAATTAAATTGGAGTACATAAGAATAGATATATATTAAATTAGAGTACAATAATGTAATGTAAATGTATTTTGAAAGGGATTCTGGAGAACAATTTTTTAAAGAGACCCATGTTCTCTGTGTTAGTTGCTTTGGAATACATTGTGCTTGATAATAATATCATCAACTCGCACATCCATTTTTTAGTATGGTAATTATTATTTATATTTATGAATTATTCAATTGTTGAAATGAACAAAGAGAGATTACTCTCATGAAGTTAAGTTTTTTTTAATTAGTAGTGTATATTTGTATAATTGGATGTTTTCTATACGTAAGGTATGTATGACGAAGGTAGTTTTTTGCTTCAATCAAAAATTAAGTGCATGATTCATTGAAGACATTCTATTGTTTACACTTTATGCTATAAAAAATGTGTGTTCATCATTATCAAAGTGAACTCAAAATTTGAAGAATTAATCTATGAATTAATCTTTATTTTAGTTGAAATTTTACAGGACCTATTGAACCTTTAACTTTCTTAAATAGACGAATAACACATGCAAGCAAATAGTTTTATATAACTATATATTTGTAAGAATGTAAAGGTGCTCTTAGAAAATAAAATAAAGTAGATGTGTTCTCTTGAATATGGTTACAAACCAATTTTTATTTGGTGCATCAAAACAATAAGTTCACAAATTTCTTGTAGAAGGGACTGAATTTTTAATTTATTTAAGGAAATAAAAAAAACAAGAAGCTTATCATTTAATCAAATACAAAAGGATTGAATTAAAAATAAAAAACTAACGGCTAGAGAAAACAATAAGCTATTGAAATCAAGTACAGAAGGGGTTAAATTATATAAAAAAAAATAACACAATAAGCTATTGAAATTAGAATACATAAATCATAAATGGATTGAAACTTGAATAAAATTAGGGGTTAAATTTTAAATCTAAAAAAATGAAAAACAAACAAAGGAATTAAAAAGGAAAAAAAAAAAAAAACATCAAAACAAAACATAAAAGGGGTTGAATTAGAAATGGAACAAAAAAAGAAAAAGAAAAAACACAATTAGCTATGAAAATCAGGCCTACGTGAGGGGTTAAATTATATCAAATACATAAAGGGTTGAATAAATACACGAAGAAACAATATGCTATCAAAATCAAAGACATAAGTATTAAGGAGTTGAATTATTAGTTTGAGAGAAAAAAAAACAACATTCTATCAAAATCAAATACACATCTCGGTTGAGAAAAAAATTCAAAATAAAAAAACATTGTGATCTTGGTGTCTTCTATTCCAATGAATAAGAATACCTTCATATTTTTTTGGAAATACGAGGACGTGCAATATTACATGTATCCTTCAGAAGTGAGGAAGCACCGTTATTGGTAGGATCTAAATAAGTCTTCTAGAATGTCAATTATGGGACTTAAAAAAAAGGGGAATGAAATATTTGCTACATGATATAAGTATGTGTATATACAACTTTTAAAAGTTTATATGGTATATTCTTTTTCTTCTATCATTATCTTTTCTTATTTTTTCCTTTCATTTCCTTGATTTCTACTGTCATTTTTTTTTTTTTTCCTTCTACTTTCTTGAACAAAGGATACTATGAATCATTTTAGAGTTTATGTTCCACGTGAAAATACATTCTACAGCAACGTACTTACATGTTGGTGAGTGTAGGAATGAGGGGAGGTATGAATGAAATAAATGCTCAGACTCAAGGAGAAGGGGTTTAAGAACTATTGGTCACCTGTTACCACTTTGGTTATTCATCGAGTCAACCGGTGATCACCGGTAACCGGAAAACCACGCGATGCTAGTGACTCGCACCTTGCCTCGAAGGGAGGCTGTGCAGAGTCTCAGGGGTTTAGCACAAGAGGTTTTTGCTTACTGAGTTTTTGGTTACTGGTTTTTTGCTTGGTTACTAGGTTGCTTGGGTGTGTTTGTTGGGGCTTGAGGGTTTTACTTTGTGTAGGGTTTGGAGGGCGGGGGGAGGAAGAGACATAGTTGTGGTGAGGGGAAGGCGTAGTTGTTTTGGGGGCATTTCAGTTGGCATTGAGCACATTGGGGGCTAGGCCGGGAAGAACTTCACGTGTTGGGCTGGAGGGTGTGTACCTGGAGCTCGCTTGACGATGGACAGAGCGATCAGCGGGAGGTCTGGTAGCGCTACCAGTGCTCGTGCCGGGAGAAGTGGTTTGGGGAGAGCTCGTAGTAAGCAGGGCAAAAGGAGAGCTCGTAGTAAGCAGGGCAAGTGGAGTGATGAAGATGGTGTTGATAGGTCGGCGCGCAAAAAGGTGAAATTGGGGGTGGGAGGAGGGGTAGCTGCTGGCGGAGAAGACCACAATGTTGCCCCGAAGAAGAGGGTAGTGATTGCTTCGGGGGACTGTCCGAGAGAAGGAAGGCCTGCTGCAAGGGGCGAAGGTGGGGGAGCGTAGGGCGAAGGCGGGGAAGCTCCAAAGGCTGCAGCAAGGAAGAGGCCAAAGTCCGCCGGGAGGTCAGAGTACAGTTCCCGCAGATTCCTTGCGGAAGTTGTTTGGGAAACCGTATGGAGACGATGGGCGAAGTGGTTTTAATTGGCAGAATTGCAAGGTAACGGAGGTCGTTGACCGAGTGAAGTATCTCCATCCTATTCTCTACCAACATGGAGAGGAAGAGACCCCAAACTTGATCACGGTGCGGTTTGCTGAAGGGGTCACCCTAGAGTATGAAGAGGGTGGAGGTCGGGTCAAGTGTTGTGCATTTGAACAAGCGGCAACGAAGTCGGTATCTGCTGGACCGGTCCAAGTTGGATGAGCTGCGGAAGAAGATTGCCGAGTCGAGGACCTTGGAAGGCAAGAGAAAAATCAACGTGCGAGGATTGGAGTGGCGGGGAATCAAAGTGGAGCCTGGTTCGCGGGTGAAGGAGGGGAATGATCAAGGGGAGCAGAGTCGAGGGAAGCAAGGTGCTATAGCGGAGTCCGAGGGAACAGTGCCGAGTGGAGGGAGGAATCGATACACAAAGGGAGATGGTGGGCTTGAATCCGCACGGGAATCTGGGATTTGTCTGCTGGAGGACATTTGAGAAGGAGGGAGGGGTGCGGTATTGACCAAGGGAGTAGCGCTGGAGCGTTTGCAGGTTGTGGAAGGTTTAATGGCGGCGCTACACATGGAGCTAAAGAGCAAGCGCGAGTTGAAGAAGAAGGCCGAGGAGAGGCTCGACAGCGCTATGTGGAAGAGCAAACGATCGGAGTGGGGTGTGGAGACACTGAGGAAGCAAGAGGAACAGAAGGCTACGCTCATCAAAGGGCTAGAGGAGCAAGGTTCCGACGTCTACAAGGAGAAGATAAAAATGGAGGGAATCCAGGAACAGATAGCGGCGGAAGATGTGAAGGTCTTAGCTGAGAAGGAGGAATTGAAGCTCGCCGAAGAGGAGATCCAGTCATTGACACAAGGGTTGGAAACTGGACAGATGCAATTCGACGGCCTTGCTACGGAGAAATTTCTGCTCAAACAGGGAAAGAGTGGCTCTAATTTCTGCCCCCAGCCGATGGTGTATGCACGAGGAGATCCGAGGACATTGGAGTTTGAGCACACCAAGGAGAGCTAGTTCTTACAGATCACTCCTTGTTGCTTGTGCAATTTTCCATTTCCGCAATATGATATAGTTGTGTCCTCTTGTAGGCATCTGTATCACCCCTATTGTGCTTCAATGTTGTATGCCAGAGGCTGCAAGTGTGTGGCTGTAGGGTGCGGAGACTTATCCCATCTAGACTGGCATCGGAGCTTCGGCTGGGGAGAGCCATCTCCAGAGCTATTGGAGAGGACCAGAATGTTGGGATTGGGGGAGGAAAGAAGAAGATTATTGCAGGAGAGAATAGACCAAGCTAAGGCGATGGTGCCCGCGGATGGTAAGTTTACGTGACTTGCAGATTAAGCCACTCCTTTGCGATTCTTTGCAATTCTTTGGATTCTAGACTTCATGACACTTTACGGTTTGTAAGTGTATGCTGTCCCTAGAGTTTTGTCGCTACTCTCTGGTTAATTGTTTGACTATTCTAGGCTTGATCAGAGGTACATAGTTTACCTTAGAGAATGAAACACTAAGCAGGGCAAGGTCTCAACTTAGTAGGAAATATGGAGAGCTTCGGTACTATACCTTCTCCCTAGTGCTTTTGTATTTTGTCATTTCTATTTGAGTCCGCAAGTGACTTAGTAAACTCCGAGTTGTAGAAGTTTGGCTTAGGGTGTATGATTAGTACAATATTGGCTTCTAAGAAAGGTACACAGAGTTAAACAGTAGTAGTGAACACCCAATAGACTAATACAATGTGTACTGAAATTGCGACCGGAGTGTAAAGGGTGAATGGGGATCTTTACAGTATGTGACCACGAGATGTCTTAGTGTACTAGGCTAAGAGAAAGTGTATTAAAAGGATATACTTCAATGTGATACACAAATTTAGTGTACATTGCAAAGTACCTCGCGGTTGAGGGTAGGTACTATAGTTTTGTCTTTGTATAGAGTGTTAAATATTTAGGTACATGCAAAAGTAGATAAAGTACTTTTTGTACTTAAAATCCAACCTCTCGGTTGAAAATGTACTAACTTCCGTTGTACGCAGTGAGCACTATACTTGACGGAGCTACAATAGGTATTTCTTGTATTCTATCCCATTGGTACTAAAAGTCCATTAGGTTTCTCACTAATCTAGTGGGGTTTAAGGAATACAGTAAGTACTCCCGATTAGTACAGCCGCTCCATTAGTGTAGTTTTATAGGTAGACATAGTACTGGTTCAGTAGTACATCCTAGAGTGCTTGTGTATTTAAGTACATTGTTTACAACTTCTACAGTATCTGATGCCGTGTGTTATGGCAAGCTCAAGTTTGAGGTTTGCACCACCTCTTTCGGCGTTCAACACCCCAAGTCGCATAGTGGAGGGAGAGACAACTCAGGGAGAGTGCTTTACACGGGACGATGAGGGATATGTTGCCGCACTGACTGTTATAGCAAAGACCGTGCCCCGGCTCGGACTATGGGGAGAGATAAGTGAACGGAAGCCGGTTCAAGCTGTGGTGATGGATTGCTTGACGGGTGGCAATCCCTTGAAGGGCTCCGAACCTGAACTGGACTGTGGGGATGATTCTTGAGAGGATGAGGAAGAAATCAAAATGTCTCCCTCGCATTCCAGCTCGGGCACAAGTATTTCAGGGGGCAACGACGAAGATGATGCTTCATCCGACGAGGCCGAGGGGGATCGTGAAGAAGGGGATCGTGAAGATGGTGATCAATTGGACCAGCCGACAGAGGGTCCGTTACCGGCTTTGCCTAAGGACAGTGGGGCAAGACCGTCTAAGAACTCAAGCACGGAGTGTAGAGGAACAGCGAAGGGAACCAGTTCAGCAGGAGGAGGGGGCAGTCCAGTGGAAGGAGGCGGAGCACCAGCGGAAGCATTAGGAGCAGTTTGGGGTCTCCAACGGGCCTTTTCCATGCTTTCCGTGCCAAAGTTTTGGGCATGCCCGTGCACTTTACCTGCTGGCACCAACTGTGCCAGCAGGTCGCCAAATGCTGCCAGCAGTGACAGCAGTTGGCATTTGGGGGGTCCAGCCAATCGCTTCCCTTCCCCACCCCACCCCACCCCACCCCCCCATTGGACAATATAAGCAGTAATGACACTGTCACCGACCGTGTGCCCACTGCTATCACCCCATTGGACAGTACCGGATCCTGTTGTCAGCGGATCCTCCTGTCAGCGAGGCGAATTTTGTTGTCAGCGGGCAGGATATCGAGCAATGAGATTTCGAAGAGAAGTGTCAGCGGGCAGGAAGCTCACCTAATCCGGGCTGTCTTACAAGGCCCGTTGGAGACCTGATTTTTCCTCTAATGAAGGCGGTCCAGCAGGTGTGGGCGGCATTCCACTAAAGGGAGGCGGCAATGAAGTGGGGCAAGAAGTGTATGCAGGTATCAATAACAGTCCACTGGTAGGATGCGGCGGTCTAGCAAGAGAAGGGGGTCTAGGGAGGAGAGGCGGCAGTCCAGTAGTAGGACGCGGCAGTCCAGCGGGAGGAGACGATGCTCTTGCAGGAGGGGGTGGCGGTCTAGCGGGGGGAGTCAAGGGTCCCTCGGGAGGGGGCAGCAGCCCAGCGAGAAGGGGCATACGTGAGGGTGGGTGCAAGAAGGGGTCCCTCGGGCGGGATGAGGGAACTTTTCTGGTAATAGTGGGGGAGAAGGGCGATGGGAGGGGCAGGTGCGAACCAGAGCACGCTATGCAAAGGAGGCAGAGCACGCATCAGAAGAATCCCCTTCTTCAACAGCGGTTAAGTCTAAACGGGGAGAAAAGGTGAAGGGTGGTAAGGTAGGTGGCGCTGTCTCAATGAAAAGACGGCGAGGCCACACATAGAATGAGTGTAGAAGTGGACTGTTTTCACAGTTCATCATTTTTGTTTTTTTTTTTTGTTCTTGCTGTATTATCTATCGACCTGCGCTAGCATGCTTGGATAGAATGGTTGTGCAGGTACTTTGATGTATCATGTACCTCATCTATGAGGCCCTCTAACAAGAATTGTTCACGGCTGAGATGCAATTTTTTCTCCTTGGCGTTGATGTTTTTCCTTTGTGTTTTATCCTTGATGAATTAATTGATCATATTCCTTGATGACTAACTGTCCAGTAGGTTCTTGGTTATTCCGCTTGAGGTGTTCTCTTGTACTTTTTTTTTTTTCGCATCATGACTTGTGGAAGGTGGTCTGGTGGGATGTGACTCAACCAGGCTGACAGTTGGTATGATCCTGAAGATCTGTCTAATGGGCTCGAGAGGGTGCCTATCCTTGTTGGTCAGTGTGATATTGATATGCATTATTTTGAGTATGTGAACTCTAGTGCGGTCTATGACCAGGCTCGCGTACCTACTACCTTAGAGAGTTTCCGCCCCGGGGACTACTGCTTGTGTTCCTCGGAATGTCTCCGTGGGAGTGGTACATGTGCATGTCAAGAGCAGTCCCTAGGTGGAGTCGGCTACAGCGACGGAGGACTTTTGGAGGACATGGCTCTTGATCAATTCAACACCGGCAATGCTAACTACTGTAAGAAGGGTTCACAGTGTCTTAATGGAAATGAAGTTTGTGAGGGTCATGTGCCTCGTCCATTTGTTAAGGAGTGCAATGTTAAGTGTAGGTGTCGTGGTGATTGTGGCAATCGTATTGTTCAGCAGAGGATGAAGTATCGAGTAGAGGTTTTTCGTACAGCCCTTACAGGGTGGGGGATTCGGACATGTGAGCTTATACCTAGAGGTGCGTTTGTTTTTTAGTTGATGGGAGAGATTGTAACTAATGCTGAGCAAATGATTAGAAATTTGATGGTAGATGGGGTCAGTCCTATACCTTGCAACTTGATGCTGATTGGGCCACAGAGCGGAATTTGGACGACAACAATGCTTTGTGCTTGGACTCTACTTGATTTGGGAATGTTGCCTGATTTTTGAACCACAGGTTAGAGTCTAATTCCATTATCTAAATATAGGACGCCCCTTCCTTGTATCCAGTCCGTTGTGCCTTGACAGTGGACCTTTTGTACTACAGGTGTGAAGATTCTAACCTAGTGGACATCCCAGTATCAATAGAGAGTGTTGATTGCCGTTATTACCATGTGGCATTCTACGCTAGTCGTATCATTTATCCTGGAGAAGAACTAACATGGGATTATGGTACTGATTTTGGTAAAGACGATCCAGATTTGCCTAAATTTACTTGTAAATGCAAGAGTACTAAGTGTAGAGACAGTACAATACCACTTGCAGTCCAAAGGCCACCTCGTACACCGCGTAGGAGTAGGTGACTTCGGCATTTTGTCATATGTTTACTTTGTTAAGCATGCACACATTTACACATTCTTGTATTTTTTCATGCGGCTGCCCTTAATGCACGTATAAACGGAATTATTTTCAATTGACAAATAGCCTATGTACTATCTGTAGGGCTGAATATAAACTTTACTTCATCTTTGTACGTTTTTTTGATGTACCATAGATACAAGTAGGCTTACTGCAAAACCTTTCAGCCCTTAAGGAACAACCATTCATCTACATCAAACAAAACACACTCGAGTTAAATAAGGAAGAATTTAAGTTGGGTTTATAAACTGAGGCAATAATTTAAGGTAAGGAACCACTATTTGAGGTCCGAAGAGTACTTTTGATGGTACTGTTTGAGTAGTCTTAGTACTTGTCTAAACACCAACCAGTACTTCTAAAACCTTGGTCAGATGAGAAACAAACCTCTCACCATAACCGATAGCGGCCAATTCCAACATTATGCGTATCACTGCTATCCTCAGATATGAGCTCTTGAGGTATCGCTATCCAGGGTTGTCATAACAGACGGACATGGGCAAAATTTCCGGACACGGACGGACGGACGGACGGACGGACCGGTCGGTCCCGGGTGAAAATCGGACATTGATTGGAGGAGGAAAATTACTAGATTAGTTTTTTTTTTTTTACAACTTACCTATAGGGGAAACATATTGATGACATGGACAACCAACACTGACGGGGAATTCCATATATGCAAAAGGGGCACCAGCGGGTTCAGGGGGGGGGCGCGAGCGGAATTGACGGGGGCGTGAGCACGTCTGGGGTGCGGCCCATTTTGTACATATAGTAAATTTTTGACAATGCAAAAAAAACTAACATTTCCATCAGAATAATATATTGGGGCTAAGCGCAATGACAACTGTGTAAATTTAGCATGGGAAAAATGAGATACTCGTTATACATGGACTTTGCATTGTTGTCTACATTTATGAAAGTAAAAGTATCTCATTACCATTTCAAACCAAAACATTACAAATACTGTAGTATACGAAAACTAGGCTCTATTACTATAAGTTGTAACTATTAGTAATACTCTGCATCTACTACGCCATGCCACTTGGTCCCACTCCATCGTCCAGCGTCAAGGTGCGCCTCGCTCTCGTTCGTGTCCGCCGAAATGGGCCATCGGTTTCACTGAGAGAATGCAAACTTTGCAAGTTTCTCAATTGTGCCAATGTACGCAATGTAAGTGGAGAGTGTTCCTCTAGAAGAAAGTCAACAGCTTCATTTCTGAAAAGATACTTCCACTCCGAAAGGGACATTTGGATTGCTTCTCGGGGCTCAGAGTGGCGTGACCTTCAGTGTCTGTAATCAAGTTCCCATCCTTGTTCGATATGAGGCCTTGTAGGTGCATACCAACTTGGAATTTGTTTTGCTTTGCATCCCAATATCCATTCAAAGTCTGATAGAAAAAATTTCGCACCTCTTAGTCCTCCTTCGCAGATCCAATTATTTTCTTGCACACCCTCACCATCTCTTTCTGGTCATTCTCCCACCCCAACTCGTCACTTACATTGCTCTTGAAGACCGAGTGAGTCTGGGCCCGCCAACTCCAAATGAAATCTTCACCCCACATGTTGCGGTACTCTTCACCTGGTGTGTTTTTGGGATTTCTCTCATGGCTTGGTGGCATGTATGGAGTGAGTCCAAAAACCTCGTACAAGCGTTCATGGAATGGGGATTTGCACATCGGGCAAAATCTCCTAACCAAAAAATTGTTAATTAAACACATTGGATGGAACATATGGGTACATAATCCAACTGCCCATCCACCCTTCTGACCAAATGGATTTAGACACACCATACATTCTTTCGAACCATCCAACACCCATGGTTGAGGATTTGGCCAAAGCTTTATGCTTTTAACTCCTTCCTTCATTTGAAGATCATGGCACGAAGTTGCGTTCTCCACATCAAAATCCAACTTTGCCCAATCTATGAGTTTAGAATTTGATTCTTGCATTGGCAGAGTGGATGGAAACATATCATCTGCATTAGTCCATGAAGTGAGGCCAAAATCCATTGTTCTGTTGTGTTGCAAGTATGATTCGTCGATCTTCTTGAACTCTATTGCAATCTGGCGACCGCGATCAACGTTGAGAATGGTTGCCACTTTCCACTCGTAGTATGATTTAGCGAACTTTGAAACAAGGAGCCGCAATTCATCATTGGCTCTCTTCAATTTTTCTACTTCTTCCGTTTGAGCATTGGGTGGAAATGACAAGGAATCTTGACTTAATGGTCCATCAATGTCTACATAGGGTTGCGCGTATGGGGCTAGTGGAGGCAATATCACTCCAACCCGTCGTCGTTTTACTGGTGAGGAAATATTCTCCAACACACCGGCCGTTGCAACATCAACCGTGTTGTTGATGTAAGATTCATCCACCAACATTGGATCTTGAACTACAGGTAGATCATTGGCTTGAGAAGATTGAGGTCTTTCTCGTTCTTGCAATTGATTGCGCAAATCAGTTATTACTGCATCTTTTCCTGCAGATTCCAATCGTAGATTTTGGATGGTCTCTTGTAACTCTGCAATCAAACCATCCTTTTTTATAACCTTTAATTGCAACTCCCTGACCTCATCGTTCTGGTTAGACTGATTATCTCCAACCAGAACCGGCATACCAAGATCCGTCGCAGGTGCAGTTTCGACCACCTCAAAATTAGCTGCCGGATTCGGATCGTTTTCCATGAAGTTGATGTTCGCATAAACGTGAGGTTCTATAACGTCCGCTGGATGGTTGATTGGAGGCACTACAGCCATATTTGCTGGTGCTGCAGTTGTACGTGGCAGTCTTTCTTCACGATGACCATCGGAATCAAAATCTGTTTCTGATTCTTCCGTCTCAGGCTCCCTCTCTTGTGGCTTTACCTTCATTTTTTTCCCCAGGCCACCATCTGGGTATACCCTTTGTTTGGGAATGTCACGCACTGTCGGCGCCCTAACACTCCTTGTGGTTTTGATGGTGGACCAATCCACCACTTTGTGAAGCACTACCTTAGCATACACCATTCTACAAATGAATAATGGTGCTTCTGAATCATTGCATTCTACAGATCGTTGCTTGTATAGATGCTGATAAACTTGTATACAACGTTCAACAAACTCCGCATTGAAGCGAAAGGTGAGGTTTGCCTTGTCTGAGGTCCTGTGATTTCTGTGGCGCTCGTGCGGAAATAGTTTTGTGATGTGGCACCACTCAATGGATTCCTCGCATGTGGAATATTTCAACGGTTTTGGCTCGCCTTCTCAACCTCTAAATGCCAACTTTGCAGGGTTGTTCAACACATGAAGCCGCTTCTTCATCTTCTTACCACCACGCTTCCGTTCACGATCTTTGATTCGCTTCCTTTCCGCCTTGGTGAGTGGCACTGCCGGAGCTGGGTTTCCCTCCATGGTGGTGTGCTAGGAAAGTCGAGTGTGTTAAAAAACACACCAAGTGCTCAAAACTTTGCCCAAATGGTTTTACAAATCTCCTACGTGGTTGATTACGGTATTGTAATAATACTTTGTAGCCCACCCAAGTATTCAGCAATAAGCCACCATGAGGTAGTTTAGGGCCCAAATTCCCGGATGAGTGACAAAATAAGGTTGAAAGATGGTACGTGGCGTTGTCAAAATACTGTAGACCCCACCCAAGTACTCAGCAATTAGCCACCGTGAAGTAGTTCAAGGCCTGAGTGCCAAGGTGGAGCTTAAAAAAGTGAGGGGAGGAGGGCGCCCACTTCACTTATATAGTCGGGGGGGGGGGGGGGGGCGAGAGGGTCATGGAGCTTTAGAAAAACGCTCACTCGTGGTTCCCACTTTCTGTAATTCCAATATTTTACACATCAAATTCGAAGATAAATGAACGGAGGATATTAGTAAAATGTTTAAGGAAAGATTTAAAATATAAAAAAGAAAAAAAGAAAAAAAAGATCTTCAATAACTATATGAACCTTAATATTGGAAGAGACATCAGAATTATAGCATCAGCAAGCATGTCTACTCAGTTGCATAGCAGTGTCTTTGTTTTATTTTGAAGTACAATCGAAACACCATTTGCTTCAAGAAAATAAAAACCGTATAAAGTCATTGGAGTAGCGTTGAAGAAGGTTGGAAGACAAAATTATAAACAAATTTTTAAATAAGGAATATTGATTTATAAAAACAATTATGACTATGATAAGAGACTCGGGATAGAAAGGGATGAATAACATAGGGTGGAAGAAGTTATAAAGATAATTAAATCTCATAATGATTAGAAACTGAGTTATGCCTTAACGGAATAATGATCTAATGCATAATTAATAATAAAATGTTGACAATGAAAATAAAAATAAAATAATATTACAAGAGATGTGAAAAAATAAAAAAGATCGACATTAAAAGTGATAAAGGGAATAAAATAAAATCAATAGCATAGAGTGGAAGAAGGTTGGATTAAAGATAAAAAAATCAAACTATATATTTTATTGTACATACGAAACAAACAATGCTATAACATATAATTAAAAATATAAAGAACCGTAACAAAGGGCTCAGCACAATTGATTTGGGAGATAAAGGGAATAAAATAAAAGCAATAGCATGGAAAGGAAGAGGGTTGGAGGAGAGATTGTGCATGTACAAAATCTCCGGAGTTTTTATTTTTTGTTAATTTTTTTTTTATTAATTTTTTTTTTCTTTTCTTTATTTTTTTTCTTTTAGGAAATCGTGTAGAGATTCCACTTCCTTCAAAAGAATACAAGAACATAAAAATAAAAGTAAAGATGGGGGGGGGGGGGGGGGGGGGGGGGGGGGAGGCGCGAGCGGGTCTAGGGGGGCGCGCGCGGGTCACTAAGCAGAAGGGGTGGGAGCGGGTTGGCTGGGGGGGCGCACACGGGCCAAGGAGGGGCGCGAGAGCGGATTCAGGGGCGCGAGCGGGTCCGGGGGGGCGCGAGCAGGTTGATGGGGGCGCGAACGGGTATAGGGGGGGGGAGGCGCGAGCGGGTCCGTAAGGGGACTATATAAAGTGAGGAGAAGCTCTTGCCCCCCCACTCCTTTCCACAGCGGCTCCTTGTCCTGACGTGTGAAAACACGCCTTGCTTGGAACTCCTTACGTAGAAAGTCTTAATTGGAGGGGGGGAATTGTTGATTTTTTTTTTCAGGGATTTACTTTGCGATGTCTTCTAGGCAAGGCTCCGGCAAGCGGCCTATCTATGAAGATTTGGATGCTCCAGACGCGGTGGACCCTATGAGTTGTGTAAGAGCTGAATCGCATATTGGTTCTACTCCTTCATCTAGCTCGAAGGGGAAAAAGAAGAAGAGTGTTGGGGGGCACGAGAAGGATGAGGGTTATCCACCATTGGAGTATATGCATTTCATCAGGAAGGTGACCGTCGAGTACTATAAGGCCCGTAGCATACGAATGTTGAAGACAATGTACCTCGATCAAGGAGAGAATGGTATCTACAACCTCCAATATGATTTGGAAAGAGAATTTTGGAGCGCATTGGAAGGGTCAGAGTTCTACATGGATTGTATGACGAAGTATTTTCATAGTCCAAAGTGGTTGACACAACAAGTGAGCAGTGCTACGACAAATGTCATTCATGTGTTTGAATCACATGTGAAAAAACCACAAGGCGAAGAATGGAGCAACCAAGACAAATTGTTTCTTGAGAAACTGAGAACGGTTCGAGATGCATGTCAGAGATTTTCCAAAGGGAAAACGAAGATTATGCCTTGGAATGATCAAGCTCTGAACTCAGCATTGGAAGCGCACATGTATGGTTCACTAATTTGGGTTCCGATTACAGCCAAAGTTGTGCCATTATCTGGCTTCAATGCCGAGGGGGGGTATGGCAAAGTGCAAAAAGTGCGAATAGCCAATATGAAGCGTATTCCAATTCACATCGAAGTTGCAGGAAAACTTTCCAAGGCTAAAATTGAAGAGGATAAGTGAAAGGAACGAGCGATTGAGGCCATGGTTTGTCCGATACAGCATCCGGGTGTGATAAAATTTTGGGCTTGTCACTCTACGACCATGGAAGCTTATACGCTGTGGTGGAACGAAGATTGCCTCCGCAACTTCCTCAAACTAAATGAGAAGGCGTCCGAGGCATCAAGTTACAAACATATTTTGAAGTTGAAGGAAATGCGGATGGAAAACTGCCAGAAAATTGTTGCCTATTGGAAGAACCAAGAAATGTTGGCATGAAGTCTCATCTACGTTAAGGTCATAGTCCTTAAGGCTGAAATCCTCCACAACAATTTAACGCAATCCAACATTTTACTCCACTTTCCACCTCATGACAAGGATAAAGTATATATTGGTGTGTGCGATTGGGGTATGGCAAGCAGAGTCATTGAGAAGAAGGCCTCCCCTTATGGTTTGAGGAACGCCGATGATCTACTACAATTAAAGGAGAGGACGGTAGGAGTTGCACCGGAGATATTTTTTTTATATGGCGACAAAGATGACAAGGAACGCAATTTGGAGCGCATGAAGAGGATGCATCCATGTACAACGCAATCTGATGCATTTTCGGTAGGCCATTTGGCAAAGAAGATATGGAAAGAGGAAGAATGCCCAGAACTCTTCAAGGATCCAATGTCAATGATTGCATTCTCATCAAAGTTGGATGGCTTGGTTAACGAAGATCCTGCGAAGAGGCTTTCACTTGCAAAAGTTGTGGATGATTTGATGAGTCCCCCTTACAACTTCCAAGCTCCCAATGGTTGTTTTAGATACACGTTGTAGTTCCATAGTTATTTACGTTTGGAACATTTTGATTGCCTATGTGGCCTTGTTTGCACATTTCTAATATTTTAATAAATCCTTTTTTCGGCGTATATGTGCTCGGGTGGAACATGAAGTGATATTGCTGGTTTTGTAATGGAATGAAAAAATGTTTAAGAGAAAAACGAAAAAACCTATATGGTCCTTTCACCGAGACTGCCCCCTCAGAAGCTCGCGCCTCCCTTACAGAAGCTCGCGCCCCTCCTCCACTGATGCTCTCGCCCCCCCCTTTCCCCAGAAGGATTCGCCCCCCCTTCTCCATAAGCACTCACCCCCCCTTCCACAGAAGCACTCGCCCCCCCCCCCCTCAGAAGTACTCGCCGCCCCTTTCCTAGAGGTACTCGCCCCCCTTTCAGAAGCTCGCCCCCCCCCCCCCCCCCCCCCCCCCCCCTAGAGAAGCTCGCCCCCCCTTACAGAAGCTCGCACCCCCCCCCCCTGGAGAGGCTCGCACCCCCCAAAGAATTCTCGCCTCCCCTACCAAACACTCTCTCTTCCATGTGAGAAGCTCTCGCCCCTTTAGGAGCTTGTGCCCCCCCCTCATGAGTATAAACGCCACTCATGCATCTACACATACCATTTGTTTTCTCACATGTGACATACTAACACTTGCAGACAAGAGATAATTGAACTTTTTCAGAGACACAGAGAATGACAGGACAATAGCGTCAACAGACGTCTGAGTGGGCTCCGTGGTGGACGTTCCTTGATAAGGACCACGTTTAATGTGTGTAGTGCAATGAGACTTTTCGTTATAAACGACAAAGAGCTATGAAGCACTATGGATTAGGTAAAGGTTCAAGCAAGAGTCATTGTTCCAAGGCCCCTGCCGCCGTATTTAGACGCTTTGCCAATTGTGGTAATGTAAGACCGAAAAGGATGACACATGCGGAGATCTATGGCACTAATGGTGGTGATGGCGAGGCAAGCTTCACACCATGTTCTAGCCAGTCTATGCCTGCTGAGCAATCCACGGAAGTGCCTCAGGGAACGGAGGAGGTCCAAGAGGAGAGGATTTCTCAAGTTGAACCGTCTCAGTCAACTCCGCCTCTAAGCAGAGGCGATTCATGTACACCAAGATCTATGCGGCAACAAAGTTTTACTGAGGCCTATCAGATTGGAAAGCGCAACGATTTGGATGAGAATTGGGCGGGCTTTTTAAACGAAGCAAATGTGCCTTACAATGTGGTTAGACATCCAACTTTCATTGCAGCAGTGGAGGCAACCTCGAAAGCGGGTTTTGTCTACCGTCCACTAGCGCACAACGCAATGCAAACCAAGCACATCTAGCCAACAAAGCAGCTTGTCAATACGAAAATAGAGGAGAAAACCAAGCAGTGTATTAGCTTGTACGGGGCAACTATTTGCTCGGATGGATGGAACAACGTTGTTCGTTGGCCGTTGATGAATGTCATGCTTGTGTGTCCAGCAGGAGATATATTCTTGGGTTCCATTGATACAACGGGGTACAAGAAATCAAAGGCATACATAGCTGGGAAATTGAAAGAGTACATCAAAGAAGTTGGACCGCAGAATGTGGTACATATTTGCTCTGACAATGCTAGTGCGATTTTGGGAGCCATGGACCAGGTGGTAGAAGCTTATCCACACATTTACAAGCAAGGTTGTGCAGCTCACATCATGGACCTCTTACTAGAAGATTGGGTGAAGGAAGCAACCTTCAAAGAGCTGATTATCTTGGCAAAACGCATACCGAATTTTATACGTCGCCGTCATGTGACCATGGCTTTGTTTCGCCAATTCAGCCCGAAGTTGTCTTTGTTGTTACCAGCGGAGACAAGATTTGGATGCCAGTACTTGATGATTGTTTGATTGCTTGAGTTGAGGGAGGCACTAATTCAGGTGGTAGTCCATCAGAAATGAGACGAATACGTGAATACTTTATTCAATCGCCAGTACACACATCGTACTCATGCCTTAGTAGCTTTGGTACGGAGTACCATTCTCGATGAGACGTTTTGGTTACGTTGTGAGGATCTTGTGCATGTTATGAAGCCGGCTGTTGTGACTTTGAAGACCTTTGATGGACAAACACCGGCAATGGGGAGGGCGTGGTTGGCCATGAATAATTTGAAGAAGCATGTGTTCCGTCTACGGGGTGACCCTTTTTTTCTTGACCCCGCTATAGCAGGGCGCTTTGAGAAACATTTTACGAAGAGATGGAAGATGATGTTGACAGATCTCCACTACTCAGGTGCCATGTTGAATCCCTACATTTTCCTAGAGAGCCACGAGCTATTGATTAACGGTGCTGCAAAGTGTGCACTCTTGCAAGTGCTAATTCATTCAAGTGAGTGCCTTGGACTGGACCATGATACTCTGATGTTCGAGCTAACACAATTTGAGGAACGCACCGGTCCATTCAGCCCTTAAGAGGCCCCAAACATTCGACAGACTCGGATGCTACCTCATCAGTGGTGGCAGCAGGTTGGGGGCAATGCGTTGCCCTTGATACCAAAGCGCATCCTTTCGTTATGTGAGCAAAATTGGAGCATATATTCCTTTCTTCACAATAAGGATCGCAACCGATTGGGCGTGAAGAAGGCAGAGGACTTGGTGTACATTTACACCAACAGTAAGCTCCTTCAAGAACGACGTGGAGGGGATCCTGTTATTTGGTACGACAACCAACCGTTCTCCAGAGACTCCGATGAAGAAGTTGCAGCCATGTACGATGAAGAAGTATGTGATGATGATGGAGATGAAGGAGTCAACAATGGAGTTGAAGTTAATGGAGGCGATGGTGACAACAGTGGTGTTCATGTTTATCATGGTGGTATGGATGATGATTATCTAGAGTTACCTATAGACAATGCTGGTGGTGACATGCCACGCAATGAACACGTTAACCAACCGAATGGAGTTTTTGACTGGGCAAGACTTTATGAAGAGGCAGCTACTTCACCTCACCACGTTGTCAATGAAATACGAATTAGAGGCAAGGTCGCATACGATCGAGCAGACGATGATATTGACGATGAATTTGAAGTCAAAATGACTCAGCATCAAAGCGACGATGGTGGCGATAATGATGACATTCACCCTCTTCGTAGCGTTTTCGACAATGACAATGAAGGAGGGGGTAACAACAGTGGAGTGCAAATTCCAATTCCACAAGACGTTGAGGGAGGAGAAGAAGTTGAACAACTCCGAAGCGCTCTGCCAGAAAATGTTGAGGAAACAATCAGGTTCGGAGGTTTGAATGAAATCCCTCCAAGAAATGAACAATCAGAGACAGTTAGAAAGGGACAAGAGGATGAAATTCCTATTGGCCAATTGTTTCAAACACTGCTGCCTCAGAGTATACCTTCAATCGGAGCAGTACTTGCAGAGTTAGGTAGACCTCCCCCACCTCGTTCGAGCAGATCTACTGGGCATGGTTCAATAACTCCAACACTGAATACAAGTGTTCCACTCACATCTTCTGGAGGAGGCCTACCAGCCGGACCTTCTACGACGCGTCGTGGAGTGATACGGTTACGTAAAAGTCCAACAAATGTTCGCCCTTTTTTTTCAGGATATACTGTTGGGACTACCCCCTCTTTACCAGTGGCTGTGGGTAAACGTAGATTACCCGTAATGAATGTGGACGGTATCACCGATAAGACCAAAGGACGGAACGTCAAAAGAATTGTGACTACGGTGGTGGATGGTACAATTGACCACGAATTGCGCAACATTCATTCCACGGTGGAGGAGTATGTGCCTATTAATTGCGGAGATGGAGATGACGAGGGCTCAAAATCCTTAGTGGAATCGGCTTCATCGGAAGATAGTCGTACAGAAGCACCTAATGATGAAGACATTGTTGTAAGAGTACCATTGGGTATGCCCGGTACTGGAAGGAATCCGAAGCGGCGCACCGCCAAAGAAAAAAAAAAAAGTAATACATCTTTTAGCATATTACATATAGAAGTTATATAGAGAAAGTATAATATATATGACTCCAATTTATTTTTTTTAAATCACAAAAAAATATAATATATATATTTATACGTAAAACATATATGTTAACCTTAGTCAATGTCTATAAAACATTAGCTAAGGCTATTGAATGTAATTTTGTTACGACATGAATTAAAACTTCTCTCATTTATGTCACTATGAAAACTTCACTCATGTCTTAATTTCCTTCAATGCCTGATTTTTGTTCCCCGCTCGCGCCCCCCCTTCGCAGGCGCTTGCGCCCCCACCCACCCCCCCCCCCCCTTCGCAGGCGCTCGCGCCCCTCCCAGTCGCTCGCGCCCCCCTTCCCAAGACGCTTGCCCCCCCCCCCCCCCTCTCCGAAGGCGTTGGCGCCCTTCCTCTTAGCCATGTCATCCTCCGTGTCAACTCTATATGTGGAATATTTGGTGACATGTTAGACGCATGGCATCCTAGGTGGCCAAGGTAACTTCCATTTCACCATTTGGGCGGTCAACCGTAAGTCTCGGTCGAACGGACCTCCCCTGACCCTTAACGGACGGACGAGCGGACCGGACGGACGGACCGGTCCTTATGTCCGATGAACAACCCTGCCACTATCCAGTGCTCCCTGTAAAAGGCCCAAAACAAAAAGGAAAAAAACTACAGTACCTAATATCTAGCAAAATGTAGACTAATATCTAAGCATAACTTGCTCCACCAAGGCATAGCCACGGCCATAGCCACCTTCTTCGAAAACCAAGATCCTCCAAGACACCAACTGTAGGTTCCTCGTGAAAAAACCCGCCTAGATAGGAGACTAGTTGGCCGACGCACACGCTATTGAAACTTGCAAAGTCAAGGACAATTTGCACTCTACGTGGGGAGGCAAAATGTTACCCGTCCACAGGCACCATGGCAAAACTAAGAGACAACCAAGACGAACAAGGAGTTAACTAGATCGCCACCAAGGCAGACAAGGAGTTCAAGGATCACCACCATAGCAACAGAATGTTAGAAGCACAAAAATAGTAGTATTTGGATAGTATAAAAGGCTAGTATCAAACAGTAGTTGCTCTCTTGGATTTCCACGGCACGTGAGCTAGTTATATATTACTAAGCCTAGCGTAGAGACTCTAGGGCCTCGTCCTAGACTCTTATACTCTTCTAATCTGTGTTTGCCGTCAGGCCTTGCATTGACATCTTAGCAGTCTATGAAGTAAAGGCACTTGTTTTTCCTTATATTCTATTTGCCTTATGCTATGTGCATCTACTCTGTCTGAATTATTCCTGAGACGCCTAAATACTTAGAGCACTGCCTGCCTGATTGCTTTACTGTTGCGGATCCTCTAACATTCTTGAAAAACACTTGGATCTCTTGGAATTTCCTCCAAAGACGCCTCAGCTACTATACGAGTCCAGAAAGGACCCCAAGCGTAGCGTCAACCCTGTATTGCCTCGGTAGTCCTCTGCAATAACCGGCACCTGCTGGTCGCACCATCTTCTAAGACCGGTTCCCTCTTTCTGCCTCTCTTTGTTGATTCTACACCCGCTCACCCCTTAACCTCCCTGACGTCTCAGCCCTCGTGCATAATCGTCCATAATCATAATCCAGTCTTGCAGCTGCATTCTTTTTATAGAGGCTGTTGCTTCATGGGTCCTCAGTGTTCTTAGCTACTTTGCATGTCTTTTCCTTGGACTACTTGAGTAAGCTCAATTTGCAACATCTGGTCAAACATACAAAACCCATATTTGCTAAATTTTATGTGGCACTCATCTGTCAAAGCATGTCTTTGTTTTCAAATTGATTCTTTCTTCAAAAACTTTAGATGAATATTTTCGTGCATAATCGTAATCCGAAAACGACATATTACAAGTTACTATGAGATTGAGAATTTTAAATCTTGATTCAATGGGATGAAAAAGTTAATTAGTTCATATTCAAAAAAGTACCGAAGAGGAGATGCATAATTTTTGCAGAATTTAAGAACAATGAGGAATCCAAAACTTTAGTCATAAGTGTCTATTGTATCTTTTCAATGCTTTCAGACTAAAACTTTTCTCTATCTATTGGCTCCATGTTGATTGGTTCCAACACTTAGATTCTTCTCTTTTGCTATCCGAAGAACATAAAAAAATCCAGCACATTCTGTGCGGTGATGCTGGTCCAACTCTCCACCAAATTGAGCAACCCATTGTCCAGTTAGATGTAGGGGCAACGATGCGAGAAGCTGGTCCTTAAATTTTTTGCACTTGTAATTCTGACTAGCAATCATTTCTGCAACGCAAGTGGGATGCAAGAAGCATCTTCACAAAGATAGCACTGCGGCTTTCCATACAAACCCTAAGCCATAGTAAGAACAAGTATCCTTCCCTATAATACCCAAAGGAGGAATGGAAGACTCATGCGGATATTCGAAAACTCTTGGAGTCTTCATGGTTAACATTTTACCTCCAACCTTCTCAACATTGGCCTTAGCGCTCTCCCAAGCTAGAGTGGCTCATCTGTGAGAAAACCGGTGCTTATTTACCTCTGACCTGAGTTCAAGTACTCGACTTTGTAATAGTCCATCAACATCTTGCAGCTTTGCAATTTGAACTGAAATAGACTCCATCTCACTGCTCAGAGCCTGGTACTTTTGCGTTGCTCCCCCTTCAAGTAGGACATGCCTCGTCTTTTTCTGTAATTCAGAATACTTCGCGTTTAGAGCCTCCTCCGCAACTTCTGAAGCCTCGGTGGTCATCTTCTCGAGGGCTGCATTGTATCTCTTTACAGAACCCTCCAAGACAACATTGGCACTATTCATCTCATTACTACGTCCACGCTCTTCCTCATGAGCAGCTAACAATCCTTGAACATTTGCGGCATCTTCCTCTAACTTCCATGACAACTCCTAGATGATTCTACAAAGGCCCTCAACTTGACATCAGGTTGAAATTGGTCCCAACTTAGCTGGATTTCGCCTCGCATTCTTCAATCGAGCAATGTGCCGGTCAAGGGCCTCAGCGCACCAGTTCACAAGCTTGTTATGAACAAAGGTTGCATAACCAGCCTTGAGAAAACGTAAAGGAAAGTAGGTATTGTCAGGCTTGTTCCCATATACCTTGAAGAAATGATGTTGGAACTTCTTCAGCAGCTCAAGATCCTCGCACCTAGCTAGTTCTTAGCATCCCTTTGTTGCTCCTTCCTTCCATATTGCACTGATTTCTTCGTCCCTTATAAAGCTGTACACTTTGGCCATATCCTTGATAAGAGGTCCTTGATCACATAAGCCCACTACAACGGTGAAAAACTCTCTGCCGTACTTTGCATACCGACCCATCAGCATTGGAGTCGCTACTATCATCTTCTCGCAGATATCACCTTGTATATCATCTAGGTCAAATGGCTAATCAAATTCCTCTGCGCAATACCATTGCTTGCTTAAGCTCTCGTCTACTAGGTTCTGGGTCATTTCCTCATCACTCTCAACAGCATTGTTTGGGGTAGCAGATGGACCAGAGTTCTTGGTTTGCTGCTATCTGTTTGCTCTCCTCCTTTTCAATGTCATGACCGCGGTTTAACAAGAGATACGCTTCAAACACCATCAAGGCAAAAACTTAGACACATTAAAAACTATAGACAAGCGAAAGTGTGGAGCCGCGTTTCGAAGACACAGAATTAGAGATAACTGTAGAGGTATCGTTCAGGACGGTTGTGTGCAAGAAAATGTACGTAGTTATAGACATAAATGAATCGACGTATCTCAGATGGAGACAATGTAATCCCAAGCTTCATTGAACATGCCATTGCAATTAATTGCTGAACATCTAACCCGTCACCCTAACCTTTACCGAATAGATTCCACATTGCATGATAAATTTATTAAGAGAATGAAAAAAATAATATTACAGGAGGACTTAAATCAAGCTGATCGAAAAGGTTGATGAAGAAAGGTAACAATAAGGAAAAAAACAACAAAAATAAGGACAGAGGATTAGTGAAAAATAAAAAAAATTATGAAGAGAGAAGAAATAATAAAAAAGACCAAGGCTAAAAAATAATTATTGAAAAAAGGGATGAAGAATAACAAGTTAAAAGAATAAAGGTGAAAATAATTAAAAAAAAACTCGATTTTTTTTTTAAAAAAAAGGTTACAAAAACAATATAATAGAGGATGATTCACAAGTCTGTTGAAGATGGATGAAGAAATTAAATAAAGTAAAAAAGAAATAACAAGAAGAATGAAGAGTTACAGAATTCTTTTTAAATTAAATTGAATAATAAAATCATTGACATGATGGGAGTCCTGGCTTGATTATATGAATAATTGATCATTATGTGTATATATTTATTCAACTGAAATCAAATATAAATATCCGTTTTTAAAATTTACAATTTTTTGTTCACATATGCAAAAGTTTTGCATTCATAATTTCATAGACATACCAAACTCATCTATACTTTAGGGAGACCCAAATATTGTCATCTAGAATGAAATTCTCTCCTGGTTCCAGCCACAGAGATTGGTTACTATTGCCACTTAACAATGTCCTCAACTGATTTAACTCGTTGCAACTAAGTTCCCCAAGTAACGGTGTTTCTAACCTGCCATTTCTAATCGGATCTGCTAATGACCAAGATCTCTTAAAAATGTTCCACTTCACATTGAAGCGAACTGCTTCATACTTGTCCTTGGAAGGCTAGTGCCCTCCTATGTATGAATCATAATCCCATTTAGCAAGTCAGAGGCAAGTGTATTCAGAACTGCTGTCAATCTCCCATTTCCAAAGCTTCAAAACAGCACGAGCATTCTCGACATCTTGAAATGTGGTTACCGGTAGAGGAGACCAACACTGTGCTATACTAGAGCCCACAAATTCCCAAAGGTCAGGTCCATCTGCCATCCTTCGGAGCAAATCCTGAAGAATTGTTTCACAAGCTATAACTTCAAGGGAATTGCTCATTCTCTCAAAATCATGTCTACCATAAGCAAGATTCAGTTCAACAAATTGATGATCTGAAATAAGTTGAACTCAAACTTCCTAGGTTTATATGGGATAATGATTGGCTTAAAAAGCTACAATAGATCTTATCCAAAGACGAAGAAATAATCAATAAGGTCAAGCATATTTGGGAGGTATAAAATTTTGGACTCATTATCAGCATTATTATACTCATGATTTTAAAGATTCCAAGATGTTTTCAACAATATAATATCTGCTATGCAAAATTCCTTTAACTATGGCAGAAGCGATGAAGACATGGACCTCGCTTCAAAATTTAGTTTTAATATTCTCAGTTATATGCTGTGAACATGACGTCATCACGACGTAAGCCCTAATTTTATGTCTCGATGTAAATGTAGTTTATAAGTGAGTGTGAAATAAAGTGGTTTCAGATAATATATCCACGGAATTAGATACATTTTCTAAATCCAAATACTAAAAATAGTATCTTAAATTTAATACTTCTCCACGGTTATAGGTTGCATTCTTTTCCCAAAAACTTGGTCGAAGGTCAAATCTCTGCTCTCCCATCTCCACTCTCCGCTCGCCGCTCGCATTATAACTTTCCTCGGGTTAAACGGGTATTCCACCCGAAAGCCCAGGAAGCCAACCGCCGTGAGCCATTGAATCCCCGTCTCTATAATCCTTGGCAGTCTTAATTGCCCCGCCCTTGAATAATTTTGCAAGCGCACAGCATGGACGACTGGTCCCACGCGGTCCCACGGCCCTCTCGCACCATCTTTCCCTTCCGAGACTAATTTTTTCCCAGCCAATTTTGTTTTTGTTTCCTTCACCCCTGCCTAGTCTCGCATGGGCCCACTTCCACCTTAGAGGTGTTGACCCCCTTGCCACCTCGGCAGCCTCGGTACCCCAGCCGCCTCATCACCCACAATCTTGTCTGTGATCCCTCAACAAGGGTCTCATCTAAGAAGGGTACTTTGGGTGGAGACAGGGGACCCTTGTTGTTTGTGTTCTCTTTGAAGTGGCATGACAATACGCCATCAACATGGCGAGACGGCCGTTAACGATGGTGGCCGCTATGTTTGTCTTCATGTGGTATGCTTTTTGCCCAAATTGCCTTATGTTATTTGCGTCTTGTTGTTGTTTCGTATGGTCTCGAGGTTTGTTTGTTGGTAGAGGTTCGATCCCCGACCTATTGTCTTATTTAGATTCAGTCTTGCCTTTCCTTTGACGAGATCTCGATGTAGGGTTTAGGTTTTAGCATGGTGTAAGCATACTTTGGAATCCATACCACCTGGAAAGCAGCGCTACCTTTCATGAAGAAATTGTGAGTGCCTTCATTGTGATTTTAGAGCAATTCCTATTTACATTATGTGTGTTTGTATTTGTAAATTCTAGATTGCTTAGAGATTAGGCTTGTGCTTCTGTTCAGGGATTTGGAGATTCAATTTAGGTTTATATTTGATTTGTCTACCGCATTTATGCGTGGATGTCATCAATGTTTTAGGTTGTAAAGTAAAGTTACTCATAACATGTCTCGCCGATCTCGATTAGGGTCTCTTCCTCCGGGGCTCGCAGTGGGCTTTCAATTATATAGTAATGTCTAACGTTTATTATCATTCTATCTTGTTAAAGGATCCAACAAGACTTAATTTACAACGTTGAAAACGTTATTCTTAATGTTATTATGTATTGAAGGTCTTGAATATGGCTCAATTTAGGTCTCGCAATAGTTAGGATTATCATCTGGCCGTAGGTCAATCCTTAAACCGACCATAACAATGTCATTTTACAAGGAGTTCAAATTTGTAGGGCAGAATGGTACAACAGATATTTAGCGACGCTGATTTGAAGGCACTAAGGATTTTGTGGCGAGACAAAATTGTGCACGAGCGAATGACCATATACAAGAATCAATACTTGGATACATGGCATGAGGATGAATGGACTTGAATGCTCGTCAAATGCTTGACAAATGCCACACACCTCCGGTGTTCTTCAACCACAAGAAGTTTTATAATTGTGTGCTTTGTCCGAGGGATTGTAGACGCTTAATGCAGAAGCATTGACTCAACAACCATTGTTGCTTAGATCATGAGGCGTTGAAGTTCTTCTTCAACGCATTGGAGCAAAATTAGCAGAACCTTCTGGTTGAACGGGACAAGAGAACTCCAAAGGAGCAAATTGCAGATTGGTGGGCAAAGCATTCTAATGGTCAACCACTGCTGTCAACTCCGAAGCAAGAGGTGAAGCGGAAGCCTCTTCTGGAGCCGGTCTTGCTCGGGGTAGATTGAGACGGCAATGATGACGACGACTTCAAGGATGTAATTTTTCACAAGTCGAAGAAGCTGCGTGAGAAGGCCAATCGAAAGCCCCAACAAATCAACCCTGCAGGTAAAGAGGACAAGACTAGACATGGTGTTGCCTTGGTTGAACTTGCGAGCAAGATTAGAGTCTTGCAGCCTCCAAGACGGTGTGAGCCAAGACGGATCTCTCTCAAGTTTCCATGTCTCGATCCGAGACACACCAGGAGACGCCCATCGAAGTATTAGAGGGTAGGTGGACAATGCAAAAGGCTCTGGAAAGGGCAAGGAAGAGATTACACTCTTGGTGTGAGACATAGATCAAAGCGGCCAAAGTGAGGGGAAGGAGTGGGACATGGCGTCGGGTCAAGACGACAAGGCTATAGAGGAGCTGAAGGTGGAGACTTTGCGAGACAATATTGCCTCAAGGTCAACGAGGGCTGCTGAGGGAGGGGACTACGGCAACAAGAAAAAGCGGGAGCTGCCCCCTCATGTTGACGGGGAATCAGAGAAGAAGGAGAAGGTGGACTACAGGGTCTACAAAAGGAAACCCTTCCAGCCATCCAACTCCGGTAGTAATGCCATGGCGGCGGAGGGAGTTTTTGCGGAAATTGGGGGTGATGGTCCGGGAGCAGAGGAAGTTGTCTCGGAAAGCGACCGTCTCCACATGCAGCGCGAGGAAGTTCTTTTGCAATTCACACGGGACACCGAGACAGCCATACGAGAAGACACAGTTCTAGCACCAACGCTTCTTTCTAGAACCAGTCTTGCCATCCTTCTCATGGTGTGCGGCCTAATGAGGAACGAGACAAGGATGTGCTTGTCTTCGACACTACATGAAATGGTGGAGAAGGTCTTGGCCTTTTGGAATGGGGACGGCTTTGAAGATGCAATATGCTAGACCGAAGGCAAATTCTCTCGTCTCAAGCGTCACGTGAAAGTTTAACTTCTCTATAGGGATGATGGTACTATCGTCTTGTTTGATTTGATGTCTCCCGTGGTGGACTTCTTTGTGTACTTACATGTGCTCCTCTTTTGCAACAATCTGACAGATACACGATCGAGGATGTCGGCAAGGTCAATGACACTATTTCATGGCTCGAGGGCAAGGATGCAATGGACGTCAAGGCACAAAGTGGATGCTTGGAGACGCATAGGTATTTTGAGAACCTCTTTTTAGTTAAAGAGTATCGGGTGAGAGAGGCCGATATGTAGAAGTGTGTTCGTGGAGAAAGGGAGGAGTGGGTACGCTAGTAAGTATGTTGGTAGGACAAGACGAAGGCGGTGGACGTGAAGACATGCGTGTGTGAGTGGCATCCACTATACCACACGTGTACAAGTAACAGCTTGCTGTCTCAGAGGATGCCACCTCTGCAATGGGAGCATACTATGGAGGAGGCAAAGGTTGTTATCAATGCGCTCAGTTCTAAGACGACTTACATTGTAACCCTCACAAGAGCATGCTTGCTTTGCTTCTACAACATCTTGGCCAGGGGGGAGTATGGACTAGTGGACCCGATGAGTAGAGCCACTAATATACCGACGCTTCGGAGGTGGCTCAAGATATTGAACGTTTTGAAAAAACTTCCGCAATGCTTGTTGCATTGGGCATGCTCTGTTTGGTGTACCTGACGGCGCAAAGAGGGACATGGGATTCGCATATGAGGTATCTACAGCAGCATTGAAAGCAATGCAAGACGGTGATTGCGAGGACATCTTGAAGTGGGTCGCGCACACACAGATGCGCGGTCTAGAGGACTACACCGTCTCGGTGCCAATGACATTCTTAGGATTGTAGTGCAATATGTCCTAGAAGTCTGTCTGGAGATGGGAAGGTCCAACAGATCATTTACGAGAAACTCTTGTATGACGGGAGGATTTGGACCTCCACTACTTTCCAATACACAATTTTGTACTCACGTGAATTTTTTGGAAGACCATTTTTTGGAGCTTGGACTCCGCTCGGAGGTAGCTTGTATGCGTGCGGCGAGCGGCGAGCGGATATTTGGAGGGCGACGAGCAGAATATGAAGGTCTAAATCTAAAAACAGTAATATTATTACTAATAATAAAAACTATTATTAGCAGATTCAAATATTCTGAGAATATTACTATTTTTGGTAATAATTATGACCCTATAACCGTGGACTGAAATTCACTCTTTTTGATAATTTTCAATCTAGGTCCTCTATTCCTTTAATTAAAGTTGAAATGACCGATAAACTGAATTACAAATCCTAGGTCATTTTCTTCAAATTACTACATTTCTACCGTTCTCTTCATGTCATTTTGTTTTTTTTTTAATTATTTGAATTAACTTCTCTTTCAACATTCTTCAGTTCTACCCATCTTTTCAATTCCAATTCTAGCTATTGTTTTTTAATCTCCAGTAAATGTCTTTACAGCGTTGATATTAATCGCCATTTAATCTTCCATTTTTTGGTGTTTAATTTTTTTAATGTATATATTTTTTTTATTGTTTTTTCATTTGAATTATTCCCTTTGAATTTTTACTTTTAAATACTATATACGGTTCGTATTAACGCATCATCTTTAAATTGCATTTATTATCTTTTATTTATTTATTTATTTTAATTTTTTTGACCTTTTATCATTTAACTCTTTTTTATCATTAATTCTTTTTATCTTTAATCGTTTTCTATTTATTTTTAATTTTCATACATTTTATCTTTTTATTGTTTTTATTTTGTATCTTCATTATTTTATTTTATTTTACCCGGTTTCTTTTAATTTTTCAAATTATATATATATATATATATATATATATATATATATATATATATATATATATATATATATATATATATATATATATATATATATATATATATATATATATATATATATATATATATATATATCTTTTCTCTTATTTGATTTTTAATTTTTTAAATCATTAATTCTTTTTTTTTTTAGTTTAATTCCATCATTTATCCTTTTTGTTTTTTTATACTTTTTTTCTACTTTTGCACTCTTTGTATATGTATATTTTATCTTTTATGTGTTTTTTCTTTTAATCAATTAATTTATTCATTTTCTTATTCTTTTATCTTTTATCTTTTTTATATCCTTATTTTTTTTTTTCATTCGTCTTCTAATTTTACTATATTTTAATTCTTTACCTTTTCATTTTTTATTTTCTATCTTCTGAAAGAGCTTCTAGTTCACTCTCAACTGTTGGTTTAAGGTATTTTTTCTACAAATTAATCAAAACAGTGATAACAAACCTATTCATGCCATGGAGTGGTATAATATTTAAACATTCTTATATATCCCACTATTGAAGGGCGCCGAGCATCTACCTCCTTGATATTTAAGTAGTGGCAGTAGAAGCTCTCATCCTTTTTGTTCGTGCTCTTCTTGAATCAAGTTCCAAGAAGAGCGTGTTGTGATATGGAAGTTGCCAGGGAAACCACTATCTCACTTGGTGATGTCGTTGGCCCATTTCATCCGTATGTGGAGGTCGAGGAGGAAGAGGAGTTAAAAGGGTGCAATGAAGGGCATTCTGGAAATGATGGTGTGGAAGTAAAAGTAGATGTGATAGGAGACCTAGTGGCTGTAGAAGAGCCAAGTGTTCTCGTAGTTCCCCTGGAGGAACCGGTTGTCCCTTTGGCACCTCATGCATACTCCAAGGTCAGGAAGATTCCACCGGGGACTTATTCTAGGGAGGCATTACGTGGAAAGAGTGAAGCTATTCCATTGTTGAAACGTCCCCGCCTACGACAAGTGCCAATTGGGGAACGAACAATGAATGTCAATGTAGCTTGTCCTGTAGGCAGGGAGTAGTTTGTGATTGTGCTGAAAATGCGAGGGGGATACCTAAACGCATTAAGTTCAAGGAATAAAATCTATATTTAAATGTATTCATGGAGTGAGTACAGTCCAATTGTGCGTTGATATAAATAAAAAATGCCACTTGTTGAAATGAATGCTATTGTAACACAATGTAATAAATGTGAATGACAAAACCTTTATATTGAAATAGGCAATACGAGATTTGTATTGCTGACTCAGTACAAGGAAAATTACAATCACCTCAGGCTAAGTATCCGCATGAACCACTGTCTACTATGCATACTCGAACCCATAATAGTAGAGTGCCTCCTATTTTTTGGCCAAGGGGTGTGTCAAGATTCCGTTCTCTAGGACTAGCTTGACTTCGTTGAAACTAAAGGTAGGCGCACGGATGAAAAGCTCGGCCTCCAGATTACGGTTGCAGACCTTTAAAAGGATGTAATAAATATGTTTACAGTATGAAAACTGTATCTTACCTCGAAACTTAGTCATCGTCTTCCTGAATGCTGGACAAGTGCAACTCGGGTAAGAGGTGATAATGATGTGGTACTGTGTGATGTTTGGAGCAACGCCCGAATCCAGCCCGATGATGCAACCATGGCTTGGATGAGGTATCATGGTGATGGAACGGAGGCGAGCCTTGAGGGACTGAGAGGAGCCCATGGAGAGTCGCTGCGCCGGGTTAGGTCGAGTTGCTGTGCGTTTGACCATCTTCCCATCTCGCTTACCAGGGTAGCGGTCAGCTTCTGCTGGAATCGGCAACGAAGCGAGGTTTGACAGGCTGACGGGTTTGACCCGGCATGACAGGCTGACGGGTGCAGAACTCATCTGCTCTAGGCATATCAAGCATGGGATCTTCAAGGACTACAGGATTTCCTGTTTTCTTCGCCCTGCGTTCCGCCATTTGAAGCTTGAGTTTCTTCTTCGAAGGTCCAGTTCCGCCTACGTCACCTTTCAGGAACTAGTAGTAGTTTACAACGTGCAGAAAGCCTCGAACGTAATCGTCCAGAGTCGCAACATAGAGGTCGCTGCCGTTGTTACCTGATGCTTGTAACCACTTATTGTGAACTGTTTCGGCGAGGTTACAGGTCGGCATCTCTGTGAGTTCTTCTTCAGTAAATTTCTGCAGTTTAAGCAATTACAGTAATTAGAATCAATTATAGAAGTGATGTCAATTAAGTTTACCTAAACAGAAAACAAGTATAGTAGAAGGGTTTAGTAGCATCATACTGCAGACATGAATCCACCCCACTGACGGTAGCGGTGGTGCTAGAATGCGAGCCAAGTCCCTAGATTGGTTAGGCCCTTCTCTCCCACGACCCCAGTAGATATCCACCATGCCTGCAAGGCATGATAAAGAGTGGCCGCCTCTGTCAAAGTCGTTGCTGTCCTATATTGGTTGCACATCTTCTTGTGCTGTTCCCGGAGCTCTTCGGGGAAATACTTGTCTGTATACTGGACCATGTTCTGGGTCCAGTGGAACAAGCAGGACCTTTCCCGATCCTCCATTTTATCTTCCTTGTTTCCATTTCCGTAAAGGATACGCACCGCATTCCAATTCGCTTGTGCTTTGTCCGCCATGAAGCCCTTGAAGTTTGGCGCTGCAACGCCATTCCTCTCCATAACGATGTTGAGGTTCTTCCAAAAGACCAGCTAGGCCTCAGTGTCCTCGGATTGCATGTCGCAACTTGCAATCGTCATGACGCGGCAGTAAGTGGGGTCATATACATGGCAAGCCATGGTGGACCAGTCTTGTACACGCTTTACGTGGTCGAACATAATCCAAGCATTTTCAAGATCCCCACCAGGTTGCATTCTGGTGACCAAGTCGACACCACTACCTGGCCCAACTTCTGACATCTTGAAGACGAAGACCTTATCTCTCTCAGCTCCCTGGCCCGGAAACTTGTTCTCCTGGACGAAGGCCCACAAACTGATCCCATGGAGTTTGGTGATGGCGTCCATGACACCGTACCTTCTCAATCGCTTGAACGTCATCACCTTGTTGCGGATATTTGGGGAAGCCATATCCTTGCACCGGTCAAGTACAGGAATGAGCTCCTCCATGCTCAGCTTCTTTGGTGGTGCGTCCTCAGGCTGTAGGAGGTAGTTCCCAATCAGAATCTTTCTGGCCTCCAACACAACGGCGCTCTTCGTAGCCCGGGGAGTATTCTCCACCTGCTCTTCAATCAAGCTATTGATCTCTTCCTTAGTGTCTCTATAGTCTCCAACCTTCACTGGATGATTATGTGTTCCTTGATGGATACATGCCCTAGTCTGGTTGGATTCACCTAGAACGTAATAAATCTTGGCTCCGCATGTAGCGATACATGCAGGAGGTTCTTTACATACGTTGCAGACAAGTGTTGCATCCGCTGGAGTTGGCTGATTCACTGTAAAAGCTTGATGGGTACTACACTCAAACTCAGTCTCGTTTACCTCAACAATTCGAGGTCGACGGTTGAGAAATTCACATTCTTTGTTGACGCAGCGCAGCCTACCAACGCAGGTGGAGTAGCGGAACGACAGGCCGAACTCGTTAGTGATGTTGGTAGTGATTGTCTTCGTCCAAACGTGGCCGTCGTAACGCTTGTCCATCCCCTTCATAGCCTTCGCTTGCGTCTTGTTAGCGCCGTCACCAACTGAAGGGAGCTCGAAGATCACATTGTTGTTGAAGACTGCAAGTAAGTACTCCACCTTCTCCTGTCTAACTGAGGAGAAATCTATTCTCTTCAGAATATTTTTCCTCCCAGGTCTCTCTGCAAGTATCCTAATGAGTGGCAGTACATTGATAGTCTCCTCCTTTGATGTCTTGGAGGTACTGGCACATTTGTCTGGTAGTGTAGCTGGCGTGCTGGATACTATAGTCTCTCTAGGCAAAGCAGGTGATGCCTTCAGGGGACTAGTCTCTTCATCTGAGGAGAGGGAGATGACTGGTGTTACATCAGGAGTGTCCAAGCCAGGCTCTACCTTTACCTTCACATCACGAGGCAGAGGATTCTGAACAGTAGATGATCTACGAGGAGTGAGAATCTCAGTAGACGCCTGCAACTGGAACTCTGTAAGACCATAAACTCTGTATCTTCCAGGATAAAGGTTCTAGAACCTGTTATCGTCATCATCTTTCTCAGAAACCTGATCTAGCGTATGTGTAATCTCATTTGTCTCATCATCATAAATCTCTTCCTCTAAACTAACAGTCTCCTCTTTGAAGTGAAATATGAGGCTAAGGCGTTGTGCCGTTACAAGTGCCAAGCCATCCTCATCTACACGTACTGTAAGTGGAATATCAACACCATGTGCTCTGAGCACGGCCATGCCTAACACTATGTCTGCAGGAAGATGAGTCATTCTTTGCTGTAGGTGTTGATGTTACAAGAATGCCACTAGAGGTAGATGTATAACTTGAGAGGAATAGTTCATTGTTGTAGCTCTATTTATCCAGGAGACTCTAACCATTCGTTACTTCTAAACGACGCTAATTTCTCATTCATAGATGTAAAGCAAGACCAATTTTAGCTGTAAACAGATATGAAGCTGCCAGATGCTAACTGATCTTTTATGAGTCGTTATAATTCATGGTGGACATTCTATTTAATAAAGACTTTTTTATTTTAAGAAACATGCCGTCAAGGAGATTACTAAAATCTAGTTCTTGTACTGTCTTTTGTTTTTTTGTTTCACAAATAGAATGAGACTTATGCTACCTCTGCCCACGATCTACACGATCAATACTGCATTGAATTGGCATGGGCCCTACTACTACCATAGTGCAGTGGCATAGACATCTTCCTCGTCTCACGGAGAAGTAAGCAATTGTATCAAGACCAGTGAGCCCTTATTGTGTAGGATAGTAGGATGCTTTCGCATAGAGGTTCTTGATATGCAGGCCCCATTGAAGGCCAAGAAACGAAGAAGAGGAAGTCATTTTAGTACGAAAAGAGCGTTGATGGCTAGTCGGATCGCGAGGGACAAGAAGAAGAGAACCGAGTCTTTGGAAACTGCAGGACTTGCAAAGGTGTTAGATTACTCGTCTGCTGCGGGGACACCGTTAGTTGTTGTAGCAGAACATATTACAAAGCAGTTAACGAGGGGTGCTAGAAATATCGTGAAGAAAACAACTGAACTTCAAGAAACCCCGAACTATTCGCCAGAGGTATGTTGAGGAAATTTTAATTTCTTTGATGCGAGATTGCATTTGAGTCTCTTTCCATTCCCTTATTTTTTTGAACAATTTTACAACAGACTTAGCAATTGCCCATAGACTCTTGAAGTTCGTAATTTAGGCCAAGCTTACCATGATACTTCATTGAGTTCTTAGCACTGAGGTCCTTTCAGTTGATTTGACGTGTTACGTTTGTATGATTACATGCGTTGCGCAATGTGTTGATTATTTTCAGTACCATAGCCGCCACGACAAGGCTACCCTACCCTAAGCTCTAGCCGAGCCATCGTCTCCCTCTTAGTTACCCTAATTCGTCCCATTGTTCTTATTCTCCCCTCGCGGTCTCCTTTATTTCTGCACTGCTGGTCGTCGCTCTTTTTTGCCTGCTGATTTTCTTCACTTTGCCCCTTGCAGTCTCTCTTTATTTCTACACTGTCGCGAGTCGCCGGTCCTTTGCACTCTGCGGACTGTAAGCTGACCTATATCCAATGAGGTTTGTTTTCTTGCATGTCGATTAGCTATCTTGCGAGTATTGTTAGGTTATCGGATTAAGTCCTATATGTTTTGCTGGTCGATGCAGGAGATGGAGACCCAGTCTGGTCAGAAGACCTCCACGTCGTAGAATATGGAAGAGGAGGAAGAAGCTAGCCGCAGCTCAAAGGAGCCACAGTCGGGGAGTGGACAACTATATCGCGACCCTCAGGACGACGACGAGGTTAGGATGGAGGATACTGAGGCGCTAGGAGACGGCGACAATGAAGAAGCAACGCAAGGCGAGAAGGAGGATGCTCTACCTGAAGGTATGTCATCTGGGTTTAATGTCGTTGCCAGCGACGCCAGAGTCAGTTGGTTCACTGAAACCGATGCCGGTACCGGCGGTGCCTTCTATGGCGACCTCGCGCATTGCACTTGCACAACAATGCGCATGTAGTGAGCAGCGAGGGTGCCCTAGAAGGCGACGCCGGTACCGGCATCGATTTCCGAGCAACAACTGATTCTGTCTTCCATGGCGCCTCTCAGGTAATCCCTTACCCTGCCCATTTTTGCAAGTGTTTTCTTCGTGGGCACGATGTGTGCGCTAAGCTGTCGCCGGTACCGGCGCCCATCCTTAGACAGTGACTAGGAAGAGCCCAATGGTTTAGGGTTGCTCTTTGAGGGTATCGGGGATGCATCTTGGGCCGCTTGACTGCTGAGTTTCTGGGTTTTAGGGCTGTTGGGTTGCGCTGCTTCTCTGCACTGAAGCTGTTGCACCGTTGAACTGCCCACACCTGGGGCCTTAAAGTATACGTCGCCGGTACCGGCATTACATTCTCGGCACTCTGTTTAATTCGCTGCTGAGAATTCAAGGTGTTGCTAAGGAACAATGCCGGTATTGGCACCTTTGCAATGGTGTCTGTTGTGCGTCTAACCTTACATCTACAACATCAGACTAATTTTATCTCTATTGTGCAGTTCCATTGACAGAGCGCGAGGTCAACTAGATGCTCTATGACTTAGTTGCGAACCAGACGGTCAACACCGCTTCGAGGTTGGAGAAATTCAGATGGCAACCGAAGAACAAAGGCCGGCTCTTCATTCCCCTTTGCCGTATGATCTCGTTGCCCGTGGTAAGACCGTACTTGAAGAACGATGTATCAAATCTACAGGTTCACTTCGTCAGAGATGGCTACATGGAGGGCAACGGCTATTTGTACATGGCTCTGGAGGATAACCACGGACACACATCTGAGGTCACACCTGCAATCAAAGAATCCTGGTCAAACAAATGGAAGGAGGTGAATGAGGATTTCGAAGCAACCCTGCTTGCAAACGATGATCTAAAGGTTTTTTCAAAAAAGATGTTTATGGTTTGGGATGGAAACCACAGGTTGCAAGCTTGGTTGCCGATCATTGAGCAGTATCATGCTGGTGACATAAACTGGCATTACCGAGTTGAGAGCGTTGTACTTGACCCCAAGGGTGAAATTCCATCGGTGCTCACAGCCCTTCACGAAGTGAACTGGTAAGTTCCAAATAATTTGATTTATCCGATAATGGTTAGTATACTATTTGCTGGGATATGAATTGTTAATATTCCATTGCTGTGAATATGTAGGAGGAACCAGAAATCGCATGTCTCTACAAACCTTGTGCATAGGCTATACCGGATACAGAACATAGCTCCTGAGCCAGTGGAGTATTTTGAAGGGCTTGTTTCGCGGTCTGTGATCGATGCTGCAAAGAAAAAACAGTCTGGAAAAAATCGGACCTGGTATACTCTGTCAGTTGAAGCCCTGAACGTTGTTTTGCATCAGATGCGTAGCTTTAAAACCCCATATTGACTAGCTTTGAAATCACGCTTTATTTGGTCGTTTCAATTGATATTAACTAATTTTTTAATTAAACTACAGCACGAGATCGGAGAGGCAGCTCACGCAGCCCAACAGCGGTATCAGTTGGCTAATCCTAACCCGAGCCAGTGGACCGAACGTTTAGCAGATGAGTGGGTCACAAAGGCGGTCCATAGGGTAGAAGACAAATTAGCCGGGGAATTGAGGAAGATGTTACCTATCGCAGATCCAAAGCACTCCTCCAAATTCCTTGAAGAAATTAAGCTGCACTATGAGAAGGCAGATGATAAGCCTGAGATGCAGCAGGAGAAGCTGTGGATGTTGGCAACCTCTGCCATGCCAGCATCAATGATGGTGAAGTGGCTCCAGAGGTGGAACTCCTCGGAGGCAATCAGGGTTGCCCACAAGTTTCCGAAAGGTGGATTCTCAGACGCGGTGTTTCTGCCATGGCTACATAAGGCTACATGGTGGGCTCAAGTGAGTACCTTTCAGTTATCTTGTCGGTTTCTGGCATTTTTCTCTTAGTTCCTGCCATCTATGTGACTACTATGATGGTTTGAAGGCACTGCCGGCACCGGCGGAGCTTTCAGAGCATTAAAGTAGTCAACGAGCAGGTCACAAAGAGAACCTGCTTGTTGGCAGCATAGGATCTCTGAGAGCACCGCCGGTACCGGCAGTGCCTTTGAACCATTATAGGAGTCACTCCGAAGGCTGTATGTATAGCCATCTCTTTGACTGACGGGGAGCTCTGAAAGCACCGCCTCTATCGGCTATACCTTCGAAGCACCTTCACAGTCAAAGAAAAGGCTGTCCACTCAGCCTTGTCTGTGACTGTTAGGGTCCTTCGATGGCACCGCCGGTACCGGCGGTGCTTTCAGAGCTCCCCGTCAGTCATCGAGCAGGTCGTCACAGCAACCTGCTCGTTGTCTTCCCGGGTGCTCTGAAAGCAACGCCGGTACCGACGGTGCCTTTGAAGAACCCTTCCCGTCAATGAGAAGGCTGCCAATTAGCCTTTTCTTTGACTATAAAGGTCCTTTGAAGGCACCGCCGGTACCGACGGTGCTTTCAGGGCGCCTGAATAGTCAACGTGCAGGTAACGTTGACGAACGGCTCGTTGACTTCCCGGGCGGTCCAAAAGCACCGCCAGTACCGGCGATGCATTCGAAGGACCCAAACAGTCAATGCGAAGGCAGTCCATGTTGCCATCTCATTGGCTGGAAGTGTTCTTCAGAGGCACCGCCGGTATCGGCGGTGCTTTCCGAGCGCCCGGGCAGACAAGGAGGCGATTGTCAATTTTACCTGCTCGTTGACTTTCCGGGCGCCCTGAAAGCACCGCCGGTACCGGCGGTGCCTTCGAAGGACCTCTACAGTCAATGAGAAGATATATTGGCAGCCTTCTTTGTGACCGCGAAGGTGCTTCAAACTCATCGCCGGTATCGGCGGTTGAATTGGCAGGGTTAGCGGTTCGTCCATGTTGATTTCAAAAGATACTAATTCTCAATTACTGTGTTGCAGTTGGCGATTGAGGTTGAGGAGATTTTCAAGGGAGTGATTACAGATCTCGGGGTGCAGGTCGACTACGCACCCGATAATGGAGACCCGATCGACAACATCTTTGACTATGTTGAGGCAATGAGATGTCAGCTCAGGGATATGGCTTTCTTTAGAGAGTTGAATGGAGACCTTGTCCATAAGAACAAGAAGTCAGACCAGCAGCCGAATTTTCAACCCGCGGTACGAAGGATCTTGTATCGGTACTTCAAGTACATTCTTTTGCCTAGAAAGGCGATATCTAAGGTTCCCCCCTTCTTCCCGAATTACTTGGATGTTGACAGCGCCGAATCATTAGGAGAAGTTAGGGGTCTCCAACGGGCCTTTTCCATGTTTTCTGTGCCAAAATTTTTGCCATGCCCGTGCACTTTACCTGTTGGCACCAACTGTGCCAGCAGGTCGCCAAATGCTGCCAGCAGTGACAGCAGTTGGCATTTGGGGGGTCCACCCAATCGCTTCCCTTCCCCACCCTACCCCACCCCACCCTCCCATTGGACAATATAAGCAGTAATGACACTGTCACCGACCGTGTGCCCACTGCTATCACCCCATTGGACAGTACCGGATCCTGTTGTCAGCAAATCGTGTTGTCAGCGAATCCTGCTGTCAGCGAGGCGAATTTTGTTGTCAGCGGGCAGGATATCGACCAATGAGATTTCGAAGAGAAGTGTCAGCGGGCAGGAAGCTCACCTAATCCAGGCTGTCTTACAAGGCCCGTTGGAGACCTGATTTTTCCCCTAATGGCATGTACACAGCTGCGATTCTGAAGGCATGGGAACCACATCATTATAAAAGATGTGGGTGGTACATGATTGCCCTCCGAAGAAATGTCTGGCTTTTGACGTCGCACTAAGGGACTCCATTCAGCCCGAACTTGCCAAGATACTAAAGGCTCCTCCAATTGCAGCTTCTCAAGCTTCTCCTACTCCTCCGGTAGTTGGATCTTCAAGGGGAAAGGGCGGAGCGAAAGCAAGAAGGAATCATAAGAGGAAGGCCGAGGATGAGGTTAAGGACCAAGCCAAAGAGGAGGAGGACATTCCAGCGACCATAGCCGCAGCCAACAAGAAGGTCGAGACCGGACCGGCAGAGTCACATCCGAGTGCCGGCACCCCCAACAGACCAAGGAAGAAATTGCTGCTCGGACCATCTTCAAAGGATGACTCTGAGGAGTTGACACCTCCATCAGGTAAAGCAATGTCAGCAAGCCAGGCTGTCACCGCAGCAGCGCCACTTTTTCAAGTTCTGATTCTTAACGAATCGTTTCACTCCATGGTTCAAGTCAGAGACAAGACCGGCCAGTTTCCTCCCTCATTCAAAGCCATGGTGTCGTTTCTTAAAAGGGTGAGACACCATTCAATTGATCAATTTATTATAATTATTATTTCTTTGCATATTTTTCTTCTAAATTGTCCTTTTGTTTTTTCAGGTTCGATCCAGTAAGGAATTCTACTTCGCTGGGAAGTTGAAAGAGAAGCCAGCAGTGGACCTGGTTATCGCCGATTACCCCAATTACTTAGTTGTTCCGGGTGCTTCATCCCGCCCGGGAGAAGTCCCACGTTGGAACAGTAAGGTTGCTGACTTTGTTAAGTACGCAATTGGATTCTGCGGGCAGTACCTTCACGATGACGGTGCTCTACTTCTCTTCTACCTTGACTCCAGCAAGATCAGGAAGGAAGTTGGCGCTTTTCTAAATAACAACAATCTCCAAGTGAAGGGCGAGTGGCTCAACTACAACTCGCTTCATATGACTCACCCCTCGGACGGCACTAAGATGGTACCAATTCTATTCTGTACTTTATTTCTTTTATTTTCTTTTATGCTTCAATACTCTTGTTGCTTGCGGGTTTGCGGGGCTCACTCGTCTTCCGTGGCCAAGCCTAGAGTGGCCTTAGAGGCATCGCCGGTACTGGCTGTGCCTGAGAGCACTACATTCTCCAATGCAGCGTGGGTAAAATCAACCAACGCCATGGAGAAGATAGTGCTTCTCAGACAGCGCCGGTACCGGCGATGCCTCTAAGGCCCCTCTCTGGTCATTGCTGTGGTCGACATATCAACATCCCTTGCGGTGGCCAGAATGAGGCCGCAAAGGAATCGCCGGTACTGGCGGTGCCTTTCAAGCAGTTTCTTCACCCTTGCAGCTTGACTGCCGTTTGCAACTGCAGTAAAGAAGATGGTGCTTGCAGGGCACAGCCGGTACCGGCAAGGCCTTTGGAAGTATGGTACCGCAAAAGCGATGCGGGCAACGGCGGAACCTACGAGGTCTTCTTACCCTTAGTTAATATCTAATATTTTCATCTACTTACCCCTGTGCAGACTCTGAAATCCAAGGCTATTCTGCTCGTGCGTTCCTATGCTACGGCAATGGAATGGAAGCCCAAGGAATTTGTTATTACAACTCCGCCAGAGTTTAAGAAGATAAACCTCGCCAGAGACGATGTCATTCCAAATATTTTAACGGAAGACACGGCACTTAAGCGACAGGGATCTGACATTTACTGGAGGGGTCCAAAAGAAAAAGCAGTGTCGCTTATGAAGCTTTTCATAGGTGGCCTTAGTCTAGAGGATGGTATCGTTTGTGACCTAACAGTTGGAACAGGGGTGTAAGTACACTAGACCCCATACACTTTGGGCAAAATGTTGTTGTACTTGATGTACATATTAGTACAGTATTGTAGCTATAGTACTAGCGCACACAGCATCTGAACCGTTAGATGTAGATCGTGGGGGCTCTGGGCGTGAATCTAGATCCACCAATGACGATGGAGGGTTCCCTGACATGCCACGTGGTCATCAGGGTGGACGTATAGGCGGTTTACTATTGCTGGTAGTATAGTAGGTGGGGCATGTGACTTGGCAAACGGATCCCTCAAGGATCCGAGGTGGAATCCTAGGTTCAGGGTGGAAGAAAAGTCTGCTGCTCAACTTTTCATCCTAAGAAGGCATTCGTGGAAGAAAAAATATTCGGTAGTTTGTTTTAATTAGGCTCAAAGGTATGGTTTTGTTAGATTTTAGTGCGTTTTTGTGGATGACGGCTGGATGAAATTACATTAGAACCATATCCTAACATTCCAAATTACTATTATACATGTATTATGATAAAAAGGAATATGTTATATTTTTTGGTGCGTTTTTTTAGACACACATCATTCTTATATTATAATATAGAGGTCTATTGTAACCTAAAATTGTTGAGGATTAGATGATTTTCAAATATTTTTTGTGAATTTCTTTGAATGTTTTAACATAACTATTTGAAGCATTGGTAGATGGAGACTATATATAAGAATACGAGGTATGATATTAATATCCATTGTAATAGAATTAGAATTTTGTTTAGGATAATTCTAAGATATTAAAAAATTAATAATAAAGTATTAGAATTTTAGAATATTAAAGATATTTAGGATTTAAAATTAAATATATGTTCAATGTATAATGATAAATATCACCAAATAATAATTGTAATAACAATCAACATGATATACATGAGGAAATTAATCAAGATATATGTTTATATTTATTATTTAAAAAGAATTAGATTTGGCACTATATTAAAATTTATTAGGGTCCACATAAATTATATATTGTTGTAATATACCATACGGATAAGGTCACTTGGAAACCCATATAAATTTCATATGGTTGAACGAATAATTAAAATGTAAGTGTCATATGTACTGGATATATATTGTATAAAATATTCAAATTGTGCTATAAGTTTAGACTTGGCGACTAAGGATTATTTAATATTTTTGTACGATGTTATTTAAAAAATAAATTTTAACTCTATTTATTCTAGAAGCATGTTGAATTTATACAAATAAATTAAACGTACAATATTATAATGTTTTTTCATTTCTTCATTAGTTCATTTAAGAAATTTGATAGAATTAACTTCAATCAACCAAAGCAGAGAAGACTACCCATTGATAATGCTACATACTAAAACGGGCTAATAAAGAGAATGAGAATGCAACATTATTTATCCACTCTACTTGTTTTATACACCAAATCTTGTTGGTAATATTCCTTCACTTGTCAAAATATCCAAGTTAACGATTATTAAAATAAAATATCAAAATCAAAGACTTCCTTTAAATTTGATGAACTCTAATATGTGAATTTGAAGTTCAAGGTTAAAGGCACACCATTTATTATTCATGAGAATGTAGAATAAAAATATATTTAACGTAAATAGAAACATTCATAGTCTGAAATGTATATAAGATGGCACTACATTTCGATAATGAATGTGATCTACCTAAATTAGATACTTTAATTATCTATTTCCTAGATTTTAGAATTAATCAATGGATTTTGCAATTACTCATACCTACGGGTTGGGCCGGTCATAGAGAGATAAGGTGTCACTTCACAGTAATGGTTGACTGGTGGTTGCGGGTGTGTGGATGGTGTTAACCGGTGACAGACGGTCTGCCAGTTTCTAAGTTGAATCACTATTGATTATGACCGGTGACGCCAGGTCACCAGGGGTTTTGACTGGTGACCGCCGGTAGTCATCTTCTTCCTCAGTTTACGCGCGGGAAGTAGAGTTTGTTTTTGCTACTCTCCCGTGAGTCTCTCTCCCCGGCTATGGCGGATCGTGTCTCTGTCTCGCGAATTCAGTCTCTGAATGTAGAGGAGGAGTAACTTAGAGGACGAAGTGAAGGGGAAGGGGTGTTTGGATAGGTCTTACGGTTTAGAGTGCGCTGTCTACAATGGCGGGTCGGATTGGTGGAGCGCGGTGAAGGAGTGTTCAAAGCGGGCGCAAGGGGTCAAAGAGGGATTCGGCGCCGCCTTTGACGATGGAGGATGATGGTGCTGAGGTGAGCAGAGAGTTTGGTGCGGCGGGGTCGGACAGTGACCAAGAAGAGGGAGGGAAGATCAAGACGCCGGGAGGAAGGGGAAGACAAGGACCGCGTAGAGCAAAGCCGAAGGTAGATTCGAAGATGAAGCCGGCGTACAGAAGGGCAAAGGACGTGGACGCGGAGATTGCTCGGTTGAGAGCTCCGCCGCAGGAGCTTAGTCGCGAAGACTTCTGTAGGCTTTACCCGAAGCTGCCTAGCGAAGGTGATAATCCCCACCGATAACGCAAGGATACTGTGAGCCATTCCTTGATGAAGGAACTGTTTGGAGTTGCGTGTGGAGACAATGGGCGCCAAGGATATGTGTGGGGGAGTTGCAAGGAGGCTCAAGTTGTGAAGAGAATCGAGTACCTTCACCCTATTTTGTATCAGCATCCCCCCGAGTCGATTCCTCCATACTTGAAGATACGGTTTGTAGAGGGTGTGGCGATGGAGTTCGAGAAGGGCAAGGGCTTCGTCGACTGGTGCGCTTTTGGAGCTGAGACTAACAAGCGGCAGCGAAATCGTTACAAGACAGACTTGGGGGAAGCTCATGGCGCTGAGGAGGACTTTCGAGGAGGACAATCCCATGGAGGTTCGGGGGAGGGAATGGCGGCAGATTAAGTTGGAGCCTGGTGTAAGCTCAACGCCGACACAGAAGGGTTGAGGGGCATGGTCAGAGGGTAGGAAGGGAGGATTTGGGGGTGATCAGGTCTTTGAGAGGAGGTGTTGGTCTAAGTTAGGGGAAACAGGTGATTTCGACTCTGGGATGGGTTCTGGGGTGTGTGTTGAAAGAGAGGGAGGGGACGCTCGAGGTGGTCGATGGACAGAGGCTTCGCTGTCAGAACGGGGGCAAGAGATTCAGGAGGTGATGGCCATCTTGTCCTTGGAGTTAGCGGCGAGCAAGGTAGAGGAGAAGGCCGCAGCAGCGATGCGAGACAAATGCCGCAGTGACATGGCACAATCCGAGTGCCTAGTTCAGAGTTACCAGAGGCAATTGGAGGACAAAGGCAAGGGGATCGAGCAACTGAGAGGTGATGGGCAGGTAGTGGACCGAGAAGTCATCAAGATGGAGGGCATTCAAGAACAGCTTGCGGATGAGGAGGAGAGGCTTGTGAATTTTGAGAGGGAGTTTAACGTAGCAGAGTCCAATTATCTTGACCTGGTCGCTAGCTTGGAAGGACGCAAGCTGCAGTTGGAGTCTCTGAAGTCGGAGTTCTTACAATTGAGGAGGGGGAAGAATTTGGGCACTTTTTGGCCTCGACCGGTGATGTACCTTGAAGACAGTGGCTCATGCGACAGAGAAGGAGATAACATTTTACAAATAACGGTTTGCTGTCTCTGTCTTTTTCCATTTCCACTGAGTGACATTGTCGTCTCTTCGTGTAGGCACTTGTACCATCCATTTTGTGCGTCAGTTCTCTTTGTGAATGGTGACAAGTGCTCGGCCTGAGGTTGCCAAACTCTTGTGCACCCTGACTGGCATCGAAGCTTTGGTTGGGGGGAACCAACTGCTGAAATGCTACATAGAGCCCGCATGCTTGGCTGTGCCGAGGAGAGGAGTAAGATTTTGCAAGTGTGAATGGACGCCGCAAAGGCAACATCTCCTACTGCTGGTGAGTATTTGTATTCCTATGCTGAATCTATATTCCCTTCCTAAAAAGATAATGTAAGGTTTATCCATCTAACTCTCTATTTTCCATGTACTGTACCCAGAAAAGATGTACTCTAAATCTTAGAATTATATTATGGTACATTCATAATGTGTGATATGTACATCTGCGTACATTAAAAATTGTTATTTGGGGTTAGAATACTCCATTAACAATTGAATTCTGTTTAGAAATGAAAACATCAAATTGTTTTGCAAGACAGTGAACCTCAAGTACTTAGATTAGATACTTGTGGTACATTACTTGGTAGACAAGTATTCCTTCTGATTGAGGATACTAATCAGAGGTACTACTCTTCACGTACTGCATGTGCATCTGGTTCTGGGATTACATAACATTTGTCTATTGGTACGCCTTGTACACTTGAGGTAAGTCATACGTCTCTGAAATTGTACTTATCATACGCACGTAGTGTACAGTCGTTCAGTATGGTTAAACTTTGAAGTACTTGGTTTTCAATAGTTGTACAATAGCTTATATCAAATGTAGAATGTGTACATGCCCAGAGTTAGATGATTAATGTTTGTACGAACATCTACTATGTGGTTTATCTATATTAGGTGTATTGTAGAAGTTAGAAGTACATTATATACTGTACAAGTGTTGCGTGTAGTATATGTACTCTTCGGTGTACTCATTCTACAATTAGGAAGTACTAGACCACTTATTTGCAGGCCCCATGTTGTGCGCAGTACAGGTGCAGGTACAGTTTAGGTGTTTAGTACTATATGTACATATTCAAGTATTCTTTGTACAATTAGAATGTACTAGAAGTGCTACTTGTACTGAGTTGTGAGTGAAGTCTTCATTGTATGCCTTACATTCTTTTCTATGCATGTTTCAGAGATGCCGTCCCAACTGTTTAATCCGCCCACATCAGAGATCACTCCTGCAATCTTTATTGAGGGAGATGCAAGTCAGGCTGTTTGTAACTCGGCAAAGGTAAGTGAGGTCGGTGGTAAGACCAGAACTTTGGTGGTTCTTGAAGGCAACGATCTAGAGGGGTTTGCGATGGAGTCTCGGAAAAGAGTTGGAGCAGACAAGAAGAGCATGGGGAAGCGTCAAAAGAAGGATGACATCTTTGAATGTCTGATGGGACAACGGCCGCGGGGAAATCTGAAGGAGCCTGAGATTGATTCACAAGAGGAGTCGGATGAAGAAGAAGAGAATCAGAAAGACCCTGTTCTGCCCTCAAGCTCAGGTACGACAAGGAGCACTTCTAAGGAGGATGGTGACTCAGATGGTGAGAGGTCCGTGGATTCCGGTGAACGGACTAGAGTGCAAGGTGACGCTGATGAAGAGGTAGAGGAGGTAAGCGAGGGTGTTAAATTGCCGGTTTTAAAATCCTACGATCCTCGCTTTGTTAGTCCTCAGGAGGCCCCAAAGACGAAGAAAGCTTCTGAGAAGTCTGTCACGCCACCGGCCGAGGCACTGATGCTACTAGGAGAGGAAAAGGAGGTGATTGAAGAAGACCTTCGTAACAGTATACCAACACCTCAACCGAGCTTCTTCAGGGCTTCAAATGCTTTGGAGCTGGAGGGGATTGTAGAAGAAACAGACTCTGACTGTCTGCCACGCGGCTGCAATCTAGAGAAGTCAAGTGGAAAGAAGAAGGATAAGAAGAGCACTAAGTCGACATTACACGAGAAGGAGGTGGTTGAAGACAAGGGGCAGGAAAGTGACTATTTGTATGCCCCTGAGCAAGATCTCGTGCAAGGGAAGGCCAAGGGCAGAGTGAAGGAGACGCAGGTGGAGGTAGGTGAAGGAGTTCAAACTGAGAAGGTGCCAGAGCAGAAGAAGGGGAGGGAAAAATCGAAGGTGAAGTCAGCGGGGAATGGTGATAGAGATGAAGACGAGGAGGAACTTCAGCAGAGTAAGGGCAAGGAGGAGACTGAGCGGGGTGCAAAGTCCAGGAAGAAGCGGCTTAGTAAGGAGGTCGACAATGAGGAGGAAGCAGAGCCAGAGATTGAGAAGGGAAGTGAAGTGGCCGAAGCAAAGGCTTCGGAACCAGGCAAGTCAAGGGTTAAAACGCGGGCACAACTCCAAGCAGAAGCGTCAAATCCCAAGGGACAGGTAGACAGTGGCAAGAAGGGCAGGGGCACTAAAGAGTAGCCCTGCTTACTGCTTCAAAAATGCTGGAGATTTTTGTATTTTTATTTTAGTGATGTGCATAGAAGATGTATGTAGTCATTCTGATGTGTATCTTCTCCACCATTGTGGTTTCTAGAACAGGAACGTGGGGGTACTGCCCTCCTTTTCTATTTGTACTCTGTTGTTCTTTGAGACTCTAAGTATTGGTGATTTGTATGGTTCCATTATCTTGTAAGTCTCGTTGTTTGAGTACGTTCCTGTTTTTACAAGTGTCTGTGCCGTGGCTGTGTGAGTAGAGTAGTGTTTTGCACTTGCAGTTCTCTAAGTGCACCCAGTCCATCTAGGTCTTTGACAGTGGGGATGTGGCTTGTTGGGCTGGGGGCTATATCAGGATGAGTCCTGGTTTGACTACAAAGATTTGTCCCGGGGCATGGAGAACATTCCTGTTCCTGTAGCTAGTTCTAATGTTACTATGACTCCGTTTCGTTACATGTCCTCAAGCATGGTTCACGAAAAAGCCCTTGTCGACCAGAGTTTGTATCCTTTGACTCCGGGAGACAGATGCAGATGTGGGCCTAGTGATTGCTTGACAGCTCCAGGGCCTTGCGACTGTGCAAAAGAAACAGGAGGGGAATTTGCATATGGAGAAGATGGTCTCCTCAGGGATTGCTACCTCCAAATGGGAATAAGTGACTGCAGCAGTTGTAAGAATCCAGGAGGCTGTTATTGTCTTGATGTATCACATGTAGATGCTAGACCGAGAATTAGAACACGTCCAATTCAACGCACTTTCATTAAAGAGTGTGGTGTGAAGTGTGGCTGCAACCATAAATGTGGCAATCGCGTTGTACAACAGGGAATGAGGTACCCAGTAGAGGTTTTCCACACGGGCGAGAGGGGTTGGGGGATTAGGGCGAAGAAGACTATTCCAGGAGGTGCGTTTGTGTTTCAGTTGAGTGGGGAGATTCTAACAAATGCAGAGATGGATGTTAGAAACTTTGTAGTGTGGAAAGGACCCTCTTATGGACTACAACTGGATGCTGATTGGGTTACCGAAAAGAAACTTGATGACAACAGCGCCCTCTGCTTGGATTCCACTTTGTTTGGAAATGTTGCAAGATTTCTGAATCACAGGTTTGTAATATGATGACATGCATTCATTAAGTGTTGTTTGATTTCACTAAAACGTCAACTAATTTTTGTATACGAATGGCTGTAGGTGCGAAGATGCGAATTTGCTAGACATGCAAGTATTGATTGATGAACGGGACAAGAGTTTTTATCACGTAGCCTTCTTTACGAAACGTCTAATTCCAGAACTAGAGGAGCTCACATGGGACTATGGCATAGATTTTGACCTTGAAGACCCAGGGTTGCCATCCTTTGCATGCAAGTGTCAGAGCAGCATGTGTAGGGACAAACTCTCCCTTGTAGTTGACATTTCTTAGTCGTGTTTGGAACCAGTCCTCAGCAGATATTTAGATGAATCTCACATCTGTGAAAACTCTCACTTAATAGTCAAACAACAATTTTTCTTGATTGCATGAAACTGATATGTGTTGTAAATTGAACTAGTGATGGAAAAAGCAATTTGGTCAGAGTCTAACGTACAAATGGTACTTTATTAGTACTAGAAGTATATCATTTGTACATTAAGTACAAATACTACAAGTGATACAGTCTGTTTTGTCACGACTCTTGATAATTCTCCAAATTCTCTAGTCCGTCCTCACACATTCCATTATAAAATTCATCCCAAAGAGCTTGAATTTCCTCCCTGGTCCATTAGGGACTCGAGCTCCAAGAGCTCTGTGATTCCGCGGTTCTGTCGAACCCTCCTGCCCATGAAGACCATCGTTGCGTAGAAAAAACCGCCCTCAGCTTCCAGAGAAGGGAATAGAACGTTTCTTTCCTCCCATGTTGGATGCTCCACTGTTGTACATGAGAGCTTGCTACCCAAACGCCACACAATATCCTCCTACATGCTACTACTCAAACAACAAGCATTCCTAGATAGAGCATTAGAAAGCACCCCAAAACAACCACAAATTCATCTACGGCTAACTCAGGGTCCATATTGCAGGATCAGAGGAGCAAAGAACAATAGCATTCTCACACAAGCACATAGTCACACACAAAGAAGGTATCACATAAGAGTCGTCCATTTATACAAAGGCGAGGGGTGAGAACTCTGCCGAAATCTATAAAAAGAGTAACGGTCACATAACTTGAGCAACACGCTTCCTGTCCTTCTAACACTGTACAAAGAGTATTCACAAATACCTCGTACAGTGCACCACTAGTATAATTAGTACTTCTAAGTTTTTAAGTACAATATGACTACTCCTCATTGAAAGCCCACCATTCCTGTAAAGCATCCTCACAGACCTTCAAGCTCTCTTTGGACATCTTGTATACAGGGGAGCCCTTCACCCGATGTGCAGCAAGAATCATTGGAAATTTGCAGGCCCTGACCAAGTGCGAATCAACGCGAGCATCCACTGCTTTGTCACAAAACACAAAGGTCTTGTCGCCACGTCCAAACTTCTTGAAATACTTTGCTCTGATTACCTCATCGCCAGCACTGAAGACGCCCCCCCATGGACAGCTAAGATGCTCGTGCAACTCAAACTTCCGTTTCGTACACTGAAGAATATAAAATTCGACCCCATCTTCATCATCCTCCTCTGCAGGTATCATGAAGTTATCCCCCATGTCCACCAAGTCACCTAGAGACATCGAGACACCGTCATGCATCCAGTTGGCCTCATCGTCCAACTCTTCTATCACCTCTGCTACTGCACCAGCGCTATCCGAAACCAACCTTTTAACGTCCCAGCCCTGCACATGAGATAAGTTCTCACAGTTAGCCCAGTCGCAATCAACACAGGGTATACAAAAACAAGACAAAGATCGTGTCCTCAAGAAAGTAGGGTTAGTATCAGAGAAGCCCATAATCGAATAAAGCGATTTTGAGCCCGGCAGTGTCTTGCAGCGGATGCTCGTGTCACCATGGTCGACCTCATCTTCCCCAATGTGCCAAAACACACGAGAAAGGGATGGGGTATTTGTCCGCTTGTACGTGCTTGTAACCCGCTCAGTGTATCTCTCCTCCAGGAACTGGACAACTTGTTCAGCATTCTGCAATGGCCTCGAGGGGTTTAGGATCTGCTCCGAAGTCAACGCTCTCTTCACAACCGCACCGGCTCCATCCCATTCGCCCTTCCCGTGAGCACTTTCGAAGTAGCTCCATCGCATCTTGCAACCCTTGGTAAGGATGGGGTATCTTGCCACAAAATACATAGCCGTGGCACATTTGAATTGGGCGCTGCAACCGTCACTATACACTCAATGTTCTTCTGGACTGAAGCCAGAATCTTGCAACCAGTCCCAATGCAAGAGCAAACAATGCTGGACATATGCCGAATCATGGTCCTTGTCGTCAGACACATAGAAGTGTGTCTGCTTCATGATGTCCTCTCCTTCTCTCCACATGGTAATGTGAACTAGGATAGTGACAGAGGTGCTAAAGTAATACATACTTTGCACCTCATTCTGAATTGCAAAAATGTAATTTTCTGCGAAATCAATATGGGAGATGATCACTCCCTCAGGTACGTTCTTCATCATCTTTTGACACTGCTCATCTTGCCATCTCGCCCTGAAATTGTGAGTGATAAACGTTGTCACTGTCTTTTCCATGTAGGACAAGAATTTGTCAACAGGTGTCTCCTTAAAAGCCTCCCTCAGTTGTTTCTTTGGCCTCCCTGTCTTCTTGTCCACGCCCACCTCGTAATACTCAAAGCACTTCCACTTCAACGTGAATGAGTCAATACTAGCCAACTCTTTTGGACACAAAGGAAATAACTCAAAGCCACAATCAGGGCAATCCCCCATGAGGCAATCAAGCTTGTGCCAAACATCAAGCTCCCCTTTGGGACAAACACAAGCTTCCCACATCAAGGTTATGCGCTTATAAATCTGACAATGAGCATGACAACCCCCCTCTGTTTCACTAGCACATACGAAGCACCCACAATCACAGTTGGACTGTGCATGAAGGCCCCGCACTTTGTCCCTCAAATTGCTCAGACCAACCTTCATCAGATCCATTTCTACATGGTAGATACAACAACAGGTATTCCTCTCTTTTAGCTTTTGCACCCACCAAGGCTTCAACCTTTCGAAAGCTCTCTGGCGAACACTACACTCTGGATGCGCCTCTGTAAACCGCAAGAAGAACGTTGTCTGCAATCCATCATAGAGTACATATGAGTATCATAGTACATTAGTACCACTAATAAGCAAGAGGAGTACCCAAAACCAGAGTATGAAGTACTGAAGAAGTACTCGTACAGTACTAAAACAATACTATGGTTGCGTACAAATGACGTTTTATTGTGTACAAATGATATAGAAGTAAATATTGAGTACGCATATACTCTTGGACTTTACAATTGATACAACATCAAAGTACAACCTGTACATATTTGTACAAGCCAAGTACGTTGTTTTCAACTGCTACCACATGGAGTACTATCTATACAGACTCTTGAAGTCTCGAAGTATACAGTTTGTACAGTATGTTCGTGGACTCCACATTTTCTACCACAGTCCTATACAATGCGTTTAGTCTAAGTACTAAGATTACACAGTCGTCCAGCACCTCAATGTATCCAAAGTATACAGTGTCTTCGCAAATTTGTCTTTGTACATCAATGGCCACCAGTAATTCTCATCTAGTATGGTAAAGTACATATAGCCACAGGCAGGGTACAAGAGAAGTATGAAACACAGGCTTTCAAAGTACTAAGAATACAGTACCCAAAAACCCTTCGAGCAACAACTAATACTGCGTGTACAATAAGGCAGCTATCACTGATTTTACAAAGGCAACACATACAAGTGGAAGAGGGAAACGTACTTGTGCCTCACAGAAGTAGTGAGTAGGATATGGCTCGGCCCAAAGATTCCTGCCAACCCTGTGCTTCACAATATCCTTCTTATTAGGTGACACCTTAGTCTGACTCCCCCACCACGGCTCGATCTGGTCCTTGATGTAGTCGGATAAGCCTCCTCTCTTCTTGCGTTGGAGACGCAGTCTTGGTACAGCTTCTTCGGGGCTGAGAGCATAGACCCTACGATTCTTTGCTATCGTGATGCTCTCAGTACTTGTGTGCAGAACTCGTGAAAGCGCTCTCATCCCACCAATCCCCATGCTCACTGCAGCATCTAAAAGGGCACTCTTACGTGCTAACAACTCATTTGAATTCGCCACCTTCACCATAGAAAGCTCATGCCTGAAGTTCATGAGAAAACAATGCACGACCTTCGCTTCTTGCGGTCGAGGGTAATAATCAGGTAATAGTGGCCAAACAGTGTCACGACGCAACAAACTCTCCATGACACCTTTCCGACTCAAAGGACCGGGACAACTTCTCAACTCCTCAACTATGTACTGAGCTATGCGTAGTGAAATCCGATTGGACTCCCTCACGCTCAGATGGTCCTCAACGTCCTCATCTGGAAGCTCAGTCGCCAACACTTGTGTTTCCTCAACCATCTGTCTCTCACGTGCTCTCTGGCGAGCTTTCCTCTCTCTCGCCCCTTCAACTGTTGACGACCTCTGTTCATTCGGCAACCTAGTTTCAGCGGCTCTAGCAGCTGGTCCGGGCCGGCTAACACCATGTCTCACACGCTGTCTCTTGGCGGTGTTTCCCATGAGACCTAGCAATTAAGCACGACACCCGGAGCTTTGTTAGTAATCTATAGACAAACTCGGTACATAGTTGTGGAGTTATGAGGTTAGCAGGGTCCTATACATCTGAATGAAGAGTTCCACGAAGAATGCAGAATCTATCCCACAAAACTCACCGAAATTGCTGACAAGCATCACCTTCTGAATGCAACTGACTCCTTGCTTCTAGTAGGAGAAGATATTTGATACCTCACATCAGAAAGAGAAGACAAAACGTCATAGCTACTAGAGGGGTAACTACAAGAATCAGTAGATACTGCGGCAAGAAACAATGCACGCCTAGGAGATTCTTCTGATACTGATACAGCGTTGCACTTTCCTAAGTAGAAATCTCGGTTTCCTTGCTTTGAAACAGTGGTCTCAGATACGTAACAAGAGTCACTTGTTTTGCTATTTTCTGTATAATAAATCAATTCGACCTCTGAAGTTTGTGGGATACAGGTGAAGTACAAAGTAATCAACTTCTGCACCAGATTCGACCTCTGAGCGGACCTAGACATTTTGCATGAACACAACAAACACAGAGAATCTGCAAGCAACTATGGAAAAAACACTACGCAACCACCCCGTCATTGAGCGCCCTAATCGTTTAGACATTGAAAACACAGCCGAACATGAGCACAGAGCGCAGCCGCCACGAAAGGTGGGAAAAACTGCATGGGGGAGACGAAGAGAATGTCAAAGCTGGGGTTGATTGCAGGTGGCGGCGGCATACTCAAGGGGCGTTGAAGGGATCTGCTCTATGGGTCATGCATGGGCTCCCTCCCAAGCTCGGCGCCCTTGAATTTTGGATCTTCATCGCGAAAACGAACGGCCCAAGTGATAGGGTCGCCGACGTGGACGGTCAGGATGCGACATTGAATGTACATTGCGTACTATAAGTACTGTAAGTACACTGTGAACGCAGTGTGATCGGCTACTAAATGAATAACGGAAAAATTCTCTTTTTCCAAATTGAACAGTAAGCCAACCCAGGCCTATCCTAAGGCGTCCAGAATCCACCGCTGGATCTTGAAAATGTAGAATATTTTCCCCCTTTTTTCCTTGCTAAGCATTCAGTACTACTTTTTTAGATCTTCCACAAATAAGCCACTAAACCGTCAATTCAATGATAGAATCTAAAAAACGGCATGCTTTCCTTTTCCTCTGCATGAAAGAGATCAGATTCGAAGTTTTGGACAATCAAGAAATTTGTACTTTTATGTTGAACTAGTACTTGTGACTTTTTTTTGGACTGTAAAAAAGTACAATTTAAACCTAGGCAATCGCATATCTAAACTATTTTGATACTGCAAATACAATCTAAACAAGCAAAGTTATTGTGCAAACCTATTACAAACCGTACAAACATTTAGCTTGGATGGTATTTTTTTAACCAAACAGACCGCACCCTGGAAAAATACGACTGTGACTGGAAAAGTACATGGGTATAGCGTACTTACACCCACAGGTCAGAGGACTGTTTCTTTCTTTGTTTTAATATATAACCGATTAATGTTTTTCATCTTCTTTACTAACATGCTAATATGACTGTATGCAGGAGCTTCTATTTTGGCAGCCCAGGCATACAACCGTGCAATCCTGGCGTTAGAAAGCAACAAGGAGATCTTCAAACAGGTGCTTCAACCTCTAATGGCATCGTCATCAAAAGCAGTGGCGAAGGAGGTGCCTCAGACTCAAGAACTTTCAGACGACGACGATGACCTACCACCTGAACAAGGAACCGTTAGTCTATGTGAGTAAGTTGTATTTCTTTGTCTATATATCTTTGTATGTCTTGATCCTTTGTCGGTATGTTTATGCAGAAACTGGTCATTTTATTTCTAACAACTTGTTTTTTTTGGCAGTCGACGACTAACGAATGCAAAGGATTGGAGGTATTACCGGTCACCTACCTCATTAGATATGCGACTTCCGTGTTACATCGAAGACCAAGCTCAAGCCTTAGGTGAATACTCATCGCATAGTTCTAGTGCATCTCCTAGTCCTCGTTCAAAATACGATCCTACACGATGTCGTTTTATAGATCACAGTGCACTTGAAAGTGAAGACGAGTTTATTCCTTGAACATCTCTGACATGGGAATCGAATTTTTTGAAGCAGCTTATATTACCTCTCACTATTTATTACATTTTCGCGGCAATTACCTTCGCTACATGATTGATAACATTTCATTAAACAACAAGCACTCTCTTCTCATTTCAGACTTGTAAAGGATGATTCAGTTCAATTCAGTTGTTTATATTGCCGCAGCTTAAACATACTACATATGATTATATGACTAAATAAATGTCATTATAGAAACATTGGTATTTTTTTCCCTTCTGACCTTAACATCCGATTGACTTTAAAATAACACCTCCAATAATATGGTATCATGAGATGAGGCTACGTAAAATCCTCTCGTGGTCCCATTGATTGTCAAAAAAGCAAATTGAAACTTTTCATGACATGTCCCTACTGCTTCTCTTTCCCACGAACTTCCCTAAGTACATCAGAAAAGCCACTGCAGTCGTTGAGTTGCTGCTGGTCAAGCTCTCCGCCGAATTGAGCAACCCATTCACCTGTAAGATGTATGGGAGACATGGCTAGAAGCTCATCCTTACACACCCTACATCTGTAATTCCCTCCTGCAATTAACGCAGCTGCACAAGGAGGATGCAAAAAACATCCGCAAGAGGACAGTATTGCAGCTTTCCATATAAAACCTAGTTTACAGTACGCACAGGTATCCTTACTTGCAAATCCTAAAGGTGGAATGGATGAAGCCTCTGGGTATGAGAAAACTCCAAGCGTCTTTAATGCTAGCATGCTCCCTCTCGCCTTCTCAACACCTTCCTTGGCCAACTTCAAAGCTGCCATAGCTGCATTGTGAGCAGTGGAGTTCAGCTGGACGTCAGCATTGAGTTTGACAATTTCACTCTGGATCTCCGCGTCAGCATCCCGTATGCTTTGCAACTGCATAGAAATGACCTCCATCTCTTTGGTCAAGTCCTTGTACCCTTGTGCTCCAGATCCCTGTAAAAGTGTCCGCCGTTTCTCTTTCTGCAAAGCACTAAGTTTTCAGCGCATCTTCCTCTGCGCATCTTCCTCTGCGCATCTTCCTCTGCATCCGCATCCATATCTTCCATCTTCTTCACAGCTTTTGCGAGTTTCTCATGAGAAACGTTCAGTTCCAGAGTAGCTCGTCAAGCATCCTCAGTGCGGGCCTGCTCTTCAGCCTGCGCTGCTAAAAGTGACACCAGACCCGAATCCTCTCCTCTTGAACCCTCTTTTCGCAATGACAGTTCTTCGATTATCTTGCACAGGCCTTCAACTTGGCAGCGGGTTGCGATTGGTCCCAACTTCGAAGGATTGCGCTTTGCGTTCTTCAGCCGAGCCTTGTGTCGATCAAGTGCCTCCTCACACCAATTCACTGGCTTACTGTAAACGAAGGTTGCAAAAAAGGCCTTCAAGAATCTCAATGGAAATTTGTTGTTATCAAGTTTGTTACCATACACCTTGAAAAAGTGATGCCTAAACACCTTCAGCTGCTCCAGATTTTTGCACCTCCCCAATTCATATCGTCCTTTCGAGGCTCCCTCTTTCCAAACCGCTGTTACTTCCTCGTCCTTGATGAAGCCGTAGACTTTGGAGACGTCTCGTATGAGTGGACCCTGATCGCACAGCCCCACGACAAGTGTGAAGAACCCACGATCATAAACAGCAAATCGACCCATTAGCATGGGGGCGGCCAGCACCATCCTTTGTCGCAAAGTGTCCTCTATTCCGTCTAAGTCAAACGGCCGATCAAACTCCTCTGCAGAGTAGAGTATCTCACTCTGTCCTACATCACCCTGGTTTATTACATTGTCTTCCCCACTACCACTATCGAGCGCATCACTGACAACCATAGAAGGACCAGGATTTCTGGGTCTATGCAAGCGGCCTCCTCTCCTTCTCTTCTCTGTCATACTTAACAAACGGCAAGGAAAACAGCAAATCTTACGCTCATTCCTACTCTCTGCTACTGTTATCCTTCAAACACACGGCAACTCCCAACAATGCTCACTGACCAAGTTTGGTGAACCCTTCGTATATTATGGTACTAAACAGAACCGTTACTTGATATTTATGACATCACATGGTCTGTGTGTCCCACTTAAGGAAACTCATTGAAGCCCCTTAAGACGTCACAATCACCATCATGAATAAGTGAACACTCCTAAGCCGTGAACCTCAAAGCGTTAACTGAAACAGCATTTGTCTGCATCCTTTCATCTAAATATTTTGTTTGCACTGTATTTATTATCATCGCTCAGACATGGTAAATCATCTTCTCGAATCTATGAAATACTTACAAAAAAATCGCAGTAATATACATTGAAGAGGTGCCAACGCGTTGTTATCAATTTAAAGTTTCCTTTGTTGCTCAGCAAAAAATTTGAAAGCTTCCGTCTGAATACTCGTTCTAATAGTGCTTGAGTACAATTATAAAATAAGATGATTTAAAAGGATAAGGAATGGATCACGGATCTTTATAAGTTCAATCAAAATATTAGAAATGCCTCTTTCTTCATAAAATTTCAAAGGTCCAAGTGCTCTAGTTTTGGACGCTTTGGTGGTTGATCTTCATCGTCAGGTTCTCTTGTCCGCTTCCGTATTGGAACCCAATCAAATCGTTTTTCCCAAATTGATCCGGTTTGTCCACATCCAACTCGATCCAGCCAAATCCCTTCATTATCTGCTTTCCATGCGCAATCTATGCACTCGATAGGCATTGAAACGTGGTTTACCAGAGGAGGTTTCCATATTTTAACATCTCTACGATAAGCCATACTCCCTAGGTCTTTAAAACTGCATATCCAAGTGGAACTCAGTAAATGTTCATCGGTGCGTCGATTTAAGGATATTCGAAAAAATCGTTCGGAAATGTGTACTCGAAGGCGTCCTGGAATTTTCACAGTATTCCTTGGGGCATCCATAACTCCAAATGTACGCATTGATTCATCATCCAGATCATTGAAAATAGACACTCTGTACTCTGACAGATGTTCGTGGTGGTCCTCGTCCTCCTTCCAATGCTTAAAAAGCTTGTACTGATGTCTACCGCTAAAAGGATGGAACTGAGAAACATACAGACCATCTCGTTCAATATTCCATCGACACAAATATGTATAAGGGCTGGGACCTTGTTCACTAATTGGACAATTGTCATCGTTGAAATTTGCATATTCGTGTCGCATAAGACGAGCATTTGGATGTTTCCAAATGCACATGAAATCTATCTCATATTTTATGGCACAGTTCCATTCGCGGATTTCGTATTCAAAATCACAAAACAAATTATCTTCATAATCGAGAAGACCGCGGCCAACTTCGACAGATGCATGAGCTTTGATTTGATCAAATACGACGTGTTGCTTTTTTGGCACACCATGATCATAGAGCTTTTCGAAGCAATCTAGCCATACCTTCTTGTATAAATTATTTGTAATATCAACTGGCGACAATACATTGTGTGGAGTTTCCTCATCAAATGAATGTACTTGTTGGAAAATAGTCAAAATTAAGAGAAACAATAGTGCAGAAACGCGTTTAAGTCTATGGTTTTCCATGCTATAAAATAAAAGTGAAAGTTAATTGATTTCTAATAATAGCTTACAAGATTCAAAATTGCAAAGCTCGAAGTTTAATTCTTCAAATGTTGACAAAAGATGTTCTGCATTGAGCATCTGCTTCAATATCACATATGATGACTTTTCAGTAACTGTTAAACCTTTTGAATAACGAAATGGTTTTTTTATAGCAGTTACTTATTTCAAAATTATCCAGTATGGATACATGAAAATCTAAGCGAACTTTCAAATCTTGAGCACACTGAATTGTGGCCACAATGAGCTGTAAATGGTTTTCTAGTATATGTGTCGAAGTATTATATATCCATTAATAGATATCGATAGATAAAAATTGCAATCATATAATTAGCCGGAATGCACATATAATTCAACGGCTCAAAATATTCATAGATCACTACTCATATACAACTGTATTGCATTTATGAATTCTTAAAGACACCATTCTCATCTATGCTTAGGAGAGACCCAAATACCATCACGAGGAATGACTTTCTCTCCCGGTTCCACCCACATTGCTTTATTTTTATTGTCAACTGATCTAACTCAATGCAACTAAGTTCAGCAAATGACGCTTTCTCTAATCTGTCATTGCCAATCGGATGTGCTAATATCCAGGAGCTCTTAAAAATATTCGAGTTCACGTTGAAGCAAAACGCTTCATATTCTCTCTTTGGCGTCCATTGCCCCTCTGAGTTTGTATCGTAATCCCATTTTGCAAGTCGAAGGCAAGCGTACTCAGGGCTGTTGTCGATCTCACGTCTTCATAGCTTCGACACTCCACGAGCAGTCTCCACATCCTCGAACCTGATCACTACTGGAGGACTCCAACCTTGAGTTGTACTAACACAGGCTGATTCCCAAAGGTTTGGTCCATCTCCCATCCGCCGAAGCAGATTCTGAAGAATTGTTTCACAAGCAACAACTTCAAAGGAATTGCTCATTCTCTCAAACCTTTCCTATGAATCAAAAGACTCCATACTGTTTCAGTTGATGACTATAACCAAGCAGACCCATAACATGTATGGTTTATATGGAATTGCGAGAGACATAAAAAGGTTGAATAAATCTTATCTGTAGTCGATGGAATTTTCAGTAATGACAAGGAACTTTAGGGAGGATAAATTTTTGACTTAGCAATACAATTATTGTACACAGTTTTCAAGTAATCCTAAGAACATTTCAAAGCCATGCTTTACATTGACAGGTGAATTACATTCATCTCTGCACTCTTATTCATATAGTGACAAATGCAATGAAGCACGACTATTATTCAAATTTATGTTTTCTTTTTTTTTTCCTTGAAGAACTGACTGGCTCTTTGTTTACTGTTTCTATCATATCAGAGAGAGTATCAGAAAAAATGGAATCCCTATTGTCAGTCGGAAAGCTATATGTAAGAGAAGAAGATTTAGGCTTGTTAAAAGCTATAGAAGACTAAACGCAGGGTATGACGTCATCATGACGTCAGCCCTAATTATATTATGTCACCCTAAACTTTGAAAAAAATTATAATGAGGTTCATAATTCCACGGAATTACACACTCTTACTAAAAATATTCTAAAAATATAACTCCAATTTTGAAAATTTCCCACGGTCATAGAGTGTTTTATTTAATCAAATGGGTGTTCAAATATCAAATTTCAGCTCTCAAATCTTCGCTCGCCGCTCTCCGCTCGCCGCTCGCCACACGCATGCTAACTTTCCCCGACTCCGCTCATTGGTACTCCGGTCTCCTGACTGGCTGCGGCTCAATGGGATCCACGTGGCAAGCACTCAGCTTGCAAGAATCTTGCCCTAATACACTTGGGAAAATTGAGTCTGTTGGAAGTGGGTCGGTGACGTTGGGATGAAGTGGCTCGAAGGTGTGTCGGGCAGAGAAGATATAGTCGTCGTCCCCTACGTGGACAAACTACATTGGATTTTGTGAGTAGTGGACAATAAGGGCACATTCTTGATGGAGACCATGAACAAGGTTCACGACGCAAGGGCCTTCGATGACTTTGTCCTCATTCTCACGTCGATTTGGGGTATAGTGCGAGGTTTTAGGCCAGGTTTGAGGGAGTGGGTTAGTTTTGCCGTGCGGCCATGGAAGAGCGTGTAGGGTCCAGAACAACAAGTAGATTGGAAGTGCGGGTATCTGCAAATTACTATGTTTTGGCAGTATTTGCAGTATAGGGGCCTGGAAGTGCGAAACCCTTACTCCTTCGCAACTATGGACGCTCGTGGAAATAAATGGTTGGATTGGAATGGAAAAAATTTGGCACGGATTTTGATGCAGAAGATCTATTGCGAGACAGCCGGGCGAGACACCAAGTATCCGAGACCCTGCTTTGAACGTGATATCTGGGAGATTCAAGTGGGAGACGGTGAATTCAAGCCACCTACTAGGGTGAGACAAGATGAGGGACACAACATATACAAGCTCGATGCTGTTTTGGGGCCTATCCGAGACATTGTTCAGGTCCCTCCATTTCCAGAGGAGGAGGAGGAGGCGGAGACAAAGACGAGGGTGGCGAAGAGGAAGGCGATAAAGAACATCAGGCAAGGCTGTAGACTCTGCTGGCGTAAGTGAAGTTGAATACTAGCAAAGTCAGATTTTTGTGGTATATAGTATCAGGCAGGCTTATAGTACATTGAGCCTTCTCTATGCGCTTTGAGTGTATATAGCAAGCATAGATATATTTTTTTGTATATTGCGAGACGTACATCACAGAGCAAACAGTGTATGTAGGCAGCAACAAAGGACAACAAAGTTTTTATATGAATTAAATTCCATTCTAGTAAATTCTTTTCGGTACATCATCCCTGTAGTTTAAACATATTGAAAATTTCCTAGTCACTTTGTGAGATGTGTGAATTGTTAATTTGTGTTCCTAGACAAGCTGAAAGGGCTACTCAAAAAGTCTTGGTGACAATGGAAGGTATTACTACCGTTCGCATCGTTGCCAACAAATGCTGCATCCTCCCTTTGTACTAGATGTAAGACACCTCATGAGATTTGCAGCATTAGCGTGTCTTGCATCCATAGCGCGGAACTCGGCCTCCAAATGCCTCTTTGAGAGACGGTACTTTAATGCTCTATCGTAGATGGAGGCACCGAGACGATCGATGCTATTTTTGAGTTGTTGATCGTTGTATTGGACAGGGGGGGATAGTGGATGTGCATCCTTCGGCTTCGTCTTGGGACCGACAATATATGGGCAAAAATCCGGTCATGTCTTGTTTTCTACTTCGGGCTCAATTTTGGGTAGCTTTGGAAACTGAACAAGCTGCAAGATACCATCGCAAGATGTAGCATTTAGAGTTTCGCACACCTTGAGAATGCCTCCTTTAGCAAGGTTAGGGCGCAACATCCTAAGCACCTCTAAGTGATGTTTGCATAGATTGCCCTTCATTAAGTGCGGGCATTCACAACAACCCCATTCAATCTCCAAAGTTGTGCACAACATAGCGGTGATCTGGCCTCTTGTTTGGTGTAACACAAGCCGGTTCTCCAGCTCTGGTTGGAAGTGTAACGCAATGGTTCGGGATCTTTTGGGCTTGAAGAAGATAGTTTATTACCAGACGTTCCCTCATCCGGTTGCCTTCAAAGCCATTCTCTTTCATGTAGGCGTTAAACTCATATCAGTTTAATGAAGTCATTCGTTAACTTGTCAATCAACCACTCTAGATGTCTGCCTACAAGCCTTCTCCGAGACGCTCTTAGCACGGTCTTAAGGTTATTGTAGGATGACTCAATTGCTGTGTTTGTATCTTGCCCTACATGTGGGATATTGCGATTGCCCGTCACTCACATAGCAATCTGATTCATCCACGTACTTTCCACATAGCTCCAGAACCCAATAGCACCAAACATGTTGGTTCTAATGTAGGCAAATCTCTGTCTCGCATAATCCAATAATGGCATCCCCGGTATCCGTGATTCCGAGAGGTATATGAGGTTTTCGAGCTCTCGAAGTGTCCATGCAAGCGTGACAATTCCTTTCATCTTCGAGCAAGCATTCTTCTGCCACGCCCTACACACATAGCATAGGCAAAGGAACACCAAGCACATGGGCCAAATCTACGTGCGTCTCGGAAAGAAGATAATAAGATCAAGTATATGAGCAAGAGTGAAGTACTTAAAAATGATCGCACATAATAATGAAACACACAATTTACCAAAGAGAGTTTATCTTGGCCTAGGCATCGTTGACAATGAAGGCATTTGGACGCCAATTAGGAAGAGTTGTAACCATTTTGGTCTTCAGCGCCAACATCCACAAAGCTAAGTCCAATTGCTTAGTGCGAGACATTACCACATGAGCTCCGGGACATCCATTCTGCCATTTGTCAAAGATCATCATAGTGTATAGGGGAAATTACATAGAAATTATCAAAGCACATTAGAAATTCACTCTTGCAAGTACCACTTATTTCCAGATGTCCATAGACCGGGATCGACATACCATCTCCATGAGGTTCTACCATCCCAAAACGAGACAGGGAAAGAACAAAATTCCTTCTTCTCGTTTGTACTGAAAGTCGCATCAATTGAGACGGCACTATTGTGGCCGTGCTCAAGCATCATTCTAAACATGAAGTCCGTTTAAATTTCTATCACAAAGGGCATATTCTCTCCGGTTAAAGATCCCGAGACAGGACCAGAATTCATTTTCTGATAGTAGTATACTATGTCTTGATTAGCTTGAACCCACATGCGGACTGATTCAGCGTCATTTTCGTGCTTTTGGTAAACTGCGTGATTCACCATCACAGCTATGTTACAGATATCCCAGTCCTTCATGAAGTGAATCCGAGTGGCAAGGGCGCCCTGAGCCCTGTGTTTCAAGACCAATTCGATGTGCATGCTTTTAATCTTCGCAATTCGAACTCCGAGAGGAAAGTTTTCTTCAAAGAATGCCTTGGTTTCAGGAGACAAGTGGGACGTGAAGCGAGACCTCTTGCCATCCTTCACAATATTGTGCACAATCAATCCGTCGACATTTGTGTGGCGAGGATATTGGAGGACAATCTATGCAGTGTCTTGGAGGTAAAACAACTCCCTCACATAAATGGCACACTTGCGTCCACGCTTCTGAGACCCCCCCTTCATGGCCGCTGAGAGTCTCGCACTAGTAGGAATCCTCGATTTAAAGGCGTGAAAAAAGACTCGGAATCCAGTCAGTATGGACTTGTGTTCAGGGAAATGACTTTGGAGATGTAGAGTCGATACGGACTAGTCCTTCCTGGATCAGAGTCCCTTTGGACCGTTTTCACCCTTGCCGTCAATGAAGGTAAACGCCAATGTCGGGATAACTGACTGTCTACAAATCCTCAGCAGAAGCACTTACCACGGCGATCATTTTAGACGTAATTCTAATCCTCTATGCATATGCAGAAGGCAGTTTAGAATGTTCACAATACATACTTTGACGAATCTTGAACTCCTGAACTTTGACCTTTCTTATATGTTCGTGTGGTGACAAATTGTAAAGCGCGGACCCGCCTTCATCAGCTCCAACAGGCACACGTGTTGACTCCGGAGAAAATTGGAGAAATCCTTCGATGCCCTCCGGAATGTTGTGGACGAGTGCCGCAGTGACACGTGTAGGTAAGAACGAACTTCCAAATAATTTGTTGTAGCTTGGCATTGTCGACGTGTTTATTTAATATCATTTATATTTTTCTGTACTCCAAGCCATTGATAAATTCCACGTGTCAATCTTTCACGCGTTCCAGATCCATATATGTAGAATTGTGCTCCGCAAGTAGAACCGCGATTCCATTAAATCAAATACTGGGATCGCAGCAAGCAGTTCCCACACAGACAGTGCAGTGTAGATGGCTCATTCTATAACCTCCTGAGGCATCACAACCTATGCTGACTGCGGTCATCGTACTACATATGTGAACCAAGTAAAGACGTATTCGCTATGCAACTATGTCCTCACATCTATCTTCGAATCACATGGTAATTTATTGCGGTTTCTTACCTTTCTAATGAAAAGAAGTGCCAGCTATTCACTTCTCCGGGAAGGTCAAAGCCTTCAACCAGAGCACGCTAGATCCCAAAGCATCAGTAAGACTATATTGATTTGCCTCCTCAACTGGTTTCAGTAGCGGCACATTAACTGCAACAGCATGGAGATTCACACGAACGTACTCTAGTGGGATAGGGCGATTATGAAAAACTCCATTACCGCCTCGTGCAGTGATAGTGCCAGTCGCCACACAGCAAGACTTATTTGACTTGTCCGCAAGCCACACCGTGTCTCCGATTTCAATCTGCCACAACAAATAACATCAATGAGTGGAACAACGATGTTTTACAATGCGTGTTTTCATTACGAGTATTGATAGATATGGTATATACCTGGATGGAGAGAAGTACCTCTTTTTTTTGACGACATTCTGATGGAGCCTACTCCGGTCTGAGAAATTGTCCCTTCAAGTCATCCGGTACTTGCATAAGTATAATGCTCAACATGGACTTTGTGCTTAAGAAATAAATTAAACAGTGAACTTGTGAGCAATAGAGTAAACAGGGGCTACATTCTACATGAATAGTGGAATGTTCACTGAATTATGTTTTTATGAAACCACTAAGTTGTTAGCAATATTGAATATTCACTACCACCTGGGTAAAATATGAAAGAAATAGTTATCGTTAATGAAATAGATGATTCGATTTCCATGTTGTTGATACATGTCTCACATAACACTCATCTGCCCTGTTTTCCTTGTGAAATCATTAGAAAACTATTTGTGAAAAGATCGATGCTCACCGTTGACCATGTCATGTTCTCCGTCTCCTTCGTTGAACGTTTTTATACCTGCAAGAAACAAGCCATAAATTGAACCCTTAGTTTTTATATGTATATACTACGTCCAGTGAATCAATAGTCACTGCAAGATTTTGACATTAAAATATGTAAAATCCCATCGGAAATACATTCTTTACAGCAGTTGACATTAGATAGTCGTCCCCGCCAAGACAGTCACGATGCTTGTGTTTAGAGATATGGATCACCGTCACATCCAATATCTTTGAACATAGGAGGGCAATAAACCATTCCTAATATAAACAGATCAACATTACTTCAATCACATCCTATTAAAGTTATTGCTTTCTTGTGCAGCAGACATTGGTTGATGTTATTTTTTTTTTAAATTTTTTTTTTTTGGTGTACTGTGAGGAAAGAAATTCACCGATCAGATCTATAGAATGGTGTAAACTGAATTGTTTTTGTACTTGACCCTCTCCCTGTTCAGTACTCTTCTTTGGAGATCCTGTGGGAATTCTAACAGTGCATTCCTGCAGATCAAAGCGGTTGCAATTCTGTTAATCACATACGCTTTAACAATTTCATCACAGAAAGAAGTGTAATCTGTGAGTCTACTGCTAATTTTTATTCACTTACGATATAAGCAAATTTCTTATCATATAGACATCACGAACGTCATTGACAGAAATTTTCAATTACAAACAACTATCCTACCGACTACTGCTGGATAAAAGGGTTTAGAAATATGTTAGTACACATGTGGTGAACTTGTCCATGTCATTCTTTGTGTGTATCCACAAAGTTTCCTTATTAAAAAATCATCAATAAAAACAAGGACAACATACACTTCCCTACGAACAGAACGTAGTGTTTCTATATTACGATACATGAAGGGAATGTTCGGAATAGAAGAGAATATGGATATAAATTTATTTCCAGTACTTCAAGGATAATTCAGAACTTCTATATTCCGATAATCTCTTAAAACACGTCACAGGAAATTTAGAGATTAAGTCACGAACCTTAAACTGACCCATTGACTCCGGAACTTTATTCTTCCCACCACTAGTGTTCTCGTTTCCTTCGTCGTCAGAAGAATTGTCCAGGCGATCCCACCATCCCTCGCTGCTTCCTTTTGTACTCGCATCTGTTACGTTTCGGTCACAAACTTCGTTTGCACTGTCTGAGGCCCCACCGATGGCAGTACTACCTGTACAAGGCCAAGGAAGGGTCTCTCCACCACTAGAACGGTAATTGTTACTCAAAACATATTGAAGCCAGGATCGTAAATCCATGTTGCTTTTCAAAACGTCTTCGAGCCTCTTATTTGTCTCCGCCTGAGTTCTTTCAATTGCAGTAAGTCGCTGTGAGTTTTTTCTCTCCATTTCCTACCATGTTGTAAAATCATAGATGTTAGATTACAGATGTCAACAATTACTGAACACATAGACAACTACAACATGTATAATTATCATCTATACACAAGTTCTACAGCAATTTAATATATATGACTGTCGGGGTAAAACAAATTGTGAACATGGATGCAATTGCTCATGGTATCGAGGTACCGGCTTTAAGACCTTCTCATTGCAGTTCTTTGCAGGTCATTCCATAGAACTTCCACATTATGTTTTATGAAATACAATTGACAATGAAAGGTCATAGTAAAATCCAATGGAATCATAAAAAAGCAGAATTATTAACATTAACGCATGATTATGGAATATAATTTCATGGAATCAAGACCATATACTGTGATAGATTACCCCGATGTTTGGAGTTTCTAAAACTGTTTGGATCTCCTCCTCCATTGATCCTACAGCGGAAGACACTTGTAGGTCCTTGCACTTGATGACAGAAAACCACGTTGTCGGGTTCAGTTAGTGTAAAGAGAATACATATTTTTTTATAGACTTCACCAAAGAGAAATTCAAATTGTATGATATAAAGATATGGACATTACAAACAGAGTAATGTAACTGAAATGTAAGAAGTTACAAACCATAAGCGCTCTTTTCCCGGCATAGCCCAGACGTCCCACTCTAGGATTGAATTGAACCCTTCTTCTAGTTTCAACCATTTGATCAGACTTCATTTTCGCGGCTGGTGTATCCCAATATTTTTGAAGAGAGTCCCATTCTTTATCTTTGTACTTCCCGGGAGCTTTTATTTTGCCCCCATGTAATCTTTTTGCCCTTTCTCGTTCTTTTCGTAACCATGTCTTGATCGATTGACGCATCTGTTAACTCATTATCTACGAATTCAAATGTATTTCTCAAAGCTTCACGTAACTTACTTTTGGAATCCTCGTTTTGCTCTTCATACCTGATCACGCTCATGTCTAGCATCCTAGGTGTTATGTCACGAACAAACTCCTGCCATTTCAGATGGCCTCTACAGCCGCTGTTGACTATACCCTTCGCTGTCACCTGCACTACATAAGGTCTCAATCCCTTACTCTCTCTCCTGCTTGCAATTTCTTCAGCTTCTCATTGGTTTGCCCTTCGAATTCGTTTCTTCATAGAATCCTCCTTAATTGTAGACGATAGAGACGTAGTGCTGGTGTGGTTTCTTGATATATCCTCCTCCTCTGAGCCACCGACCACCGGACCAACGAGATCGAGATGGAATTGCCAACTCCCGTGTATGGTTCCATGCAGAACCCCACCTGATGTGTTGTGGTTCTCCGCCCCCGTCTCTGTCTGAGTAAACGTCCCCGTCGTCCATTTCGTCGATGTTTGTACCGGGACAGAGGTCGACGTGGGTAAACGAGTCCATTCTTCCCCCCCATTATGGTTGATTGAATGCTTGCGGCGATCGTGGTGAGTACTCAAGTCGGGTACACTCGGGTAATTTCGGCGGGTGTTCTGTGTCACTTCCGTGGGTATCGTCCACGACGTCCTGAATTCATTGCACCTCTCTAATGCACAACTCCTGCGCACTGGCTCAGTCGATGGCAAACCGCTTCCACTAGATGCTGAAAGAGAATAATAAACAACCTTGAGACTGTTAATACACGCCCGCACTTTTATTCTCCATTCAGAATTGCAAATGGATCAATTATCGTAGTCATATAGTAATATCAAATGAATACTCTCCTTCAATACGTTACATTGTCCACAGTGATTGACAAATCATCGAGCACCGTATCGTTCATTGTGTTGTATTATATAATAATTCAACGTGCTATCTAAAACGACTAAACAAACCCTAGGTATTCTGGAAAAAACCCATGTTGAAAGGTGCGTGAAAAAACAAACAAAACAATTGGCTATAATTAGGGTTTACAACTTGGGTAACTTGAATTCACCTGAGAGAGGATGGTCCGATGACATGCGTCTCCTCTCCACACCATACCCCTCAAAAAATTCCTCATGATTAGACTGCGGCTGAATTTGTGTAGACGCACCTGAGAGTGTGCGATCCAGACGAGCGCTTCCTCGCTTTGGATCTCTAGTATCACACTTCTGTACCCGCGGTGGCAACCTGTTTTGCTCAACTTCGTCCGAATCTCTGCGGAGAGAACGGGATAATGTACGAAGCGAAAAAAGATAAGAGACAGAATCAACATCAAAACTCGCAATAAAGACTTCGGTCCTAGAATCGTAAGGGTTTAAAGTTCTGACTGCACGAGAAAATCTGGGTCCTTCAAACTAACACGTGGCACACATTGGATCAAGCAATGACCCCAATACTAGGGTTTATATAATATAAATCACTTACACTGCATGAGCTGTGTCTACAACCGGCTGTAGGTATACATTGCTATGCACGACGGTAGCCTGGCGGAGCCTCTCGTAATCGTTCATGCAGGTGTCCTCCTCTTCAGACTCCATATCATCCGAGCCTGCTTCGTCTTCTTTGGGAATTCCTCTCTTCCGTGACATCGTAGAGAACCTGAAAAATAAATTCCTTCCTAATGACTGCTGCTTGACTCTCAAACGCAATTAAAATTGGAGAGAAGGTGGAGAACAATGAAGGAGCGACAATGCACAGGAGGGAAATGCTTCGCTCGAGAGTCACCCTCCAAAGATCTCCAAGCCTCTTTCTTGTCATTGCAAAAAGGTCATTGATGTGTTGTTGTGTTGTACTCTTGAACTTCCAGTTATCTTGTAGTTGAAATAGAAACTTTGAGTCTCATCGTTGTTTGTGGGACTTGACACTTCTAAGTGAACACTGTATGACGATGGCGAAGTTTTCGACCACTTCCGTAGTTGTGTTCGTTTTAGCTGTGACTCAAGGTAGCGATCTCTTCTACATTGCTCGATTCCGCTTCTGTGTCTTGAATTTTATGGATGTACTACGTTGCAAAATTGGTTCGTGGATTAGGCTCCTTTGACTAATCGGGAATTTGACGTCAGTTACCCCTTCCTCCTTGTTTTCACGTTACGCACTTTCATTCAATTGTTGGTCAGCTGTCCTCTGAGCGATCGCGGTTCTAACAATGATTATGCGCAGGCCTTTGATTTAGAGGTCCCGTATGTCGAGAATGCTTGGAATGGAGAATTGTATTTCGAGTTCTCAGTGCAATTTTCTCCTATTCTCAAACAGCTGAACATCAACCGACGTATAGATCGTCTGCCCCCGGTAAAACCCAAGTTCTTCCGCATCGTTGGAATCATGATTCTTGATGTGATGTGATTGTGTGTTGTTGATTGGTCGTTTATGTTTCTGGTTATCCAATCCTTCTTGATGCAACTCGGTGAATTAGAGAACACCGCAAACAGAGATGTAAAACCTAAGATAAATAAGATTTTTAGGGTTTTTGGGTACTGTCTAATGCAACAGCGTCAAGTTATAGGAAACGATCCTGGAACAAATTTGTAAATAAGATTACTTCAAATCCGCGATCTAAATATACGTATAGTTTTCAGGGTTATAACCGGTCGATGTTCTTGTAAGAGAGTACGATAGGCCTGCCATATTTTATTCGCAATCTCCCATTCTCTAAATCATTTTGTTTTGAAACAGCATGAATGGAGCGGAGATCCTTGAAGTGAGTGTAGTTTTTTCCGATCCCAACTACAACCTCCATTGAAAAGCTGGTACTACTCTATATCAGTAATTAGTCCGTCGAATGTGGAGAGACTGGTACGGTTTAGTAATTTTTTTTCCATCACCTTCTTCTGTTAATTCACAAGTCATAGCATTTCAAATACTTTTAATGGACTATTCAATTGTATATTGGAATTGATTATCCGTTTATTTCAGTACAAAGTATACCATATAATGTGTATAACATGTACTGCGTCTTATGCATTAAATGGAATATAGGCCTGAAGTTAAATATATATTTCCATTGTTTTGTTTGATGTGCCGTTTAAATGAACTGCATCTCCTGGTGACTGTGGAATGATTATATTTTGACATGGTCTTTTGAATACAGAATTGATGCGTAATTCCATGCTCGGTGAAGAAGTGTGGGAAACTACCTTCTCCCAAGTAATACAAGGCGAATTTTTATTCAAACTCAGCATTCAAGTGAGTTATCGGAATACAACACCTACCGTTTCTTCATCGTACCATAAACACTGTTGTAATCTAACCGTATTGACAGCATTGTTTATCATATATATCGTTAGCAGACTAATGGTGTCAGAACCTTTTGAATGCACGGTTCCAATTGAACATGCTGTGATGGATGTCACACATCATCATGACAAAGTATAATTTTGTTATCATTTTCAATTTGTGTTTCATTTCATATGGAAACAGAGTGCTCTCGCAATCACTTCAGGGTTAGGAAAACGTTGCCATTCTGATGAGTACTCACTGTTTTGCCTACCAAGATGTCTCAGAGGTTACCAATATCAGACAAACGAAGAATAGTAGATCGAGACAACAAACTCTGGATCAGAGAACAAGAACGTGCAAAAATATACAGTTTCACAAAAATACCATGCCCATGTAAAAAACACAAAGGCATAGGTCTGCCTTTTAGTTTAGAAGTGGTAGAGAGGCATTTAATTTGTTATGGAAGAGACCCTGAGTGCCGTGTCTGGAGAGGACCTCAAGATCCTGACTCTTCCGACGACGAATGGGACCAAGATTTTTTAGCAAGACAGGCGGAGAGAACGCGAGAACGGACAGATCGGGACAATGGATTGGAAATGCGACGAATGATGCAAGATATGTTTCAACAGGTGGAGGAGGTTGCGGCTTCGGAAGAGCGAATCAACAACATTGCTATGGAGGCTATGCAGACCGTTGACGACATAACAGGAATAAACCAAGAGAACTTTCCAAATACTGAAGCAAACATCCGTTCTACGGGAGTGGTAGGGAGCAGCACACATGAAGACCAACCTGATGCTGGAAAGTAGGATGACTTGAACAACATCCCAGAGGACGATCGTCCACAACATTGTTCTGATGGTTTCCCGAATTCTGAGACTGGCACTGGTAACGACAGAGGAAGGGGAACAGATACTCCAAAAACAAATGATGAAAGTCTGAAGACAGAGCGAGCTAGAGATGTAAAAGCCTTAGAGGAGGCGATGCAGTTGCTCTACAGTGGATCTACAACAACGAAGTTAGGCGCAACAGTGATGCTCATAAATGTAGTCGCCACACATCCCGGAATCACGGACAAAGCTGCTGATGATTTGTTCGCGACAGTAAAATGTCTTCTGCCTCATGATAACGTCTTGCCAGGGTCTCTATACCAGGCTAAGACTATGACAAACCGGCTTGGTTTTGGCTTTATAAATATACACGGGTGTCCATCAGGGTGTGTTCTCTTCGATGGCAGCGACACAAAAGATCTTGATCAATGTCCAATTTGTAACTCACCGCGGGATAGGGATATGTTTCACAAAACCAAGCCATTGAAGGTTCTCAGTTTCTTCTCGGTAACGCCTAGGCTAAAGAGGTTCTTTCGGATACCTGTTTTGTCGAAGCTCATGAGGTGGCACAAAGAGAATAGAAGCTCCGACGGGAAAATCAGGTACCCTGCTGATTCTAACGCTTGGAGAACAATGGATAACATGAGTCCAGATATATTTGACACCATGGGATTTGGAGCGGAGGATATCGACGTTCGCATGCAAATCAGTTGTGACGGTATTTGCCCGTTTAAACTCCACCGGTCCACGTGGAGTGCTTGGCCTGTCATTGCTAAGTTTCTGAATTTGCCACCTTGGTTGATCACCAAGAAGTTTTTTTACTTTATTGGCCTTGTTAATTCCAGGCAGACACCAGGTACCATTTGAATACTTTGACGTATGGGTTAGGCCTCTAATTGACAAGTTGAAGACACTATGGAGTGGCGTACCAGCATACGATATCTTGAAGCCCAAAGGTCAGCGTGTTTTCAAATTAAGAGCGGCAGTATTCTACACTACCCATGACTTCCCAGGTTATGGCACTGTTTCGGGAGCGTCGCATCAAGGATACGTAGCGTGCCCTCCCTGTGGAGACCAGTTGAGGGGGACTTATGCATATGAATCTCGAAAGATAACGTACACAGATTCCCGGCGGTGGTTTCCCCCCAAACCATATTCTCCGATCTCCACAGTTCGATAGTCTTTTTAATGGACGTCCTGAGGAGAGAATGAGGCCAGTCACGAAATCACCAGTGCAACAAAGAGAAGCGTTAAGGGAGCATACGGAGTACCTATCCAGGCATGGAAGGAGGAAGATGCACCCAGCAGAGGAAAACCGAAGTACGGAGCGAGTGCATACCACGACCACTTAAACAGGTATTGGACAGACTATAGTAGGAGGGCAGGGAACTAGGCAGAGGGATTCTGCCTCTGAGATCCAGGGTCGTAAGAGGAAGCAACCTTCCCAGACAGTTCCTCAGTCATGTAATGTCAACTCAGATATTCCGTCTTCTTCAACGACCCCAGGTACTGCTGCGAACAGAAGACCGACTATGTCAACAACCAGAAGGAGGAGGGGAAAGTCACCTGATCCATCAAAAGTGTACGGTATCAAGAGGGGCAGGATTTTTTATGAGTTGCCGTACTGGGAGGTTTGTTAATTTCCAACTTATAGCCCACTACTAAGTCTGATTTCCAACTTATAGCCCACTACTAAGTCTGAATAATGTTTGGCTTGAATGTGTGAATATCAGTATTGCTTAACACATGACATCAATGATTGTCTGGATATGAGCTTCAGCTTGGAAACTATTTTTATAACCAAGTAAATTTTCATGTGCAGCATCTCAAAATAAGGAACACTCTGGACATAATGCATTGTAAGAAAAACTTTGATGAGAACGTGATGAAAACCATCTGTAGATTTAAAGAAAAAGACAGTGTGAAGGTTCGAAGAGATATGCAAAGGGAGGGCATCAGACCGCATCTGTGGATGGTTAGAGATCCCAATAATCCTACACGAATGCTTAAACCGCAGGCGAATTATGTGCTGAGTGCAAAGGAGTTTGACAATTTCTGCACTAGGCTTGAGAAATTCAAGGTTCCAAGTGGATACTGTTCCGAAATTGGTTGTCATATTCGCAACAGGAAATTTGGTGCTCTCAAGTCGCATGATTACCATATTCTCATGCAAACACTTATTCCATTGGCTTTACGGGGGCTAATGGAGCCTACTACTCGAATGGCTATAATGAGGGCTTCCCGTCTGTTCCAACGCCTTTGCAGCAAAGTTTTCGATCCAACCCAGGCGGATGACTTGCGAGAAGATGCGGCAGTGACTATGTGCCTCCTTGAAATCACCTTCCCCCCTACATTCTTTGATGTAATGACCCATTTGCCTCACCATTTAGTCAATGAACTTATTATCTTGGGACCTACACATGTTCGATGGATGTATCCGATCGAACGGACAATGATGATGCTTAAAAATCATGTGAAGAACCGGGCCCGTCCGGAAGCTTCGATTGCGCAAGGATACTCACTGGACGAAACCATGGGATTTGCAACGTCCTATATGCATGACTTCGATGTTGTGAGGAGAAGGGTTTGGGACGCAGATCTTGAGGATAGCTCTGAGTTTGAAGTTATGGAGGGAGGTTCTGTCGATGTCATCCTCTCTCGGTCTGATCGGGATGCTCTCCATAAATTCATACTGCGCAACAACACACTCACAGCTCCTTATTACACGTAAGACTTTACAAAGCAGTTTATGTGCTTTATATGAATGTATAGTTTTAATACTGAAATACCGTATCAGAGTTTCTTTGTGTGATTACAAATTTGTTGATTTATGGACAGTCGAATTTGACATGCGATTTCTTCATGTATGTAGAATATGTTTATAGTGGTTATGTGCATACTGTTTTGGCAAAGCCGGATATAGTTACAATGAGAAGGAATGTTTTGAGTGGTGGGACGTTATTCATGTTTTGGTGATACTGTTGTGGTACAAAATGCGCAGTAAGTGGGAGTTAGAAAGAGAACGTGCAGTAGGACCTGTGGCTCCCTTGGAGGTATAGATGAAACAACGTATTCATGCGATGGACCTTGACATGGCTGATCCTAATGAATCGGACATAGTGTTTTTGTCAAACCCACCCAGTTTGTCATGTAAAAGATATGCACGTATGTCTGCGTATGGGAATCATTGGAGGGTCAACAATGAGGCTAGTCGAAGTATGCCGAACTTTGATAGTGGCGTAGAATGCTTCGAATCAAGTGATATGACTGCAGGGTCTGGTAAAGACTATGTTGGAGTGCTGCAAGACATACTAGTTCCTAGATACGGCGACTTGAAGACACCCGTGATCGTTTTCTCATGTACATGGAAGAAAAGAATGGACAATCATGGTAACAGGACATACATTCGTGATGCAGACGGGTTTTTGGTCATTAATTTTAAACACAACCTGCCTAAATCAGTTGATCCATACGCCTTTCTGTGTCAGTGCACTCAAATATTTTTGGCAGATGATGATTTGCATCCTCCTCGTTCGCATTGGAAGGTTGTCCTGAAGAAGGAAGCTAGGTCAAGGAGGCAAGTAGAGGAAGATGACGAAGTTTATCTGGCGAATACCGACACTGCCAATGGTTCTATACCCAGCTCGCAGCTACTAAATCAAGCACGGGAGCCTGATTTGACAGGGGCGATCGTCTTGAACGACGTTGACAACGCTATTGCTCTACAGAGCTTCGAAAAGCAAGTGCTGGGACGGGGGGAGAGGAAAAGGAAACGCACAAATGGCGGAAGTGGAAGTAGAAGAAAGTAGACCATACATGGACATGGTTCTTTGAGGTATGTACCTTGCGCTGCTTAACAGCATGCAATCGATTATGTTTTAATTGTTTGTCATTTCAATCTATTATGAATTGACTTTACGTTCTTCTGATATAAGTTGAGAAGCCAATGTCATTCGGTTAAGTCGTTGTGTTCCTTGTCCTTCATGTTAGGTGATGGTTGTCCGATAAGAAGTACGTTTATGTTGGCGATAGTTGACGTTTTACCATAGGCCAGTACAGCTCTTAAGACTATAAAACTATGTTACCAACGATATTTCGACAGTTGAAATAAGTCAACAGTCTGTCTTCTTGTTTTTCTCCTTCCGTTTTTTTTTTTTTTTTTATGTTTTGAATTTTTTTTTCCATTAATGAACATGGTTTGATTTCATATACACTTCCGTCTAGAAAGTGAAAGAGATAAGTATATCATGTGACTTCGCGTAGCTTTGATGAACATATAAATTGCCAGAAATTTGTATTCGCTCTCTAGAACTGAAATGAATTCTTAGGTTTCTGATGGGTAAAACGATGAATGCAAAACTATAGTTAAAATACATTAATCAGGGATATGTGACATTCATAATGTAGTTGTATGGGTTACTTCATAACTATTCTCTGAAGTATGAGTCAGAGTTCCATTTCTGTCATATATATTCATAATACTATCCCCAATGACTGTTGTATGTTAATTTATTTATTTTTTTCTATTTTTTTTTTTTTTTGTTTTACCTTCTTTTTCTTTGTTTTTTTTTCTTCTCCATTTAATTTTCTTTAAACATTACAACTGTAGAAGTGATCTTTTTTCCACTATTTAGAATCCTTGAAATGTCAAATAACTTAGTTCTTTAGAACGACATGTGTAATTGAAGAAAGTTTGTTGTCCAAAATTTTTAACAGTTGCTGGTCAATCTACCACATCTATAAGTACTAGTATCAGTTTGTATTAATGGGTTCAATTAACACTCTGTTTCGATCTTGGTACTATTCGGCAATTCACATATGTTGAAACCTGAAGCCGTCAAAGAGCAATGGAATAGGAATCCATGTCATTTTTGGTCTGTGGTCTTACTAAATGGAAGAATTTATTGTTTGAAAATATCGTCATTACCAAGCAACCATCTATAGCTCATACTTCACAAGTTGTTCATAATCTACTATTTGCAATCGTATATCCAGTGTATAACCCCGTCTTAGTTCATTAATAAGCGTGTCCCTCAAACATAGCTCGACCTGTTTTGAACTATTCATTTGAGTACTTCAGAATGAAGTGTAGTTGAGATTTCTATATATCCATTTATGTATAATACCTCAAAGGATTTTTAATCTGTATCGGAAAAAAACATACGATGAAATTGGAAGTCATTGGCATCCTAAGAAGCATCTTCTAACTATAATTTTCGTCTGTTTATGATAGTTTAGTTCTCAAGATATATCACAAGGAATTCATCATAATCTGTCGTGAACCAAAGTGTATTACATATTAGAAAAATTGAAGCAAGGTTTAGTTCTTTAAGGAGCTGCATTTGTTCAGTACAAACAGAATGCTGACTGGTGAAGCCGGTTTTCAATCATTTTTCATAGTACATTCGTTTACTGGATGAGATTAAGTGAACAGTGGTTTTGACAAGACCGATCTGACAAGCAGATAAAATCTTCCGGGGATGAGACGTCATGAGTGTATCTCGGGCGTAACTTGTCTTATCAATCTGGTGAAGTGGTCTAAAGATGTCATGGATTGGGAACGTGGCATGGAGGATGCATCATTACTGCATACACATCTATCTTTGAGTGAAGATTTTTGAGGATGGCGCATAATAAGAAGATTTTGACCCCAACCGTCTTCAAAATGTTCATTTTGACTACATATGGTAATCCCCTGGAGAAACTCTTTGTCATTTTTTGAATATATGTACATATTTGATGACTACTTAAAGTTCAGGAGAGTGTTCTCTGGTTGCCATTCTCATTTCGGTGGCGAATGTTTCTGAATTAGTTTAGTGTTCTGTTGGCGCATAATTCGCTTCTGTGTAGATACGAGGAAGCGTCATTGTCTTGTTGAAGAGGTCCTCGCATCTCTCTAGGTACGAGAGTTGTATAGAAATTTGTTTGCTTCACAACGGCGTAGATTCTTTTGTTAACTCTGCTGCATGTTTAGACGAAACAAGAGAATGAGTTTACATTTTGTAGACATTATTTTGCTCTGTGTATGATATTTAAATTGTTGCTGAAGAGGGAGATAAGCTAGGATTAAGAGAGCGCCAGAGTGGTTCATGTAGATATGGTAATGGAAAACAGTGCGTTAGTTGCAATCGAAGTAGTTATCCAACTATCTACAGTGTGCGGGAGAGGGCGAAGCTTACGCAACATGAACTTTGATTAGTTTGAGAGAACACATCACAGAAGACCATGTCGCATTGAGTTCGATTTAAATGAAACAACATTTAATTCAAAGATGTAGGGCTCTAATGTCTTCATCCTTTTTATTTTTGTTCGGGGGACATAGTATGCATTTGACATGAGAGCTTTTGACGAATTCGACAACAACAAGATATACTAAGAAAGGGTATGAAATCATGGAAGGGTTTCATCGTCCGTTATGTGTAGCGAAATGGAATATAACTTACTTTGATATGTACTTCAGGAGGCCATGGAAGGGGATCGTTCCTATCTTGAGAAGATGCAGGCGCACCATACCACCCAACCTGGGAAAACACCATCAGAAGAAATGGAGAACGAAGAAGGTAAGCACAATGTCATTTGATTGAAATTTGAGGTAGGTATATGCAAACAAAGTTCCTCCTCAACAAAAACGGGAGTGTAAACAAATCGGTACTCCATTCTAACTGTGCATTCTCTTATTCGTATATCACTTTTACAGATAATGAAAATTCCATTACTGTGGTGGCGTCGGCAGCACTTGCTCGTCCTGCGGATGAGACTGTCGAAGAGAGCGTAGAAAAAACAACAATGCAGATCCAGGTAGCAAAGAAAGGAATGGGAAACAACGATGTTCCCCTCCATGGCGGAGGTCCTTCTGAATTGAAAAACGAAACTAATTCCGCCCAAAAAATGAAAATGGAGCTGGAGCATAAATCAGAGGGAGTTAACGAGCCTAGCAAGAAAACGTATGCGGGAACTTTTAACTTCTGCGACAACTGTAAAGCAGGTTAGATGATCACATCAATAATGAATGATTACTTTGTTCGTAATCTATTTCCATGGTTATTTTTAGGATGCAGTAGACCCAATCGAAGGAAAAGATCTAACACCGTACTATACGTTGCAGTCTTGGCCAATACAGATGCACATACCGCCTATGCCAAAGACATTGTTGATGTCAAGGTTCTTGGAAAGTCCGGTGGGAAGGTCACAGCAACTGAATCGGATGAAGATGACGACGACTCCGACGAATCTGAAGATGATGAAGATTTGGCTCCTGGACATGAGGATATTGTCAAAACAAAGTCCAACAATGAACATGGATCAACACCCGGAGGAGGTGGAATTAGGCGATCTGCACCTCGCATTCTCCGTCCAGCTAGCGCTACGGAGGGAATGGCTTCTTCGAAGTACGGACTCTATACTCCCCTTCAAAAGTGGGAGTATATGAATGGATTGCCTGTCGACGGGGTGAAGAACATCAGCCAGTGGGCTTCAGATGTTGGCCTCGCTGATGATGGGTATGGTGAAGAACCAGTGGCCAAGAAGAAGAAACTTCTGAATTGGTCGGATCCTCCGAAGTATGCTAGCTCAATCGGGCGCATAATGATTTCTTCAGCTGAGGAACCAACAAGCCCACCTCAGGAGGAAACGGAAACAGAGAGAGATGCAGATGAGAACACAATTTGCAAAGGCAAAGGGAAGGAGAGGTCCACTAAAGACTGATGGCTTGGCTAGAAGACAACTGTGAAGTAAGTGGATTGTATTTGTCGCACTTAATTCATTCAAATTTTGGCTATGTTTGATACGCTTCTGCTTGTCCGTAATTATTTAATTATTCTCACTGTGATCTGAAATCAAACTTGCAGCAAAACTTTTTTGCGGGGGACGAGGGCACTGCGTGAAGACGATGATATGAAGTATCCCTAGGGAATATACATGGATGAGTCCTAGTTTAACATGTGTGTCGGAAGACCTGGAGTAGTGAAGAAAGGGCTTGTTGGTTCAGTAAGATGGATAACATGATTAAAGAAAGAAACTAATCAAACTTTTCTCATCAACTTTGAGATGAACAAACACTTTGGTTTCAGTTGAAGACAGTCGTGGGAATACACCGGTGTTCTCTTTTAAATGTCGAAAGTATCTTGTCCTTCAAGACTAGACAGCATGCTGTGAAGGGATTCATAAGTCCCCATTACTGGCTGTACTACGGATATATAATCTGTGTGTTTGGTTTTCTTCTCCTTCTTTTTTTTTTTTTTTTTTTCTCTCCCTTTGTGTAAAGACTACAGATGCATAATTCTCAGACTTTGAATAGCGTCGTCACTTTAAAAAAGTGCAGTATCTGTTGATGATTCCAAGACTTGAACTCTCTGTAAGAGAACGAGATCATTGGTGAACAGTGTCATCACTTCTGTTTGAAATAAAATGAGTGGACGATTGTGAGACATTGTTATCTTCGTCGTCAACCTTTCATGTGCATTCACCGTCTTGTGATTCTCCAGTTGGAAGAGGATGTTGCCCGTGTCATAAGTCCATGTTTACTTGGAATAACCTTAAGTATGTAACAAATGAGAAAAAAACTAATAGTCTCTGAAACAGTGAGACGTGGTTAGCCGAGTTCTATTATCATTAGAATAGTATGGTTCTCTTGAGCGCATGATTCATTATCATGTTCCATTCTCAGACGAATGTTTTGTCGTCAAATGAGCAGAATAGATTGACTTTCCAGATACAGAAGACAAAGTCGAAACTTCTACCAATGCATTTCATACAGGTCAATATGTCCACTTCATGTTTATGTCATTTTCACTAGTTGTTTCTGTAGCATATCAACAGTTAAGTGGAAGAAGAATGTTTTGAACCATGCGTATTTGTTGAGTACAGAACTGCATTCGTGACTATGAAATAGCCATTTTGTTGTTGCCGGTGGTGAGATGTCTAGAGTGTTCATCTGTTCATGCGCTTATTATTCTTTGTGTAATTGCACATTCTCCCTTGTTATAAAGAATGGAGAGGGAGTTCAATTCTTTGGACTCCAATGTCGATGTGTTAGGACATCCGGTTTTGCCTAAGTCGACAGATATATCTGTAGTGGAACAGGGGACGAATAAAACAACTGGAGAGGGGACTTCCATTTCGTGGTCTGAGGGGGAGAAAGAGGGCAATGAGTCGAAAGTTGATTGCAATGGATCTTAGTCCACTTCAGAATACGAGTATGAGTTACCAGAGACTCAACCAACCGCGTTTGATCCTCACAATTTCGGGTTGCAACGTCGTTTAAAAAGGAAAATGGGTGACAAGGTAAGATCAGTCGGTGATGATGAGGGGAAAAGTGCACCTCCTAAGCGTTTTGTTTTTGTGTCTGCGCAGGATGGTAACAAGCCAGAGAAGGAACCAAAATACGACTCAGACACTTTAAGAAGATACGCAGAGCACTGTGCGCATGTGGACAACGACCCAGAGACAGAGTTGATGAAGTTAACAATCGAGGAGTTTCTTTGCCAAACAGAAGTAGATGAGAACGAGTTTGGATCTTCTGAAAATCTCCACAGCATTTTCATTGACTCCTTAAATTCACCATACTCGAATGAATATCAAAAGAAGCGCTGGAAACTGCGCCAAAATAGATTCGTTGAGGTAATGAAGAGGAGAGAAGAGCGAGAACAAGAGCAGTGTGTCAAAGGGGGGGACCTGAAGACGAATTGATCCGAATTTGGTAATTCCGAACCATACTTTCCATTGCTATACCGTATATTTCATGCATTTGTATACCCTTAAATTGGTGAACTTTTATATGTTTCCATGAATATCAGACATGGAAGTTTTATGGAAATGTAAAAGGAAGTGTGTACTCAAGTGCAATGAATCACTTTTCTTATCTGGAGCACATATGAAGTACTAATGTTGTACTACGACATTTCTTTCTGATGTTACAGTGATCGCAGCAGACAAATTCTACACAAGAGGAAATTGAAGTGTATTTGAATAGGAGTCACTGTCGAATCTGTCGGAGACAAAGCTTTCGGCAACTATACGCTGAGAAACAGAATAATATTTATTTTTGTACTCGAATCAGATTATGACAGGCAAATGGTGCCAATTTACTGCAATACATGCTACACAGATTATTTAAATCTATTAGTGTTTGTGTTTATCTCAAAGATATCTTCCGCCTTGTTTTGCAGTGCTCATTTCTTGAATACCAGTGATATGGTCGTTGCCATTCAACTTTGTATCTGGTCCTCTTCGTAGCGACTACTGCTTACTATTTAAAATCATTAACACTTAATTCGATGTTATTTTCTAGAGAAATATGATGCATATGCTACAGTAGGATAACCCATTTCTAACGAATTTAGTGTAACAGAGCATAGTGAGTTCTCATTTCTATATGTGGAGAAAAATTAAAATAAGGAAAAAAATCAAATGCCACCCTCTTTCTGTATTTCAGGTTAATCCACAAAATGTACATTTTCAGAGTTTGTCCTTGTATCCACACACGACAGTCATATTTCAGGAGAGCTTCTTTTGGTCCGAAAAACGTTCGCCAACTGTGCTGACCAGAATGTACTATAAAAGCTGATGTAGGTAAATGAGACCACAAGCGCAGATTCCAGACTAAATCTTCGAGCAGAAACCAGGACATTCCTTTTCTCCCCAATGAACATGCCGCTGTTTTTTCCACTGCACGTAGATTTCGATTGGAAAAGCAACGGCCTCCAGTAACTATGCTCCGACTTTTCACGACGGTTTTATTGCGTGGATGCTCACGAAGCGACACGCAACTCCAGTTCAACCCACATTTCTTTGAAAATGTACCCGTCATTTTACATGTCCCAGATGACAAAAAAATGACTCAGCGTCATTATGCATATGCGCTATTGGACAAGATTCCTACTAGTGTTAAACCCCTCCGATTGCGCCCATTTGGGACGTTTTTTTCCTTTTTTGTGTACTTCTGTCATTGCGTCATCATCTCTTCAGTGACTTCTAGAACATTGCTAGACTTGTGTTGAGGTTCAAACTCGCACTCCGGTCTGCTAGGCAACGATATGGTCAAAATATGGATGAGACCCATCACAACAGTAAGACATCTATGCGTACACCAAGCGAGAAAGATTAGCAAACCTGATGGACAGCAATGGAGTGTCAAGTCGCGGGTGGGATCCTTTGTGTCGTTTTGTCTTGCACTTGTTGAACTTCGTCTGCACATCCGATCGCTTCAAAGACTCGTCCAACACAAAATCCTTGTACCTTAGCCATGGGATATAGGCAACGGCGGCATCACCTTTGACACCCCTGTAATGCCACTTCAAATCTTTGTGAGTAAATAGCCCATCAAGGCATTGTTGGACATGGTCTCAAATGAGTCGAAGTGGGATAAGATTCCGTAAAATGAACTATCGCTCGTATGCATCAATCCAAGATTCATCAAGATCGACAACATCGTGTTTGGTATAGAGTACATGCGTAAAATTCATGTGAATCTTGCAAATTCAAGCTCGCAACAAAAACCCTCAAGCATGCCAAAACTGTTATAAATGAATCTACTAGTGTCTCTACTTCAAAAAGAACAAAAATGACGAGGGTCCCCTGTCTCCACCCAAGATATCCTTCTTGGATGAGACCTTGGCTAAGGGTTCACAGACGAGACTATGGGTGATGTGGCGGCTAAGGTATCGAGGTTGCCGAGGTGGCAAGGGGTGGACATCTCCGACGTGGCAGTAGGCCCATGCGAGACTAGGGTAGGGCTAGAGGAAAAAAAAACAAAATTGACACGGAAGAAATTAGTCTCGAAAGGGAAAGATGGTGCGCGAGGTACGTGGGACCCTGTGGAACTAGTCTCACAAGTTTCGCGCTGGCACGGCTATTCTAGGGCTGGGCAATTAAATTGGGTGTCCAGGTATATAAGGCGGGGACAAACTCTGCACCATTTGGAACCCTAATTCTATGAGGTCTCTCCACCTCTTTTGGAGCTCTTAACGAATCACTGCACTAGTTCAAGATCCTTTGACTCCGAAGTTAGAAAGAGGGAGGTAACCTAGGAAGTGAGTGGGGACTACCGGTGTAAGACTGCTGGGGATATAGGGAAGGGGCATTGGGTTGTATTGGAAAAAAATCCCGAAGGGGAGTTACGGTTGGTAAGACCAGAGGCTTGCGCCATGGAAATCTGCGCCTCCTTGAGCCTGCGTCTTTGCAATGCACAAGAGTAAGCGGCGGTGTGAGCAGGCGGCTACACTGCCAAGTGCGGACGCTGGGTCCCAGCCTTTGTCCTCTCGCAGTCTAGTCCATCCGGTGGTGACGGCTTCCCTTCATGTGTATATGATGATTGTTGAGGTGCGTCCAAAATGATTCCTCTGGTGCGTCGGTTTGGTATTAGTGGACCTGAAGTTGCAAGTTTCAAGGGCATGCATGCAAAAAAGCGATTCTATTTCTATTGTCTATGTTAGTTTGAGGTTGGTTGAAGTTGTTTCAACATCCAAGTCTGCAAGATAATGGGGTATAATTTTTATTTTTTTGGTAAAGTATGTTTATAAAAATATGTGTGTAGGGAAAACTATCCTTGTAATTTTTGCAAGATGACGCCAATTCAGGCTCTCGACAGTTGTTCCTCAGCTCCGGTTGTGAAGCACTGTTTCTATCTGAGACAGGTGAGTCCAGCACCTTGGGACCAGCCACGGTGTTCATTGCAATTTCTTGAGGTTTTCTACCTGATCATACAATCCCCACAAGCATACTTACTGTGCATTGGTTTTGTTTACAATGTCTATTCTATCGATGTATATCTGTTGTCTATGTTGCTTCAATGATGGTTTTATAAGTGGTGAGTTAACAAAGGAATATTGTGATGTGCAAATTGTTTTGGTTATGGCTAGTCTGCTTTTCAATAATTGATAAGAGTTAGAAAGACATATTTGTGGGCTCTTGTTCGTGGATGCAGGCTGTGATACACATAGCAACAACCCTTTGTTGTCGTAGCATGCGGCAGTGCTCTCATAGGCCGCTCCAGTCGCAGATGGTGTTTGTTGCAGCTCCTCCTCAGTATCTGTGTGTCTCGCTTCCCATCTCGACAGCCACTTGGTTTGCTTCAGATCTACACAGCTTGGCATCACCACCGGGGGACTACCTCTTGTTGCGGCGGTCTAACTCTTCGATTCTTGTCATGGAATTGCTACACACAGTCTCCAAATTAGAATCTTGTAGTGGCAGCTTCTGGTGGTTGTTGCGACCTTCGACACCTTTTGTCGCTGCAGTGTTCAGGACTTCATTTCTGGAGGCAGTGTCTCTTCTATCGTCTCGATCGGAGTCTTGCAACAACAACCTGTGATGGTGGTGGCACAAATCCTCGCGGTAGAGGCAGAGCTCAGACTTCGTCTGTTGGCAGGTGCAAGGTGCTGCAGAGGACTGTTGAAGTCGTTTGTGTCGAACCGAGATACTTCGTGAGTCTCTGTGGATTCGAAATTTTCAGATCTAGGTGACTAATTAGCAATTCTCTTGGTTGACAGTTTCTGTTCTCTGCCCCCAAAGCTTCAGTAGACTATTCATAAATTGCAAACTCACACATTCCCAGAAACTGGATCTGAGAACACACACTACCTATTCCCTCCAACACAGTGTGCACCTCCTTGCATTCGCCACATCCTCTGCAAGATGCTTGTGTGAGGGATAACTAATAAGGCCAACTCCTTACCACACAGCTTGACTACGCTAAAAACAACCAACTCCCTCTTCTTCTCCATTGGATCTCTGTGATAGGTTGTGTACCACTTTCTACTCTTGCGGAAAGTGGATCTCTCCCTTGTGTTATGTAAACAACTGCAAATTCTTCATGGAAACAATCTAGGCTCGGTTTTGATGTTATACATGGTCATTAGGTCGATTTGCTGAATATGTTATACATCGTCAATTTTTGGGATGCAGCAAGTGCATCTGATTGGAGGATTGGAGAAGTCATTGGGTATTGGAGAAATGTGATTGAGATGCGAGAGGCAAAATTATTGGAGTTTGTAAAAGAGAATGTTGAGTGGGCAAAGAGATTGGTGGAACAAATCAAGAAAGCCATGACAATCTTTGTAGCAGGGAAGGTGAAAGTAGGAGCCTGGAAGCGCAAGAGGGACAATGTGTACGATGTCAACAATAGTTGAGGTGCAAGTATTTAGAACTATGTTGAAGTTATAAATTGAGAGTATGAAGGAAGGGAGAGGATTGCAAGGCAAAGTTAGAGAGTACAAACTTGAAATACAATAAGAGTGGACCAACGAGGCAAGCCTTCCACTACAACGTAGTAACGTATTCCAAAATATTAGAGTAATATTTAGACAAGGAGATTTTTTGAAATGAAGCAGTAGACATGACGCATTGTTTTTCACACCGACCAAAAAGAGAAAATAACATTATATTCATTAATTTGGGAATTTCTCATGTACCAATTTGTTCATCATCTTAAAATTGGAAAGTCCATCTTAATTTATGGAATTTAGGAAGACTTGAAATGTTCAGAAGAGATTAATTGTATTCACCTTTAGGAATATGTTAGAAATGTAATTGTCGGCTACTTGATTGGGAAAACATTGGGAACAAAGTTGGAACACATGTTGAACACATTAGGAACACATTGGGAACGCATTACGAACACATTGGGAACACATTTGTAAATATAACTTCCAAAGAACATTAATGGGAATGTTCCTTACATACATTTATTATTTGCTCGGAGCACTGCAGAAATTAGTTGAGTGGTTTCTGGAATTGTATTGGGAACAGTACAAAATCATATTGGGAGATTTAAAAAATACTACCGATAACTTCCTTACAATGAGGATTTTGACGCTTTTGGAATGTTCAAGACACAAGTAATGAGGATAGGGATTTTTATTTCAGTGTTTTTGATGATGTACTCAATTTAACAAAAGCATGTTTCAGTATTTTGATTAAATTCTAAAACTATAAGGGATGCTTAAACTATTTCTATATTACCAAATAACAGAAAATATTATCTTCTAACTACACTTTATATATCAACAACTTCATACATTTATTTGCTATTTTACACATTAAAGGATAAAAATGTTCAAAACATATAATATACTCAAGATAGGCACACTTGCTTATTAGGAAAAAGCAATTAAGGTGATCATCTTAATTGTATGTGATATATAAAGGTGTACCCCATAAAAGGAGTAGTGATAACTACCGCCTTTTATTGAGGTGGTGGCAACAACCACCGTTCTTACATCTTGTCACTACACCTTCAAGCTTTGTCTCAGGTGCTTCGGGTGGACCCTGTTGGTTGGTATAACATTTCCTGCCTGTGAATTTCTCCCTAGCAGCACCAAGCCATGATGTACCACAAATTTGCTCAGGACGAGTCCAAGGGGTTTCCAACCCGGACCGATTATATGGAACACACTCATTCCAACCAACAGATTCGAGCCATGGCTTAGCGACGGAATCAGTATTTCACGTTCAAATATAGAGATCTCAACATTTCATCATCCTGATGGCCTAATATTCCATTACCTGCTCCTCTTAAAATATCGTGAGTTACAATTCATTCGAAACAATTGCAAACATTACTCTAGATAATATCGACTTCTATGATTCCAACTAACCATATCCAAATTGTAAAGATATTTCCACACTTAACATTTAAGTAAATCTGGACTTTTAATAGTCCAAATTAGTCAAAGTCCAACTGAAATATGATGGGTAGGGTGAATCGTAGGATCATATGATCCAGCAAAGACCTAACCGTTTTATGAAATTGAGAGAGACGATAAAGGTTAGAAATGCAAAATACAGCAAACATTGCTCGGGATTAAGTGCGAAACTTATCAAGCATGTGGATATTAAAGATTGGCAACTTGTAAAACACCGTAAGATCCTACTATCCATGGTAAGTAGGTATATATAAACACTTCACGTTAGAACATTACATAAACAGTAAAAAAGGCTCCAAGAGTATTCATACGAAAGTTATCAAACAGGTGGGTATTGTAATATTTGCAAGTAGTAAGCAGGACCGTAAGATCCTACGATGTTTGCCAACCATAGATGTAAAACACATCACATTATTTGGATTCTGTGAATTGTAAAGAAAAATTCAAATCGGAGTACAACTGGAGTGTTCCGCCCTTTACGTGTTACTTTGTATTGTGTACACATCAGAGATGCCACTACTCCTGAAGCCTCAATAACAAGTAGTAACCATGTATTCTAAAACTATCTGACTGTGAGAAGCAGCTCTATCGAAAACGAGCTGGACAATGTCAACACACACTAATTACTCCGTAGACATTGCACATGGAGAAAAGCCTCATATGGTCACTAACGGCCATGCACCGTGCGGACCTTTGCACTAGACTAAGCTCGGACAACACTACACCCAGGTTCGACGGATGGATGCACGGATCCAAACGACGAATACGATGACTGCGGGCTGGCGTTCCCTCTGCACCACTGATCTTAGTCAGAGCACCGACTTCCAGCACCCTCCAAGATGTCCTATGCTTCGTCAATGATGCGGAGCCACCCTACAGTTGACATGGTGTGCGTTGACACTTCCCCTGTGTGGCTGAAGTGAACGCTGCCAACACTCTCGGACTCCTCAGACTCCTCGGACTCCTCAGACTCCTCGGACTCCTCGGACGTCAGTGGAAAGGCAATGTCAGAAGCGTCAGAGATCTCCTGCAACTCTATGGTGTGAGCAATACTCCAATACCACTCCGCACCTGGCTGCAAAAGGCGTGTGATGTATTTGAAAGCAGGAATAGCTATGTTGCGAGAACGAGCGACCGCCGCCCTAAACCATGGCCGGAGCTCCTCGTCGTTAGCCGGTGTCTCCTCATAATGCGGATACCACACATTGCTATCCCGCCTCCCCATAACAACAAAATATTCGACAATATGCAACTAACTTCTACATTATGCGACCTTCTTCTACAGAATCTGTCTGGAGTTCGTCTATTAAACTGGTAAAAGTTCTAGTAATTCACTTCTCTAGGGTTTCTGGATGTCTACTAGCCAACGTTCACCTAGCCTAGTAGCGCCTAATCTCCTACTCCGCAATAAGAAAACATTATTAGGACTGAGACTAGCTTAACTAGCTGACAGCTGAAGGAAAGAAGCACATCTAAAACTAAATAATCTCACAGCAACTAGGCAGAGGCAAAATCAGCATAAACAAGTGCAGTTTGATTAAAAAAAGTAAAACCCAAATACAAGTAGCGAATGTTCAACAGGATCGTAGGATCCTACGAACAGTTTGCGGGTACTACTGGGCAAAACGAAGCACTTCTAAAATTGAATAATCTCAAAGCAACTAGGTAGAGGAGATCGTAGGATCCTACAATCTCTTTACGGGTACTACTGGGCAAAACAAGCACTTCTAAAACTGAATAATCTCAAAGCAACCAGGTAGAGGAGATCGTAGGATCCCACGATCTAGCGACCAAGCTCTGGGTGGATATGGGGGGTAAATTATGCGACGGCTACGGATCTATAAGGTTAGCAGCATCAAGGTTAGCCAATGCTTTTACTCGATCTTGCTTTGGGATCTTTTGTGTCTTGGGGTTTTCTTTTGTTGTGGACTTTGCAAAGAGCACTGTTAACCGGAGATTCCCCAATCTCCCTTTTCCTTAGCTCTCTCTAGCCCCTTTTTAGTTTTCATCCTTACCTTAGACAGTCATCTAGTCGACTGGATGAACTTTGTCACAGTCGACTTGGATGAATTCTATCACCAGCCGACTGGATGAACTCTGTCACCAGCCGACTGGATGACTTCCGCCAGTTCAGGAGGTTTAAGAGGCAAGGTTAGGGTTTCCTGTAATCATTCTACTCTAGAGCAGGTAGAGTCAGAGAGGTCTGAGAGCTGTTAGGAACTGCTGTACTATGGTTTTGGGGTTGTTTTGACCCATTTTATGCAGTTTTGACCTCTTTTTGCACTTGTATTGTACAGTACCCGGAAGAAAAGATACGTGAATTTTACTTATCTCCAAGTTGACTAGAGTATGGACAATGAACTTCAAGTGAGCACTACACTTTCACTTTGTGAGCAATTGCCTTGGAGTTTTCACCTATTTTTAGAACTAGGAGTAAGGTTGTGAAAAGTAAATGATTTGTGTCTAATTATAGAAAAAATCTATGTAAAGTAATAGTTCTCCATTGCCCTATCTAAAGTGTGTCCACGCCTTTTTCATGCATTAACTATTATTAGGCCTCATTATGGTATAATAATGTTTTGGGCCGCAGTTTAAAAAATATATATGTATGTGATATTGAATTGTGATTGCATTGTAAGTGTGGGGTTAACTTTTGAGATGATTGTGGGTGTTAGCGTGACTTTGTTTAGTGTGTGGTATATTATTCTTATTGAAATAAGTTTGTTTGGTATTGTGGATAGGTTGAGTGGTATAATCTTTTGAGAAAGATGAAGACTAGAGCGTTGACAGATGCTGAGAAAGGACAAGTGGTTGGAATGCACAAAGCTGGAAGCAAAGGTGTGGAGATAGCAAGAGAATTAGGTATGCCTTCTTCCACCGTTTATGGTGTTATAAACAGTTTCCAAAAACGAGGAAGTGTGAAGTCACCAAAGCCAACGGGTAGGCCTCAAAAGTTTACAGAGCGGGATATGAGACAGTTAGAACGTCTCCTTAATGAAGATCGTCGTAAACCACTCACAGAAATTTCAAATGAGATGGCACGTGTTGCAAAGGTTAGTACTCGTACTTTAAGGAATGCTTTGCATACCCTTGGTTATAGAAGCTGTGTTGCAGTAAAAAAACCTTTTCTCAGTAAAAAGCACATGGCAGACAGGTTAGCATCTGCTAAAGAGCATTAGAACTCGACAAAGAAGGATTGGAAGAAGGTTATTTGGACTGATGAATCATCTTTCGAAATAGGAAGGAGTTCTAGACAAATTAGAGTGTGGCGAAAGGCTTATGAAAGATATTCAGATAAATGTCTAGTACCAACTTTCAAGTCCGCGCGTACGTCGGTGATGGTTTGGGGTGCTTTTAGTGGCTTTGAGAAGGCTCCTTTGGTAATCATACCTTCAGATAAGCGAAGTGCAGGTGATTTTGTAGATCTTATTTACGATGGCGCTTTAACTCCATATAATTTTATCCATAAACCTCACAAAGACATGTTACTTATGGAGGATGGCGCTCCAGTCCATTGCAGCAATTTGCCAAATAAATGGAGAGAAAAAATGGGTATAAAGAAGTTAAAGTGGCGTGCCAACTCTCCAGATCTAAATCCAATTGAGAACCTATTGAAGATTATTAAAGATGAAGTTCAAAGTACATCCCGGCCACGCAGTGCATAAGAATTGGTGGAACCACTTCAAAGAATATGGAAAGAGATATCTTTTGGCCTCTTAGAAACCCTTATTGATACCATGCCTACACGTATGAAGGAAGTAATTAGTGCAAAAGGTGGTACTACTAGATTTTGAGTACTATATAGGAGAAAGTAAATTTTGTGTTGATTTTGTTTATTTTTCTATATAAACAAATATTATTATTGAAATAGAATCTATAGGCTTTCAAATGCACTTTCTTGTATTCAATTCCATGAATTTTCAACCTCGCATGAGCTCACCAAATTCTATGTTCAGTACATTTTTCTAGCACATAACACAGAATCACGTATCTTTTCTTCCGGGTACTGTACATTTCCGGCAACCTATGAGTGTTTGGAGCACTTAGTTTAGTTGGGTTTTGTTGGGTTTTGATGGGATTGTGAAGGCTAGGCTTTAGTTGGTACATCCTCCCTTTATTATTGGCGACCATGCTTTAGTTCGTACCATGTGATCTCCTGCTTGTTGTAGGCTGTTCCACACACTTTAGAGGTCCTGAAGTACTGAAATCGGGTCTGCAGAGGTGCAGCAGTTACTGTCGGGAGTGTAGAGGGGTGCTGAGATGCTGTCACTGAAATTCCGAGGTGCTGAACAGTCACTGGTTGGTTAGGTGTAGTCACTGTAGTGGTAGATCGGGTCGGCAGGTGCTGCCCAGCCACTGTCAGGGGTCCAGGAACCAATCGAGAGGTGATCTGTTGCAGTAGAGGGGGACAGTGGAGCAAAGAAGATTCAGGTGTTTTTCAGGGGTGGAAACATTGGTGCACCGACAGATGCAGTCCAGCACGTGTCCAGGGAGCAGTAGCAGCGGATCGGTTCTATTGCAGGCTGGTGGGCGCAAGTGCTGTGAAGATTGAAGGACCAGGTTTTCAAGCAGTCGACGTGTTTGAAGAGAGGGCTGTTCACCACTCGAAAAAGGGGATAGGGCGGCTGTACGTCATATCTGAAGTCCAACTGTACAAGGGGTGAATTTCAAAATGTAATTCTAGCATTTTGAAATTCAAAATCTCAGATCCGAAAATTTAGGATCTTGAAATTTGAAATTTGAATTGTAGACCTCGATTTGAGACCTCGATCGGCTATGCGAATTTTGATTTGGGACCTCAGTTGACTGTGAGACTTGGTTTCGGGATGTCAGCTGAGACTTCGCATCTGTACCTGGGGGGGGGCAGAACGAGTCAAATCTGACTGAAAACAGCTGCTGAGAATATTTGGTAGAAGGGGAATTTCTGTCCAAATTAATCACTGCTGCAACCATTGGACTGAACTCCTACAGATCAGTGCAGTGCGAAAAAGGGGATAGAAGTAGCTAAAACAGTAATGCAGTGAATTGCTGTGATCTATTTCTACTTTCTGGGAAAAATGCTTGTTGTTACTAACCAAACTATACAGCCGACTTGTTGGGTCAGTTAGTGCTAAATTGGCAGGTATAAGGAAAAGGTAGCTGACTGACTAGAGCCTGGAGGAAGCCAAGCAGAGCTGACCAGACCAGTAGCAGCGCAGCAGCTGCAGACATCAGGAAGGAAAAACAGTTGATTGGAGCAGTCCAGCAGTCACATCCATGGAGGACGGTGACCAGACTGACTTGAGAGAGAGACAAGCCATGGAGCGCTACAGTCGCTACATGCAACGGGAGGAGCGGACGACAGAGCCGACTCCAGCAGAAGGACAGGGCCGACTTAGTTCGCAGGGCAGTGCGGCTAAACAGGTCGGGGAGCTTATCGACATGGACGTAGAAAACGACCTGTCATCATCCGATGGAAGGACGAGGGAGAGCAGATTTGGAGGAGAGACACAGTTCGAAAAAGGAGATAGGCTAGGTCGACAGCCAGACCCGACTAGCGTTCCCTGGAGGTACCAGGATATGAAGCGAACGACGTCATTCAGGAGGGACTTCTCTACTACTGTAGACGACTACAACACCTTCCGTGAAGAGCGACGACAGACGCAGGAAGTTTTTGCAGAGCCAACCCAGTGGCCCAGTACAGTCATTGGCAGAGTCGACTTGGAAACCGAGCCGACTCAACTGCGCAGCCGACTTGTATCTCCAGTGCGCCTGCCAAAAACTCCAGAGACACTGCCAGCTGCATTCCAGAACCTGAAGCAGAAGCTGGAGGAAACGAAGAGTCGATCAGCCCAGGAACAGGGTCTTGCACACCCGACAGAAGGTGGCCTGGGTAAGAACGTGCATTTCCTGGATGAGTTCCGGCTGCAGTCAGAATGGGAGTAGGAAGAGGAGGATCAGAAGGCAGTTGAAGCATTCCGAGCCGACCTGTTAGCCAAGCGGGAACGGGCCCGACAACACCACTTGACACACACTCACAGCCGACCCGACTCGGGCAAATACCTCCAGCAGCTGGAAGCCTTGCAGCATACTGCACCTTCGGGTGTAGCGTCGTTACACCACTGGCATACAGAGCCGCAGTGGCCGCCAGAGCAGCATCGTACTTTGCTGGAGGTGGAGTTCAACCGACGGGTACAGGAGGCAGCTCAACAGTTAGCAGCTCAGCAACTGGCAGCACAACAGCTTGCTGCCCAGCAAAAGGAACAAGAACGGCTGGAACGAGAGAAGCAGGAACTAGCACAGCTGCAGGACTTGTGGGAAGAGCACCGAAGGTGGCAAGAGCAGGCGCAGACTGGGGGGAATGCTGCACGACCCCCCTATTTATCCAGTTCAGCACCAGAGGTGACGGTGGATAAGACTGTACCTGGACCCCTTCCGGCCGTGACTTCCTCGACCGCCCATCGACTTCCAGGATACGTGGATCACCTTACCAGCGACGTGTACCAATCTGTGCAGCCGACCCAGTCAGCAGGGTATCTCGGAAGACTGGTAGAACCGACTTTTGCGGATCCTATCCATGCAGCTACCCACGTGGGGCGGTCTACAGTTGTCCCACCGTTTGCCGCCCCTGTCGGCTACAGTACTGCCGCCATTCCCGGAGGTTCACACACTGCACCAGCTGGTTCTCACTTTCCAGTACATTATCCAGCGCCATCGGCAGCACCCCCTCGTACAATGCCCATGGTTTGCACAAACGACTTCACCTCAGCACCACCCCGACCGCCGGTCAGTGCGCAGAGGAAGCAGTTACCGTACAGGGCCTACAAGGAGGGAAACGACCCCGACGCTCATCTCAGGTATTTCGACAGATGTGCCTCGTTTAATGGTCAGACTGATGAGACAGTAATCATCACTCTGTTTGGGACGACCCTAGTCGACAAAGCGTGGGGCTGGTTTGATGACTGGCTGGATCATCATCCTTACTGCACATGGGAGCAGGCGAAGGAAGCGTTCAAGCTACGTTATCGGGAGCAGGATTCTGATGAGCAGGTTTATATGACGCTGCGAACATTCAAGCAGGGTGAAGGGGAGAAGGTTCAGGATTATTACGAACGGTTTATGAAGTTGGTCAAATGTCTGCAGACTGATGTGGGCGAAGGGTTCAAACTCACCTACTTCAGAGCAGGGTTACTTGACTATCTGAAGGTGACAACCTGTGGGTCTAGAGCCAACACCCTGACTGAGTTAAAGGAGTTAGCCCAACGCTGTGAAACCAACTGCACCGACGCCTCGGGTAAGAAGCTCTATTTTCGAGCTAAGAAGACGGAGTCGACTACCAGCCGAGCAGCCGCTACCTCAGCCCAGACAGAAGGAGTCGAGACTGTAAACCGACCATTTTGCACTTGTTGTAAGAAATTTGGGCATGAAGACATTAACTGTTTTGTCAACCCGGCCAACCCCAACAATAGGTTACCCAGGTCTGAAGGGAAGCCTACCGTCGGAGTCCATGAAGTGTCGACTACACAGCCGACCAGTGGCTCTCGGGGGCTTGTCACCAGCCGACCAGGAGGGGACCAGAATGGAGGATCGGGCAGGATCGATGGCTGTTTCCTTTGCCTAGGAACTGATCATCAGATGCGTAATTGTCATTTACGTTTGAAGTTTCAGCAATTATTAGCTGCTGAAAAACAAGGAACTAACACTGTGGGTGTCAACAGTGTGGAATTGCAGGAGATCGATGACCCGGAGGTGGCCACGATATTGACCAGAGCAGCTCGAGAACGAGCTGGACTGCCCCTGGAGGACAAGGAGGTGAAGGAGCCGGAGCCCCGACAGCCAAAAACACAAGCTGATTGGGAAAAGGAAGAGCGACTTAGGAAGGAATTCATCGCTCTCACAGAGGAGATTAACAGAGAAAACGAGCTGGCCCGACAGGCTGAAGAGGCACTGCAGAAGGCCAATGCAGCCGACTTGGGGACCAATGCTCCTGACGGGCCAATTCTAGATGGGGAGTGGGTCGGATTCCCCGACCCCGACTGTCTACAGGAGATACCCAAGAAGCCCTTGGAGGTAGCCACTGAGGAGCCGATCAGTTCACAGCCTCAGGCATTGGCCAAAACAGTCAGTCGACAAATCTTGCAGACTCCAATCACTGTGTCTCTAGGGGAACTACTGGAGGTGGCCTCCAACCTCACATAATATGTTAGGGCCAAGGTTTTTCCTCAACTTCAGGGTCTGCCCAAGACACCAGCCGATTCGACTCAGCCCCCTGTGCTCTTCAAGATGCCACAGCCGACTGCACGCCCGACGTCGACTTCAGTACCAAAGCTGCGTTCCCCCGACTCACAGGTACATCCCAATCTGGTTGTTGAAGCAGTGGATATTGATCGGGGTCTTCCGGTTATTTCTGTGCAGGTCGGGCAGTCAACGCTAGAGAACGTGGTGCTGGATGGAGGCTCTGGCGTCAACCTGATTACAGAGGAAGAAAGGATCCGACTCGGACTCAAGGATCCATTTCCAGCGCCTTATCGATTGCGTATGGCTGACCAGGCAGTGGTGGAACTAGTCGGCCTGATCCGGAATGTCCATATTCACATCCACGGCATTCCGTACAACATCAGTCTGACTGTCATTCGCAACAAGGAGGTCAACGAAGCTTACAGCATGTTGCTGGGTCGACCCTGGCTCATTGATGCAAAGGTCACCCACGACTGGGGGAACAAGCTGGTGACTATTCGAGGCAATGGTACTGTCAAGACTATCTCTATCAATCACAGGACGGGTCCCCTGCCCAAATTGTCAGAGGTGCTTGTGTGCTATAACTTAGCTGAGGGCCTCACTGATGAAGAGGAGGACCTTTTTCTACAGACCGAGGAGGACATATTCGCAGTCGGGACTATCACCCTGCCTGAAAATTTAAGAGTGCCCTTACCTGGCCAGCCCGACTTACAACGAGCCGACCACCGCCAAGCCGACTTTGCCGCAGCCGACTTACGACCCGACTTGGACACAGCTGACTTAGCGCTCCCGACTCTTCCTGATGCCGACACTGCTACTTACCCCGACCACTTTTACACCTTTTTAGAAAGAGAGATGCCGGTCGATGAGACACCTGTATGGGAGAAGTTGGGAGAGATGAAGATGGCAGGATGGAACATGACTGAAGAGGAGCAGCTGAGGAAGATTAACGTCAGTACTAAGGAGGAACCGAAGATTCTGAAGATCAGTACACAACTGGAGCCAGCATTAGCACAGGCAGCAGAAGACTTACTGCGAGAGTACACCGACGTGTTTGCATGGACATACAAGGACCTGAAGGGGATCCCTCCGTCAGTAGCGCAGCATCGGATTGTGCTAGAGAAAGATGTTCCGCCGATCCATCAGGCCAGATACAGGATGAATCCTAACTATGCCAGCATCGTCAAACACGACATTGATAAACTCCTAGCAGCAGGGTTCATCGTTCCAGTCGAAGAGGTGACTTGGCTCTCACCCATTGTTGTTGTACCTAAAAAGAATGGTCAATTACGCACTTGCATTGACTATAGAAAACTAAATGCTGCCACTAAAAAGGACCCTTACTTTTTGCCTTTCACTGAGGAAGTGTTGGATGCTGTGGCAGGTTACGAGCTGTACACTTTCCTGGACGGTCGGTCGGGTTACTACCAGATTAGCATTGCCCCGGAGGAGCGACACAAGACAGCTTTCATCACTAAATGGGGGGCTTTTGTTTGGCTGGTTATGCCATTTGGGCTGACAAATGCACCCCCAACTTACCAGCGAGCTGTGAACAAGGCATTCAAGGAGTACCTGGGGATTTTCATGAAGCTGTTCCTTGACAACTTCACAGTTTACAGTGACATCCCCGACCACTTGCACAAACTGCGACTCTGTTTTGAGAAGTGTCAGGAGTATGGCATCAGCTTAAACCGTGAGAAGTGCGCATTTCTGGTGGCCTCAGGTATTCTTCTTGGCCATGTCGTTTCTAAGGCAGGGAAGATGCCCGACCCAAAGAAGATTCAGGTCGTCCAGGAGATGCCATGCCCCCGACGCACAGCCGACATCCAGATTTTCAATGGATTTGCTCAGTTCAACCGCATCTACATCAAGTCCTATGCCCACATCATGGAGCCTATCACCCGATAAATTGAGGATTTCGACTGGACTGACCGCTGTGAAGGTGCCTGGGTGGAGATCAAAGACCGGTACACCAATGCACCGATCCTCATCGCACCTAGGTGGGATTTGGAATTCCATGTTCACACTGACGCATCCGACATCGCTGTTGGAGCTATGCTGGCTCAAAACCAGACAGGGAAGTGTGACCAGCCAATCTCCTATGCATCCCGACTGCTCAATTCTGCTGAGAGAAATTATACTACCACAGAGAAGGAAGCATTAGCTATGGTGTATGCCTTGACTAAATATCGTCATTATCTATTGGGTAACAAGCTGGTTTTTTATGTAGATCATATGGCCTTGGTTCATTTGGTTAACAAGCCTCAAGTGTCCGGGCGTATTGCACGTTGGTTGTTGCTTTTTCAGGAGTACGATTTCACTGTGGTGTACAAGCCGGGCAGGACGCATGGCGCAGCCGACTTACTTAGCCGACTTCCCAATGGAGAGCCCCCCACAGGAGTGCCAGATCAACTTCCCGACGCAGGGCTATTTTATGTCAAATCGGAATGGCTGCAAGACGTGATCGACTATCTGCGAACTGGCGAGCTGACTGCGACTATGACCAAGGATGAGAAGCGGAGGTTGCTGCTGCGGGCCCTTCCGTATACCTTGGTTGAGGGAGTGTTGTACAAGAAGGGCCAGGACCTGGTCCTACGAAGAGTCTTAGATCCTGTACAAGCGGAGATAGTGATGAAGGAGATGCATGACGGCTGTGCAGGTGGCCATTTTTCCCAAGATATTACATCCAGGAAGATTCTTGATGCTGGTTACTTGTGGCCGACCCTACACAAGGACGTCTCAGTGTACTGCAGAGCCTGCGATAAGTGCCAGCGGGTCGGGGGGTTAGCCAACACAGGGCTGGCCTAGTTGGTCACCAGCCTACCTGCGGAGCCATTCATGAAGTGGGGCCTCGACTTTGTGGGCCCGATTAAGCCGGCAGCAGCTCGGACAGGGAAGAGGTACATTTTAGTCGCCACCAACTATGCGACGAAGTGGGTGGAGGCTAAGGCTCTGCGCACCAATACGGCGGCTGAGACCGCCAAGTTCCTGTACGAACAGATCTTGACCCGTTATGGTTGTCCTCTGACCCTCGTCAGTGATCAAGGGACACATTTCCTCAACGAGGCGATTGAGTATTTAGTGCATCATTTCCTTCTGCAGCATCGGACATCCACCACATACTACCCCCAGGGTAATAGGCAGGCTGAGTCGACCAACAAAGTTCTAGGTCGACTGTTGACAAAGTTGGTCAGTGACAATCGAACCGACTGGGATGAGCATCTGGCTACCGCGCTACTGTCATATCGGACAGCATTCAAGGTCACCACCGGGTATACTCCTTTTCAGTTGGTTTATGGCCTGCATCCTCTGATGCCCACGGAGTATACTGTTCCTACCCGTAGGACAGACGGTGACATCGACTATACTACAACTAGGGTCTTACAGGCCCGCACAGCCGACTTGGAGCAGTTAGACAGTCATTGACTGGTGGCACAGGAACAGTCGGGAAGTCGACAGTGGAGCCGGTCACTATGGAGCCAGCAGCATTATAGACAGAAGGATTTTCAAGTGGGGGACCATGTCCTCTAGTACCCGAAAGGTGAGAAGGAACATGCAGGGAAATTCAAGTGTCGCTGATTTGGGCCATATCGGGTGCAGTACCGACTTCTCAACAACACAGCATTATTGGTCACGGAAGCCCACTTTGAGCCAAACCCGATTATTGTCAACATCAACAAAGTCAAGCCGTATCGGTTTTACTCTGAAGACCAGTTAGTCACTATCGGGCCTAAGAAGCTGCCACATGGCTTAGCTACGTTCCGAGCCGACAACGCACAGGATGCTGATCCCGAGCACCCGGGTCCTATACCCTCCCACGAGCCTACTTTTCCTCACTTTGTTTCCGTCGATCCCATTTTTTTGCCAGTTTCAGCAGCTTGCTCCCGGTTAACAGCTCCTGCACCAACAATTATCCAGTCTCACGCCTCCGCCAGCACTGATATTATGGACAGCCCAGCCGGCCCATCCGACATTCTCTCCATTCACTGTTTGGCAGTTGAGGTTCTCCCGCTGCCTACAGCACGCTGAATGCTACCCAAGGAGCGTTCTGGGCGACTGCCTCATCAAGTCCCTTCACGAACTTTGGAGAGGCAGCCCCCTTCTGAGCCTCGTCCAACGCCCTCTTATCACTCAACAATTATTGAGTTAGGATTAGGTCATGTGGGGAGCCCATCGGGTCATCTTTCCCCCGCAGCTCCGCCGTGCTCCCTTTTGCGCCCTCCGCAACCCCAATTTTCTCTGCCTACGAGCGCTCCAGACTGCCTACCGATCCTTCTCCGCCAACCCGACAGTAGTCGAGATAGAGCAGCCTGCATCACCACCACCTCGCGCAGTGCCTGCTCAGATTCTCTGGGTGGTCTTCCGGGCGCAACACCGCATGGGAACTCGGCCTCTGCTCGGTCCGAGACACGCCCTTCTCCGGCAGCGCTAGCGCCGTCGTTACCAAGACCTCCAATGCTCTAGTTCCCTCGCTCACGCCACCAACAGCGACTGCTCCCGCAGACCTCAGGTCCGATTTCTCCTTGGTTCTCTACTCTTCCAGCGTCTCCTGTTCATGGTCTTTCAACCGGTTGTCGTCTTCCCGGTACCGCCGCTTCTCAGGTTGCTACACCCTTGACTGCTAGGGTTTTTCCAGGGTTTGCTGTTTCTGTGAAGACCGAGCCGGGCTAACCCGCGTCTGATGCTACTCAGCACCACAGCGAAGTTGTTTTCGGTTGCGCCTCCACGTCGTGCTCACTGTTTTGCCGCCACTCCGAGTCTCCGAAGTTGCACGTGCCTGCACGACCAACTGCGGAGTTCCCGCCCTCGGTTGGAGAACCTCGGTGCGCCACCAACCTCCAGACAGCCTAAAGCGCCTTCACCGCGTCACCTTCGGGTACCTCCTCCGATTGTCTCGACTTTCCGGTCCACTGCTCGTAGTTTTTCGACTGTGCCACGTCTGTTCCGCCACAGGTCACGCAGTTGTCTCGTCGTGCTTACTTCACACGCCCTTGCCGACGGGCTACCCAAGGGACTTTGGAGCGTTATTTTTCTCGCGATGGGCTACCTCGAGCCAGCAACGCTGAGTCGATGGAGCTTAGAGGCCCCAGTTCTCAGCCAGTCGACACACCCGCTATGGCGGGAGTTGCAGCCCCTCCACCGGAGCCGACGTTGGCACCTGCCCTGCCACCTGCGCCGACACAGCCGACTGAGGCTATAGAGGCAGTTACAGTCCCTCCACCCAAGCCGACGTCGCCACCTGGCCCGCCCACTGCATCCAACCAGCCGACTGCGGCTCTGGCGGCCGTTACACCCCCGACGATAGCCACCGACCCGACACCCCCCGACCAGAGGCGAGGCGTCAAGCGGAAGTTCACAGCACTGGATGCACGGGTTCTGAAGACTGTACGCATCCGACGGAACCTCCATCGTCGACTACATATTACATTCGAGCCACATACCCAGTGGGCAGCATGGAGAGCCTTAGCCGATGACGACTCGGCAGCCGACACGAGTCTGCAGGTATTTTAGAATTTCCATTGGCCCGACCCTCGGCCTGAGTTAGTCTTAGATTTTGTGGATGGCTTTGAGTATATTCCGCAGCCCCAAGGCACCAGACGCGCTTCCGGTGAGCAGCCTATTCGGTCGATGGTCCGTGGCAAACCAGTCAAGATCAGAGCTTATGTGATCCGCACTGCCTTGGGGTTCGAGGAAGGCACCAGCTTACTTGGTCAGAAGGTGGGCTTTGGATTCCATGAGCGTTACTCACAGCTAGGGCTGACGGAGGCCGATCATGCACATGATGGCAACCGAGTGACAGCATTATCGGAAGCCTACCAGGTACGTGTGCGGGCGTTAAGTGACGCCATCGGGTTCAAGCAGAGGTTTCTTTTTGTCAGTAACGATCTAGTCGAGCACATCTTGGCAGCAAAGAAGGCCGGCCGTCCACATCGCACCTTCGGCTGGTCCTATTTTGTCCTTGCGAATCTGCGCCGTCATTTGATCTATCTCCACTCTCAGCCGGGGAAGCCACGTCGACTTCGTGGCGCTGCTGTCATCGATGCCATCCTATCCTACTGGTTTCCAGATCAGGAGGAGGTCACCGACCCGCCAGCAGTTGAATCTAGCTACGACACGATGGACGGTAGCCACGAGGGCATCCCCGTCAGTCCACCGCCCATACACCCTACAGCTGCACGGCTTCGGGATCGGACCAGTGGCGATGGTCACCGCCGGACACTAAGTACCTCGGCCGACCTAGCGGACACCGACCCGACTTCCCGGTCACAGGAGGGTTCCTCTGATGTCGGCCGCCCCACCCGCCGACTCCTCCAACAAGGGCAGCACATTCGCCAGCCCGCTTTCCCGAGCTCATCTCCAACCCAACGGACTCCGCCCCGACGATCTGCTGCCCATGACATTCCAGCATCGCCAAGTTGTAGGTACCCGCTCCGCTCCCGCAATATTCCACGCCGGTATCGTGAGGTATCCTCCGAGCCCGATCTTCCGGGTGCTCCCCTGACTGCGCCCGCTACGCCACCCAACTCTATCATCCAGCTGGGCAGCTCCACCGGTACTCCATCCAACCCACTCTCTCTGCTACCAGAATCCCCCTCACGGCATACAGCAGAGCGGGCTGTTGCATCAGTACAGCCAACTGCCGCTGTCTCCGCCGCCGAGACCGAAGCCTCAGCTCTAGTGGACTGCTCTTCGCCCCCTCAGCTCATGCCTTCACTACCACCCATGGACCTCACCGTTTACTCTGAACAGGTTCGACCCGCGGCTCCAAGGGCGGCTCTAGCGCAGCCTTCCACTGGCGGCAACACCGACGCTGCGATCCCTTCTGCTGGTGCTGGCCACTCGTCTGATACAGCTACCGCACCACGCCGACCTGCGGACCCGACTCAACCTCTTCAACAGCACCACGATCAACCTCTGGGTTCGCCTTCTGCACCTCCACTCGGCTGTGCTCCGACCCCAGACTTTCAGGTTGTTCTTCACAACCTTCAGGCCATCGCCAATGCCTTGGTCCAGACCCGTACCGCCGCTCAGCAGCTTGAGCACAGCCGGCAACAGGTGGCCACGGGAGTCGCAGACCATGACCTCCAGGTCCATCAGCTTCACTTGCTGGTTGCCGCCCGAGATTCCGCTCTGCACACTCTTACAGCAACTCATACCAGGTTGCTTAGCGATCACACCAACCTTCACCAACAGGTACAGGCCTTACAGGCCGACCTGGTTGCCCGCGTCCCGGTCTCACCACCAGCTGCACCATCGATTCGTAGGTTGGAGTTAGAGTCTACCCTCAGCGCTTGTCTCCAAGAGGCTGACATTCTCTTACTTGAGAATCAGCAGTTGAAGACGAAGTTAGCGTTGCACACTCTCCCGCCCCGGGAACTCAGCCGTGCTGTGAGGGATTATGCTGCTACCAAGCAGCGGGATTTGGAGACTGTGTTGACTGCCTACCGAGCCGACTTGGATCGTCAGCACCTTTGGTTGTCCAAGTTTGAGGCGAGCGACCCGACTTTCGAGCCCTAGCTCGACACCGACGACCCAACTTCTGCACTCCCGACCGAGGCGCCGCCGACTGCACACCAGCCGACTGACTGACTGCCCGACTCGTTCGACTGCAACTTTATTTTTTTTGTTTTCTTTGGGGATTAGCATTTTTTGACATTTTGATTAGCTTAGAAATTTTATTTTCTCTAGGCTGGTTCTCATTCCTCCTCAGTTTTCCTCCGTCACCCACGTTCTGGGGACAGAACTACGGGAAAAAGGGGATAATGTTAACCGAAGATTCCCCAATCTCCCTTTTCCTTAGCTCCCCCTAGCCCCTTTTCAGTTTTCATCCTTAGCTTAGACAGTCATCCAGTCGACTAGATGAACTCTGTCACAGTCGACTTGGATGAATTCCATCACCAGCCGACTGGATGAACTCTGTCACCAGCTCACTGGATGACTTCCGCCAGTTCAGGAGGTTTAAGAGGCAAGGTTAGGGTTTCCTGTAATCATTCTACACTAGAGCAGGTAGAGTCAGAGAGGTCTGAGAGCTGTTAGGAACTACTGTACTATGGTTTTGGGGCTGTTTTGACCCATTTTATGCAGTTTTCACCTCTTTTTGCACTTGTATTGTACATTTCCAGCAACCTATGAGTGTTTGGAGCACTTAGTTTAGTTGGGTTTTGTTGGGTTTTGATGGGATTGTGAAGGCTAGGGTTTAGTTGGTAAATCCTCCCTTTACCAAGCACTGAAGTAACATGAACTTGTTTCCGGTCGTTGATCTTCTCGTACCCAAGTAGCATCCCAGCAATTCTCGTACTTTGTCTTCGAGTCGGTGTGGCAATTTCTGGGCTCCCAGAATTCGATAGTGAACTGCCCATAGTCCGCATTTCGTTCATCACGATTGACTGCTGAACATGCTCTCCCTAACCAGACGGGATAAATATCTGGGTCGGAGGGACGAAGTAGGACCCAAGCCCCTGGTAGGACATCTCGCCATGGATTCAAGGCGGGCTTCGGTTGAACGGACTTGGGGCCACAATAGGGCTCGAGTTCTTCATCCTCAATTGTGACATCCGCCTCGGGGAGGAGGCATAAAGGCGCACTCTCCATACCTGACCAATCATGATTAGGCCAAAAACCCTCTACCAAGGTCGTCAAGGTTGGAGGAAGAGGTTTCTCCAATTCTGCGAGAATGCCCTTCCAGTAATCAATATATGGAGGAAAATCCTTGCAAAATCCCGAACATTCAAGCATCCCGGGTTCCCAAAATTCGATGTAACCTTGAATTTCACCCTTGAGGAATGACTTCTTAACGAGATTTTTGGTAACCTGTTCTCTTGCCTTGTCTTAGTTGCCAGTGGACGCAACACTCTCATCACCCCACAAATTCTTGAAAGGGACTGGATTGGGGATGCCAGATGGTATCTTCGGATTTCCATGAGCATCTGCCTTGAATAGACGGATAGCCGGCTTGTCCATAGGTAGCCAGTGTTGGTCAACTACAAACTCCTTGAATTGCATCACGAGCCACCCGCTTTCGTCTACATAGAATTCGAAGTGGTGCATATTTTTCCAAACCCACGAGAACATTTGCTCCTTCAATGAGATAGCCTTCCACAAACGTTTTTAAATCCGCAACCTCCTGAACAAACTCGGGCATGAAACTAAATTCCTGGGATTTCATGAAAGCCAACATCAAGTTCGCAACAATGTAAGTATTCTGACTCTTCAAGGTCTTAGACAGATGGCTAAAGTAGGCATCAATATCCTCGTGCGTATGCCCCACCAATAAGAAACCAGCCTAGATCTCTTTGAATACATGCCGATAAGTAAGCATCGACAAGAACCCCATCAAGAATTGATTCTTCTTGTCCTTTGCGGAGTTATCCAACTGCAAATAAAGTTTCACTCGGAGCGGATTGGGTTCACTGGAGTTATTCGTTACCGGGGGTAGTTCATCAAAACATCTGGACTTTCCCTTGAGCATGGCTTGAAAGAAGGAGTTAGCGAGCTCATGAGGGAAAAGTTTGCGAGATTGACGAAAATTTCCTCAAGACGCCGAAGCAGTCTCGCAAGCAAGGAGATAGTGTAGTTAGAGTCGCCTGGCCACAAGTCTGTCAAGTAGTGAGCGAAGGCACCGTCGCCGTGGCCCGTCACATTCATAGGGAACTGTCCCAACGGTGAAGTATGTTTCGTGGAAACGCGCATTTGAAGAATAGCCGTCTTTGCGGTATCCATTTTGTCGTGGATAATACAAAGTATTTCGCTCTTCTGCCTCTTTGACTCCTCTCTCCAAGTGTGGTACAAACGCCTACAAGACAATTGAAGATTGCAATGGTCATGTTTTTGTTTGCAGAATGGAGGTACTCTGGCGAGCCCTTCACTAATCGATCAATGTACTGGAGAAGAATGTCGCACTCTGTGCACTTTGCGAAGGAACTCTCAACAGGTTTGATTGCAACATTCTTGAAGTGCTGCTTCTTCAGTCTACTTATGGCTGATTGAGACACCGCTGGTAACCCAAATTCTAAGTTGGTCTGCATATCAATCCAAAAAATCTGCTACTCAGGAATGTATCCTACTGGTACTCTTCATAAGCATCAGCAATGTGGAAATGAAGGAGGAATGCAATATTAAAGTTGCTAAATCTTGAGCCATCGTAGGATCCTACAATCCCAGAGTAGATGGCAATTTTGCGTAAACATTTCCTCCCAACTTAGAGATCGTAGGATCCTACGATCACGTAGGAGAGTAATTGGTAGCCGGTCACTCTGGATCGCTAATAATAAAAGGTCACTACAGTAATTGGTAAACCTTGTTAAAGATCAAGTGAACCGATGTTACAAGTCGTCGGATTGTAGGATCCTACAACGTCAGGAATTTCAAGCAGATGTCCCACGAAAGATACAATGAATTGACAAGAGGGCGTATTGTGCGTAGTTAGTACCTGGGTGGCGTCTTGTTGGATCATTTTCCAACTGTGACCAGAGGGTAGAAACTTCAATGTGTCCATCCTGCCAGGTGCTATCATTCTCATCTGATTGGGCATAAGATTAGTTGTCTCATTGATGATGGCTGTGATTGTCCCAAGTGCTTGCACTATTCCAAGGCGGGGCCGTTTGACATCCTTGCTTCCGTGCGTCGAAGACACGACACCTCTCTTGTACTGGTCCATGTATTTGTGAAACGTCCATTTTGTTATACCATGGATCTTGTACCATGCCGTAGCGCATACATCCATTCCATTCAACGTGACGTACTTTTGCTTCCTATTACTCCCCACATAGCGGAACTGGCCACCCACGGAGCGTGCATAATCCCGGTGTCCGTCGAAGTCCTTCAACCGGTACTTTTGTCGAATGACAAGTGTATCTTGGGGCCGGAACAAGCAAACGCATTGCTAGAACAACACCGTTGAGAGCACAGAGCTTGAATTTCTACAGGAAGAGTCTTCTTGGCATAGAGATTGAGTTTCTAGTCAATCCGCTTTTTGCGCCGAATAAATCAATAGGGGGCTTTTGGGCGGCCTCCGAGATGCGTCTAGGTGTCCACACCGTCAGGATGAAGAGTGTAATAGTCAACTCAATCGCTAAGTCTATGCCCACCCTCAAATACACATTCCGCTATCGGCCACCTACGATGGCTCATAATTTCCCCTGGATCCCCGAGGAAGACGTCCAGCACTATAACTCCAATGTATCCCACTCCCAAGGTGTGGTCCTCGAAAGGATCCTCTGGACGGACGTAGTTGATTCGTCCAGAGGCCAGGGTATCCCCATTGTCGTTTAACCGCTTCACAACCTTCGCAACCCACTCAGCCTGGGGGACATATGGCAGAGAACTTGTGGAGTCTGAGCTTTCTCCATCGCGCGTATTTCGGGTCACATTTTTTGTCTCCCAAAGTACCGTTCTACCAAGCGCATTGGCCAAGACGGAGATGTCCGTCTGTAAAGGTTGCATAGGCAGGTAGAGCGCCAATGGAGTTATCTCAATGGCACGAAGGAGGGTCATTCCGGGGGTGGTGTTCTCAATATCAACCCCAAGCCAAGACCCAATGGGGTTCACTTCAATGACAACGGCATGACCAACAATGCCATGGCCAAGATAGCAGATGAATACATTCAACCCAGGAATGAATGGGTCTTGCTGCTCTTCTGTGTCAGAGTCGTAGTTATTACATGTGGGGTCCATGAAGTCATCGTCTTTCCCAACACTTGTTGACATATTTGATCACTTGCAAGTATGAAAGAAATCAATTCTGTTAGAATTAATGATGTAGTAAATGGAATTGTTTGAGCGAAGAAGTGGTGATGAGATCGTAGAATCCTAGGGTCTTCCATGGCCAGAAAAAACGTTGGATATCACGGTTATCACTGTGGACCCTCTATTAGATAGCAGAGAAAGGTAAGGTTGACACCCCCAGGTTTTGTTAGTGGATGCCCTTGAGCAATGGATCGTAGGATCCTACGACTTGTTTCCTGTTACCATGGAAGACACTATAGCGCAGAGATCGTAGGATCCTACGATCTGGTAAAGCCCTTGGTCGATGGCAAAACCACCAATGGTATCGTAGGATCCTACAATCTTCTCATGTTGATAACGGATGCCAAAAAACACATTTATTGGATTGTAGGATCCTACCATCCTACAAGTGATCCGAAATCGTTTTGATGAATATTTGTCCATACAATGAGTAATTAGTGGACTCTAGAATTTCATGTGATACTACATTAACTGGCATGTTTATTTAACGGCAGCTGATAGTGTCAACCGCAAGAACCACGTAAAAATATGCATTAGAAATTGCTATTGAAATGATTCTGAAACACTTATCATGCGATATAGCACGTTATCTACAGACGCAAATACAACAATGCTTGTCCTAGGCAAGACGCAGGGGGTTTGAGCGTGCTAATGTTTGCTGGAAGTCATTACTTGTGCAAGAACCTGTGTTTGTAAGGAAAATAGGAAGTAACCCAAAGTGCAAGCAAAAAAGTCTGTCCCAGCAAGATTTGTCGGAGTCGCAATTCTTACGGCTTATCAACGTAATCAAGCAAAGAATATAGTGGAGAGGGAAACTATGTGTAATACCTGTGAATGACGTCAAATTAGGTCCTTATTTCTCGGTGTGGACGCCGCGGCGTTGATGATGCAACACAGCAGAAGCTGAATGTGTTAACTGCAGGAACCGCTTCTAAATTATATTAGAAAATGCCATTGGAATGACTGTGATGCACTTAACATTTCAATGCATGTTATCTACATTCGCAAAATTAATACAAGAATGCCTATCTAGATGCCGGGAACATTCGAGCGCATCAACAATTGCTGGAACACATTAATTGTGCAAGAACCTATGGTCTATAGGAAATCAGTCAGGAATCGAGGGAGAAAGTAAGACTACTCTTCTGTCCATGCAAGGTTTGTCATTTAGCTGTTCTTACGAATTATCAAGTTGATCAAGCAAGCAATTGAAGGGAGAGGAAACTAACCGGACCTGTGTTGGAGATCGTCCTCGGTCCGTGTTGCCCATTATTGACGCCGCGGAATCAATGATCTCTTTCGCTAGAGCTTAAGGACAGTATGTAGTTGCTGAATGTCCAGAGAACATGATGTCGATAGATGAAAAAAAATAACGATATGTCTAAAATGGAGGCGACCTAAGTTTAATGCAAGTCTTCGCAACTTCGTGCCTTTACTGAAGAGCAAAGCTACGCCCTGAGTATGAATGTGCACTAATTCTAATAAACTTGCAGAAGAAATGAAGTCTAGGAAACAAAGTCAAACCAAAGAGGAGAAACACCACGGATAATACTTCTTCATTCATATAAGGTCGGGATCATGGTCAAGAACTCGTATGCATACTGGGCTTGAGTAGGGACGAAATCATTCTCAAGGTGCTGAGGAAATGAACAACTCTCTTTGATTGAACAAGTAATCATTTAAAGGAGCGTAGTAGCAATAAATTAGTCAAAATTGTTACTAAGCCATAAGACCATTCAATGAACACGATGAACACAGGGTAATTCAGTACCATTCATGAAGTATCTGATTATTTTAATCTTCGTAGTATATTCCTTTCTCATTTTTAGTTACTAGCCATATATTTATTTTATCTAAATAATTATGCCTTGTGCATTTTCAAAGTTGTAGTATATTAAGTGTGCATATACAAAAACAAAGTAAGCTACATTGTATAAATAAAAGTTTCAAACATTGAACACAAATCTCGTCTAGTATGCATTTACAAAACAGTAAACCACATAATTTGTATAATTAATAGTTTCAAACATTCAACACAAATTCCTCATCACATGCTTGTGCACCCATGTCTACGACCAACTTGTCTGGGCACCCATGACTACGACCAAATTGTTTAGAGATGAGTTTTTGATGTTTTGTGATTTTTGAATCGTAAATTTATTAATATCTTTCTAATACATATGAAGTCCTCTTTTTATTTACCAGCCATATATTTATTTTATGTAAATAATTATGTCCACAACTTTCTCAAAGTTGTAGTATATTTATTGTGCACATTGTACAAGAAAAAAGAAAAAACTACATTGTCTTATTAATTAAATATATTAAAATATTAGATACTAATATTTATTTATTTAATTCATAATTCTTCTTCCAGAAGATGCGATGTTTTTTTTTCAATTATGCGTCTTCGTGGAGATGCAGCGTTATTTATATATTTACCTTGATTTATTAATTTTTCTTAATTTTTGTATTTTTATGTCTAATGCTTCTTCTTGAAGATGTGTTGAAGAAGATTTATTCATCTCGATTTTATTCTTCATGCGTTATGTTTCTTCCTGAAGATGCTCCATTATTTATTTAACCCTGTTAATAAATATATAAGTGATTGTTCCATTTTTCAATGCGCTATTATGATATGGACAAGTCATTTTCGTAAAGTTTCTCAAATGCTATAATTTCACAAATTCACAAATAAAATTGAGATACATAGTTTTTTCATCTTTGATTTTTTTGAGGTTTTTTTTAAAACCCTTCTACTTCCTCGTTTTCCTTCATCTTTCTTTTATACTTTTATTAAAAACCTACCCATGATACTAAAAATAGGCAGTAATACCATTATTAGATTCCCAATTCCCGATAGAATCATGCACCCTTTAGTAAAATGTATAATTTTATGGAAAATAGTAAACCACATTGTATAATTAATAATTTCAAACATTCAACACAAATCCCTTTTTCATGCATTTAATAAAAATGCAATGAACGGACCCATGTATACGAGCTAATTGTTTAGAAACGTACCAAGTTCAATGTTTTGAGATTTATTCATCGTTTATTTATTAAATTATCTTTTTATATAAAAGGGTTTTTTTTTTAATTTACAAGCTATAAATTAATATCTTCCTTATTTTGTTAATTATGTATATTCATATTAACCTTTATAGATATTTAGGTCCTTTAATTTCTGGAAGCTGGCTTTTGTAAACTATATACAGTGTAATATTTACCTTCATTAGACAGTTTTTTTTTGGAATCTTAATATCAAACTACTAGACAGCTCTCAAACTACTAGACAGCTCTCAAACTACTAGACAGCTCTTCATTCACATCAAACTAGTAGACAGCTCTCAATGAATAGCCGCCTTAGTAAGAATTCTAATTATTTCAGAGCTTCTGACATTTCAAAGGCATTCATCTTCTCAAACCCGGTTTCTTGATTTCCCGCGACTCCTCGGAGACTTGCACTCACGTTTCCTTCGTGTTCTGTACGCAGTCACTGTTTCAGCCCTAGCGTTTGTGTTTTGCTGCTCAATTTTCGGGATCGTCCCGTGCGTTGTCGTTTTTTGTTTTCCGCTTCTTAAACCTTTACTTTCGCCGTCTCCTGAGCCTTTGTTGTCGCGATTTCTGCCCTTTCTACATTGGCACGCAAGTAAGCGCTACTCTTCCGATGAATTTGTTTCTTATCCACTCAATGTTTTGTGGTCTCGAGATCGTTCTTGTCATTGTCTTAGTCTTTAATTTCGTGAGTTCCTTTCAGTGTATATTTCTGCATCCAGCTTACATTTTGTTCCCCAACATGCTTGTACAGAGTTACTTGGTCTTTGAATCCGCTGTGGTGCGAGTATGGCCGGTGTGGTTTAACGTCGGGGGATGGTGTTGCATCGGTACACAGCTGCATCCCTCGGGAAGAGTGCGACGCTTAGACTTCAAGTAAACTACTTGATACGACACTATCCCGCAAAAGTTGCCCTTTCGTTCAATTTTATCCTTTCTCCATAGCTTAGCGTCCGCTGAAGGTTTCTTTATGGTAGAGAATGCCGTGCAAATGGACCGACGTGACACCTTTTTTGTGCAGCACTATAGCAAAATTGACTTCGGGTTATCAGAGTGGATCGATTAACGATCTTGCTTTTTACTCTCATCTTTACAGAACTCGAAATTGAGCAACGTTAGTATGTCTTTGCCGGTTACAGCAACGCATAAGGCTCTTCAAATGTAAGTGCCTACCGCGAGTTTTCCAACTCTATGCATTAGAGGTTTGTGATCTTTGTTTAAATCCAATAAACCAGTTATACGATTCATTCAAAATTGGACACATTTTATTTTTGTTGATGTCAAATGTTTCAACAATCGCTCAATTTTGGAATTCCTTATGTGTACGGCAGTAATGATTACATCATACAGAGAAAAACGATCCTTATTAGATGCCCCAAAAATTATTCGAGCAGAGAGAGATCGTAGAATCCTACGATCTCCGAGTTCAGCACCGTTTATTTCCAAAGAGCATTCTGAGGAACGTAGGATCCTACGATCTCTTCTCCAGCTCCCTCTTCAATTTGGAACCCTTTGAGAGATCGTAGGATCCTACGATCCTTGGAATGAGCAAGGTTAATTGCAAGTGATGTTGGAGATCATAGGATCCTACGGTCTCTCAACGATTACGGAAAAATGAGAGTGGCTCATCAAAAGATAGTAGGATCCTACGATCTCCAACATCACTTGCGTTTAACCTTGCTCATTCCAAGGATCGTAGGATCCTACAATCTCAAAGGAGGCATGAACGAGATCTAATAATTTTGTTTTGTTTGGATAGGAATAACTTACAAGTAGTCGAGATGGTTAACCCCGACTGGCAACCAATGGCTTTGGCAGATGCTGTTTCCGTGGCGTTGCTCCAATCTCCCATGTCTATCAACGTCAACCCTGAACCAACCGTGTGGTTTGTCGCTGATAAAATTGTCGAGTGGGGCCTTTATTGGCATGTTGAACCCAAGACGGAGCGAGTTCTGATTGCGCCAGTGACGGCAATCATGGATGACACCGCACCTAGCGGACCCTCTTTAAACTACCTACAAAACACTTGGAGGTACTGGAAATGGCCAAACTCAACAATAGTAAAATTGTATTAGTAATTTCGGAGTATGTTGCGAGCGTAAACCTTAGTCGCACATACGCCCTAGTTGTTGAGAAGGACGCTCTGTTACCAAAGCTTACTGAATCTGTGAAAGACCATGGCTTTGTGATCTCGAAGATTCATTTAGCAGTTCAGAGGATTTTGCAATGGTGGACAGAGCTGAAGGCAAATCTTGATAAATACAATAGGGAGCGTAAGAAGAAAGTTCCGCCCTCGCCCATGAAAAAGAAGAGGGGTTCTTCTCATAGAGTAGTAGAGAGCCTCTAGCAAAGAAACCATCTCACCGCAAGAAGTCTGACCCCAAGGTAGAAGAGATGACCCTCGCGAAGGTGGTCAACATGACAAGCAAGACAATGGCGGGGAAATCAGCAAAGGAGCTGCAGCAAGTGAGGGCTCTTTACTAGAAGGAGTTCACCAAACTTCACATCTTTGGAAAGCGGCCCATCAAAAAAGCTGAACGAAGTCAGGACGACTTGCTAGTTGACATTGACAAGCTCCACTGAGCTCCAGCGGGTAGCATTGTGTATCTCAATTTGGAGCATAAACGAGTGAATCAGCTGATGGACCAGAAACGGGCAATGCCGTTTCAAGCTTCACTCCAGCACATCTACGTGATGCTTGTGAAGGGCAAACTGCCAATTCGCAAGGAGGACTTCCAATTCGTGCCTACCAAGACTTACGAGTATTTTGATCACAAACCGACCTGGAGTGATATTAATGAGAGAACGCACTTCATCATTATTGGCGGGCAACACTGTGTTGCCGCACATTGAGCCCTCATCACCGAGGGTGGACTAAGTGAGGAGGATAGGAGAGATGCACAAAGTTTTATCGTCAGTGTGGTATGGGCCAAAAAAAGAGGAGTGGAATCTACTCATTTATTATTCCCGGGTCCTGAATCAAGACCTTGCCGGTGTGCGATCAGAGGGGAACTACCTTACTCTTCTGAGAATTGCCTGCAGAAGTTGGAGAGAGGCTGGATCGCCAGTACCATCATAAACGGGTCTTGCGCACTCACACGCATTCAAGGTATGCCAACATTGCATTACAGTTTTGTTAATGATTCCGAGATGTTAAATGTATCCTTCACGTTCTTCCGGATCGTAGGATCATACGATCTTTGAGTTGAGCAGTGTTTGTTTCCAACAAGCATTCCGAGGATCGTAGGATCCTACGATCTCGTGAAGAGCTCCACTCTTAGATTGAGGGCTCGTTGAGAGATTGTAGGATCCTACGATCCTCGGAATGCTGGTATATGAAGTGCCACTAAACTTGGAGATCGTAGGATCCTACGATCTCTTAATGCATGGAGATTGAAGAGCGGGGCTCATTTAGAGATCAGAAGATCCCACACTAATTCGAATTCGGATTCCGATATGTAATTTACTTTACTCACTCGATGTAATTTTCGTTGTAGGATCCTACGACCCCAACTACACATTTTGCTAGCAATCTATGCATTTGACGTTCTGAATGATTATTTGAATGCACGCAGAGTTGGTTAGATAAGCTGCATGCTCTGTTCTCCAACTCCGACTCCAAGCTTATTGAAGATAGCAACACTGGCATACCCAAATATTCTGTGCACTTTGGTGAGCAGATTTACAAAAAGTGGTGTGGTATTCAAGACAGTTGGGTAAATGGATTGCTTTTAATGCGTTTGGACGATATTCCACCTTCGTTGCAAGTGTGGATGAGGACAATAACAAGGACGGGGACGGAGGGATAGGAAGCAGTAAGAAGGAGCGCATGAAGCTGAAGAGATATCAGGTGCGAGCACTGAAGCAGACTGACTTAATGCCGCTTTATTCCATGCGAGATATTGACATTATAAAGGTTACGGAGCTAGTGTTACAAAAGAAGGTGTCACTGAAGTCTTCAAAGTCCACCAAGAAACAACCCGTTCTTCTAGGCCTCAATGAGGCGTGTCATTTGGAGAAGAAGTGCAGGCTCATCAAGAACGAGTTCATGCACTACTTCGAGAAAATGGAACTAAGGTGTAAGACAATGCAAGCAGACTCATACACCGATGCAGAGTATGATACCGCTGCGCTGAAGTTCAAAGTAACCGAGGCCACCATTGACACTTGGTACGAGAAGCTAAGCAAGGATCCTAATGGAGAGCAATATTTTAGGCTCCGGTCTGCGGCATTGAATCCATTCAACAAAGAATCAGATTTCCCGACTCTTCTCGGGATGTTATTTGTGCACCAGAGAAAGGACAAAGGCGACCAGGTTCAGGACGTGCCAGCAACGTCAGGACCGTTCGTGGCATCGATGTACAAGTGCCTCAAAATGAGCCGGAAAAACGGGGATCTCGCTACAGTTCTTGATCCAAGTAAAGACGAGATTGTCTACTGGATGAAGGCGGATGCACGGGTGACTATAGTCTTCTGCTTCTTGAACCGACTCGACAAAGGGAAGCCCGACTTCTCGAACTTCGATCAGGTTTTGCGTACTCTTCGGGCAATGGAGTTCCTCGATCATGCGCAGTTTAGGAGGGCACTTTATTCAGGGGTCTTGATCACAGATTGGGCAGGAATGGTTGAGGTTGCAAACGCTATAGAGGAGAGAGGCTCCCGGGTCGCACAAGTCCGGCCGTGGCTCCATACCCCCACTCTGTATATTACATAGGGAGAGGAGGGATTTATCACTCCGACGACCCCTGAACTTACACTCCCCCTGTACTTTAATTTTGTGTATGGAAACGACTTTGATCAGAGGACGCTTGATTCTATATGCTTCGAAGCAGCTTACAGTACAGATATGCCATTCTACCAGGTTGAATCTGCACCTGATTTCAAGGATCCCCCGACACAATGGGCACAAGATGGTTATGCTAACTTCAACATCAACACAGTTACACACATTCTTGGCACCCTGGGAGCACCTAACTACGTTGTGGTCAACATTGGAGGCGGTCCGTCGATCACTTGGATTAGCCTGGTAAGAGAATCGTAGGATCCTACGATCTCACCCCCTGCAACCCGTTCTGCTTATCATGTTCTCCTCTATTTATTATAGTTACATCATTGCCTACCTAGTTGGGATCGTAAGATCCCACAACGATAACTACTTTCAGTGATTAAAGCAAATTACAAGTTAGCATTCGAGTTATCGTAGGATCCTACGATCTCTAAATGAGTTCCGGCCTTCAACCTTCATGCATTGGGAGATCGTAGGATCCTACGATCTCCAAGTTCAGTGGGGTTTCACATTGAGCAATATGAGGATCGTAGGATCCTACGATCTCGTTCCCTATATCCTTTCTGCTTTCAATGTTTTATTCCATTTATTGTCATAATTTTATCACTTACTGGTTTCTCGTATTCACTCTTCTACCTTACTTTCTGTTGTTACAGGCAAGAGGCGCGCAAGTCCTCGAAATCGTGTTCAACGAGAATGAAGTGGAGAGAGCAAAGAAAACGGCGAGTGATATTCTTGAAAGTGCGAAAACGCTTGCCATAACTGGACGTGCTATGGCTGCTCTAACAATGAGGGAGAAATCGAAGAGGGGTGCCAACGCCCAGGAAGAACGTGTGATTGACGTTTCCTCTTTGGAGGAGGGCTCTGCGGATGACAATTTGGAGGAGGATGATGAAGCGCGGGTAGAGGAGGAAGAAGATTATCATGGGCGGGAAGAAGAGGATGAGCATGTTGAACGGCGGGAAGAAGAGGAGGGTGTGCAACTCCATGGAGGAGGTGCTCGCAAGAAATTCCACATGGGAGGATCTTCTAGTTGTCTAGGCTCCCACAGTCTCGGCGGACCTCAGAACGACGATGACAAAGAAGAGCTTTATAAAGATATTGAAGTATGATGCAGTTCCCGACTTGTGTAGTAGTAATCGGATGTGGTGTTTGACAGATGGTATAGAACTAACTATATCAATGTCACTATTGTTGAACAAACCATACAATGTGTCATTGTTCAACATTTCGTGTATTTGTTTCCGTTACGGATTGCTTTGCAGGTTAGCCCCCCCAACAACCCGCCATCTTGAGGTGGATGCTTTACGAGATCCGCTTTCACGCCAGAGTCCCCCCCTCCGAAGGCACTTTCCCGAAATGAACGCGGAATTTACTCTTCCACTAGTCCAGCTCAAGAGAAATACCAGGGGGTACTAGTTCAAGTGCACAGAAAAGTTTCCATGGCGATTCTGGCGCTCCTGGACAAGATGTTGAAATGTCGTTAGTGGTAGACGATGTCGTGTCTACACCTCCCTTTGGCATTACATCTTCTTTGCCAGTTCATCTTCCATCGACTGATCTCTCTCCAATGCAGATCGATACCAAGTTATATACGTTCTCAAGTCATGCCTAAGGGTCCGAAGGTGATTTGCAGCAGCAAAATGTCGCGGATACGCTGGCCGAGATGCAAGACAATCCATACGCTCTTCCTTCTCTGCCTAGCAACTTGGCAAAGGACAAAGAGGTAATTGCTGTTGTCTTTGAAGAAGCCCACAAAACGGTTGCGGCCTTTTAGCCCTCCTGGATCGGAGACCTTGACAGTTTCCCAAGATGTCCGGACGGAGTCTGGCTCTCGGGATATGCAGCGTGCGAATTAGAAAACTCTTCCAAAAGGTATTTCCCACCACTTTTCTTAGCGGAATCAGAGTAATCCTTTTCAGACATTTTCTGTGGACTCTAGGATTGTAGGATCCTACGATCCACAAGGGAAAATTGAATCCTTATTTCATCACGTTGCATATCGTAGGATCCTACAATCTCTCAAAAGGATCGTAGGATCGTACGATCTTTTATTTGGTTTGTCGAAATGTCACATCCTCTTTCAGGATTGTAGAATCCTACGATCCATACGCTTGTCTCAGTGCTCTGACAGAAATGTTTTATTTTGATCTCAAGAATTAAAGTCTTTGACGTCTACGTAGAGCAAGAGGAATGTACCAATTGTTCTTCTGAAAAAGCGATCTGCATCTTCTAGAGAAGGTAATTCTTGCCACACTATTTGATTTTACATGACGTGTGTTCTGCAAGGATGATTCTTATTATCGATTTGGCTGTCTTTTGCAGGCAAACAAACTGCCCCTGCGAAGTCAACCGGGACTAGTGGGAAGAAGGTAAGGCAACCTCGGTACACTATTGTGGTGGACTTGAATGGTTTCCTTGTAAATCGAGGCGGCAATAGGGGTCAAGAAACCACACTTAGGCCTGATGCGGGAAAGTTCATGGAGCTATTAGCAGAGAAGGCTAACATCGTGGTATGGAGTTGTGCAATGAAAAAGAATGTGGATAGGATTCTAGTTAAGGTTTTAGAAGGGTCAAAACTTAAGCCTGGGCTCCTAACGGTGCTAGCGCAGATCGAAGCTACCAAGTCCAGTTACTGAAACGAGGAAAACCCAAACAAGCAAATCATGCTTAAGGACCTTAAGATGGTCGAGGATAAGCTTGAGCATGTTGACCTAAGCCAAACATTGTTCATTGACGACAGCTGGTACAAGAATCTTCTCAACGATTACCATGATGCAATCTATCCCATTACGTGGACGAGGTTGCCTGGGGACAAGTTCCTCATGTCCACTCTGCTTCCTTGGCTTGAATCTTTGTTCGAATCTTGCCAGACTGTCCAGAAATATGTCCATAACAATTACCCTGAGCCCGGATTCAAGGACTGTAGGAAGGACTTCAATGGTAAACAGGCTAAGGAGATTCTGGCTAGATGTCAATTGTGAGAGTCATCATCTTTAGTGTTAGGGGCGTCGTATATACTTTGTAAAGTTTTGTTTCATTCCTTTCAAGGACGCACATAGTAATGAGGATATAGTTCTCTTAGTGAAGGTATAAATACCGGTGAACAAGGTGGGCTTCAGTTTTTTGAAGCACTGAGTTGTGAGCGATTCACTAGCTACTTCAATATTTGTACTGAGTTCCACACTTTGTGAAATTTCTACTCTACATAAACTTGTAGGATATACTTCAACTTTTTGAATCCAAGTGTAACAACATTCTATCTACAGGTTGTGTGAACAGTATTTTGTTCACTACGAGGAGAGTGCAAATTGTAATATGATTGTAGGATCAGACCACGCACATTGAGGAGGGCTGTGTTATAACCCCCAATTTTACAATAGTTCTGCGGTCAGGGAGTGATGCATAGGAGCTATGGTCTAGACGTGAATTAGGGACCTTCCGGATATGGATGAATCCAATTATCCACATCGTAGGATCCAACGATGCCCATGGATAAATTAGGGCGCCGATTTTGGTTTCCATGCTTTTGCGATCATTGTTTTTATTTTGGAATCGTAGGATCCTACGATCCATTATGTTGGTTATAATATCTGGCGGTGCTTTATGTCTACGGCAACGAGACGTTTTGAGGAAGGTTATAGTGCTATCTGTTAACGGATTGCTTTGTTTTGAGCAATATATGAAGTGCACCCCCCGTCGCTTCAATCCGAGAAACGTTATGGCTCGTCCCGGTCTTCTAGAATTCTTCAGGATACTTCTCAACAACTTCAAAGTTGGAATATGGTCCTCCATGGCCCTTGCAAGACTAAGTAAGGTTATTCGATATCTCCTACCCGATGAGATTAGATTGAGGTTGCTCTTCTGTAATGGACAAAACAAGTGTTCTAGGCTGCATTTGTATCCTTTTTGTGACAAAGAGCAATGTAGACTCGTAATGGACAAGAAGACAAAGCACTTCTGTCGTGCAGACAAAATTCTGATGGTTGATGACCAGCCAATGAGGCATGTTTTCAATGGAGACCTGGCGTGCTACTTTCCAACTCCGTGGAGTGGTGAAATGACCTTATCCAATGCAGCAAACGTAATTCCTGACGTAGCAACAGCGTTGCTTCCGTTCATTTTGCCGCTAAAGTATTCCGCCTTGGTAAAGGAGTACCTGCATAGAAATCAGAAGGACGGAAAGTTTAAGCGTAGACTGATTGAGAGGTGGCACATTGAAAGAGTGCTACGTAGTGATGGTGGATCGTTGGATCCCACTGCACCGTCTGCAAACAAACATATCCTTCAATAAATTTATATTAAGCTCAATTTGTGCAACATTGTCTGAACTTCGGCTGAAAACCAGTATTTAGTGCATTTTTGTGATACTGCCCATGACATCATGGTGTGATCCCACGGTCTTATAATCATGTGAAAAGTAAACTCAAGGTCCGGTTATTACCTTTAAGTCCAGATTTACTTATGAATGTTTTTTTAGGGTATAATAAACTTTAAAGACTGATGGACATGCCATGAATAGAGGGCCTCAAGTGATGTAAAATTTATATGTTGCCTTTGTGTAAATCCGTTCAAACTTATACATAAACAAGTCATATAGAAGATTTCGGTGGCCACCTCAATTTCAAGAATTTTGCAACTGGAAAATGATTGATGTCCTTATTCAAATACAATTAAGGTGACCGCCTTAATGCTAACCTTTAGACTCAAACATCTCATTCAAGGCTATGCATGGCAGATTTAAGGATACCACCACAGAATACATCTACCCTATGATTAAAATCTAATCCTACGCTTTTAGACAGAACATTTGACCACTACAATATTTTATGAGATGTCGGAATATGAAAAAAACCGTCTAATTGTTTTCTAAACAAACCGAGGAGTCTACACTTAAACATATCGTCTGGAATGACGCAGACGTCGTCCACTACAGCTGTTATTGTGACTTGTTTCCATTGTACAAAAATCAACCAAGAAACTGTGGAAGTGAGGAATTACTGCAAGAAAATGATTGTGCTTGAACACAAAATATAGGTGGTCACCTTCTGCTAAGAACACCCTTCGTGATATTTTAAAAAATAAAATAACACACCTTCTCCTCAAAGTACAATCTAGCATACCGTTTTTCAAGTTAAAAGGCTCACTTCAACTCTTCTAAATTGTCAAATTATTCAAGGCACAATAAACCATAGACCCATTCATTTTGTACACAAGATTAAGGCGTTTGCCCTTATTTATCTTATCCCAAAATTAATTGAGTCCGTTCTCTAGGCTCTAACAATTGTAGAATAGCTATTATGTGTTCTACTGGGTTCAATTACCCCCCAATGCAATCTGATACACTTCGGAAAACAAGCCCAATATCACTTTAATGACTTCCAGACACCTCTTCAATATTCATGTTACAGTTACATGTTAGGAAAAACGCGAAAGCCCACATCGCATTTAGTCGCTGCCATGGACAATCCCATTTGCAACCCACCGAAGAGTAACAACAGCAATCAATTGTAATAGATACTAGAGAACATGAATAGAAAATAAAAACGCTGACTTCAGACAGAAACGATTGTACTGTAATCTCAAATTACTGTCGTTCCGTCTACAACACCTACGTGAATGCGACATGATAACCATGTATCAAAGGTTATGCAATGAAATTTAGAAAATCCATCCCTGACTGTGACGTAACATGCCTGAGGAGCCATTCCTAAGGTAAGGCGAGATTCATCAAAACGAATATATAGCAACAGTGCGCAGAAAATGATCCTACCAGATTAAGGAGACCACCTTAATCCAGCATCACACCCATTGCGCGCATTCTAGTGGACACAATCCCTTCCCGGTATCAGGACCGTCCTAGATTAAAATTCTATCATGATTCATGACTGAGACCCGAAACCTTCTCACGTACTTCGAGATTCCTCGAGGTCCTCCCGAGAAGAGTCGCATTGACTCAAATTAACCTTAGCAATTTCCACTTGCAAAGTTGGGATACTTATAGTAATGAATCCAGCTCTCGGTTTCCATGCGGTTAAGATAGAGTCCGTGTGCACCCAACATGGGGGCTGTACTGAATCTGCCCGCCATCTCAAAGCTCCCCTTCCAGTAGTGTCCCACCCACAGTAGAAATCGTGCACTTCACGATCCTTCTTTATAGGCGTGAAGTACTGCACATGAATGTGCTTGTAATGCTCATGTAAAGACGTCAACTTCGGATCCGAAAAGGCCAGAGCTAGCCAGGCTGGCTTTGGTTCTTCATCGCTTTCTTCCGGGCGCAAGAGAAGCATGAACCCTTCGGCGCAGTCACGCGCCACACGAAAAGACGGTTAAGACGGTTGCGGCCTCGCCCTGGTGGGGCCAATGAAATGGTCATCATCATTGAATTCCTCCCGAATGCCACCATCGGCATTGAAAAGATCAATCGCTCCCTCATGCACCCGAGTAGAAGGCCAGAAACCGTCCACCAGATCTAGTGGCACCTCTACATTGGATGCCGGTAAGACCATAGCCTCCCTCACACCTTTCCAATAAGCAATGAGAGAGTCGTTCTGCGCTAGATAGTTTCCTGACGTATCCTAAGCTGCAAGTGACTCCCAGTACGTTATGAATCCAGACAACCCCTTCACTATTTTGTCTTTATTGCGCATTGGGATAGGAATAGCCCCTTTCGGCTCACCTGAAGGCAGCACCTGCTTTCTTGTTATGTCAGTGGACCACAGCATGATTCCCTCCGTAGGCTTCTAAAGCTCATCCGTGCACAAAATCTTGAACTGCATAACCGGCTCACCTTCGCGCATAGAGAACTTGAATTGCTGACCCTTAGTATGGCCTATAAGCTTATCCCCGTCCTTTGAAATATATGGCTCAACAAAGGCTTTGAAGTCAGGAACTTCTTCGATCAAATGAGGAATTACTTTCCCTGTATTCTCGTCAATATTCATGTATGACTCCATGAGGGATGGCAGAGTCGGATAATTGTTCTCCCTCAATTTCATGCTCCACCTTCCGAAAGAGGCATCAATGTCTTCATGTGTATGACTCACAAGAAGAAATGATACAAAAACTTTTGAGAATACCCCTTTTGCAACAAGGAGTGATCAGAAGCAAAACACGAACATGCTTTTATTGTCCTTCCAGCAATTGTCCAACTGCACATGAAGAACATGGGGGAGGGGACTCGCTTCCGCAGGTTCACCTGACACGCCCAATGCCGTAATACAAGACTCCTTCCCTTCCAATAGTGCGCTAAATAGCTCTGTTCAGCCAGAGTTATCAAATAGTGTGCGAGTTGATGTCGATTTCAGCCGCTCCAAATCACGGAGAAGTCTAGCAATGAAGCCAACGGTATGATTCAAGTCTGCCTTGTACAAATTGAGAGCGAAATGAGCATATCGGACATCACCGTGCCCATGGGCTATCATACGTGTCACCGAAATCGGTAGTTTCATCAATCCATCTTTATTCTTATTTTTGTTCGCAAAACATAGCGAGGCCGTCTTGGAATGATCCATTTTATCATGGATGATTGTTAAAACTTTGTCTGGCCTCTGAATTGACAAGTACCGTGACAAATAATATGCCTGCTGATGAGCCTCTTGTTCGACAAGATGTTGCTCTAGTGATTTCGCATAAAACGTATAGGCAGTAGAGTCTAAAGGATGAGCGTCCCTCAGCTGCTTCCTCCGATCGCACGTACCACATCGCACAAACATATCCCCTCGACGTTTAATAATACAATTGCTAAACTCCATTTGTCTCAAGAAACTCACAGTCGACGAAGAAATGGGTGGCAACCCTAACGCAAGGTTAAACTGCACTAGCATAAAACGTTATGGTTAGTTGAAATTAAGGGGGTCACCTTAATCTCCTTCACTGCACATATATGCGCGACAATATCAATGCTAGAATAACGGAACAAAATATACAATAAAAACCAACATATCATAGACGAAAATGCAAACCACCGACCAAAACTCTATTTTAATTATAACATAAAATCCTCCCAATCCAGATCTGCAAAGGCAAAGTAATACAGGTCATGCTATTATACATCAAAGAAGTGGGAGTCGGAATTGAGACGAGCACCTTAATTATACTGAATGTCTATTAGAAGTTAATTATACTGAACAAGGCAATTGTATTTGTACAACAGAATTAAGGGGGCCACCTTAATCTGCGGTAGTGATTGTTAAGTCCCTGTACCGTTTAGATTAAGGAGGCCACCGTAATCTTTACACTTTATCAAGAAATGGACCAAATAATATGAGATAAAAGCTTATACTTGAACATCCTTAAAATCAGATGTAGACTAAATTCAACGAATTTATCCTTCCGTTTCAACAGTAACATCATATACCTGAAGTCCGTAACTTGTAAAATAAAAACTATCAGACTTAAACAATGCGTGCAAATTAAATAATGTACGTGTAATATAGACGTGTAGAATTAATGCACAGACTTGTCTAAACAGTCTCAGAATTCGTCAACAACGGGAGCTTCTTTGCCGAAGAAAATTCTTAGCGAACGTACCTCGTTCAGTCTCCCACAGATTTCCTTCCACTTCGTACCAGCAGGCAAGACACGCTCCACTACCCTCTCGCCAGATGCCAGGGTTTGAAATCTATGCGGCATCATGTCAGCAGAGGCGTCGATAATGCATGCTAGCGATGCCAACGCCTGCCTGGTTGATGCCCTCCGCTTCTTCATCCATCTATTACCATAGTGTGTAGATCAAACCCGTAGCCCAGCGTTGGCGCACTGTCTATAGAACTCAGTTTTCAAGACTGACATAATTATCATCCACCCTTTTAAACAGACTTCTTCGTTTTTGATTGTGACATACTTCCTGTCACCACCACGCCGGACATGTCTATGAACTTCCAACTTGATGTGGGACTGGAGCTTGTGATCAGAGGACCACATTTTGTACCTTAAGCTCTTCACAACTTCCAGAGGAATCTTCCGAGTGCACCTCCTCATGCAACAAGTCTTAGAAGCAACTTCCCAAAGTGCTTGGTCGCTCGTTAGTCGCTGCAGTTTTTCGGACTGTTGTCGTCTACGCACACGGGAAGTGTTGTACTGACGACGTGGGCCTAAAATTTTACCATTTGCACGACCCAACCAATCTTCTTCAAATGCCCTCTCAAGCTCATGCAACGTAACACCTTCATACTTCACCAATGTACAAGGCCACCGCCGAACAGAGTATATCCAATATGGTGAAACGTACTCCGCCAGGATTGAGTCCAAGATTAGCACGCCCACATGGTCGACTCCCAGTCTACTACTATCAATGCAGTCTGCGACATTGCTGTTCGGAATTAATCCACCTCCAACAATAGTTCCATGGTTGTTGATGAGAGTTACATCTCGGTTCAACCATTCCGATCGTGGAAGTCCGGCTCAAATGGGCTCAGGAATTCCAAATCCCATGTCAGGTGCATCTTCATAATTAGAGTCCACGCGATTGTTGTCAGTCTCGCTTGCCTACAAGCACACCAATCACCCACCGTAAGAACAAAATGCCCCGCAAAAAAGAATATCAAAATAGACGACAACCTCAAATAGTACTCTAGAATGAGCATGATTAGTACCGAGTTTGGGGTCCTAGGATCTTGCGCGCGCGATACGTCAACGCCAGTTAGAGCCGGGTCTGTCCAAAACCATACGACGATTGAGAGACGGCCTTTGACAAGAATGAAAGTGAAGTACACTAAAAAGTAGATACTCTCCCCGGCTAAAGTAAGGAGTGCATTGAAGGAGGCAGTAGTTGATCTTCAATTAAGGCGGCCACCTTAAAACCACCATGTTCAACAAGCCCATTGCCTCAATGCCTACAAATAGTAAATTATCACAATCCTAAATTTGTAATATATTAGAAGATATAATTAGTAGTCAACGAATCTTACTATCGAGGATTGAAGGGACGTGAATAGCGGCTCCTTTGATCTTACCTTCAAAAATAAGCTGCATGAAGTTGCAATAGCTGTCCATTAAATTGAATAGATATATTCTATTTTACGTACAGTGTACTATTAACGTCCGAGCGTGACTTAATGTCAAATAAGTTAGTGTTGGTTGACCATTACCTCCTTTGACAAGAGAACTTGGAAATCCGCCATTACAGGTATAATCCTTGCAGAGATGGTGACGAACGTCAATCCTTTTTGGAATATTAATCATTAGAAGAGTTTTGTATTTCTCACAAATTCCGGGCATTTCGAGACAGTGCTACGTCATGGAAATTCTGTCAAAGAATGTTTCTCTTTCATGCACCAATCCGTTTTTGGAAACGACCTTTTCGGACCTCGCACTCTATCTACTAATACCGGGATTACCATTGCAGCCCGGGGGGGCCACTGCGCGTCAACTTAGAAACTACCTGAGTACAAAGATATGGGGGTTTTAATTCTTTCCAGGTAAAATTTATATTTTTTTTAAATGTAAGATAACATGAATTAATTGGAAGTTTACATCTTAGAAAACAATAATGGTAGCATATAAGCCATTTAGCCATTTTACAAGTAAGATAAGGTCTCAAAAATGCTCTTTTTGAGTCTTTTTTCTAAGATAAATACCCCCCCCATAAAATACCCCGTCAACGCACGTGGTACCCAATTTACACATGTAGTGCCCCCCCCGAGCATTGCAGTAACATCACGGTCAGTGACGCATGCAAACATGACTGAACATGCAGTGTTTTCGGACCATACATATTACGTTGGCTCATGAAAGAAGATGACGAAGAGCAGGATTAAGACGGTTACCTTAGAACAGAACAAAGGCATTCATAGACATACAGCCTACACAACTATTATTTTGATTGTATTAGGTGTATATATTGGGAACCAAATATAACGACTTCCATACTGTGAATTAAGGTAATCACCTTAAATTGCAAAGAATAACAATCAAAACACTAATAAGATGAAGAGAAACAGGACTATATTCTACATCAAGAATTTAATGGGATGTCAACGTAGTACAAGAATGGGCTACAATCTACTAGAAATTGTGCTTGAATAGCATTCCTAACCTACCTTCTATGATTTCAATTAAGCAATTGAATGAAACCAATTCTCGAACTCATGAAGTGGAAACAAATTAGGAATACTAATCTCAATACAAAGCGACTCTTAAGAAGATCTTAACTATTGTAGAATAACTCATGAACTGGAAACAAAGGCGTATTACTCATCTCAGTATCGATTAAGATGATATATATGTCACTGTAATAGAAATGGTCACTAACAAACACAGTGAAATTGTAACCCAGGCGTGGTAAGTTTACAATCTGCAAAAATTATTCAAATACATGTGTCATGCACTCACAATTTGGACTGACGTAAAAGGAAAGATCGACTTTCAGTTACGCATGTATTCCAGACCATTACAAAGCAGAGGCATTCGAGCTTCTTGAAAGATATTTGCATCAGATCATAAACATGAAACACTATTGAGTTAAAACTCTCGTGGGACTATCGTATGGATATCCTCATGCAACGTCTATAATGAGAAAGTGTAGCCCAAAATATAACTAGAACAACATCATTACAATTCTAACATGCCTCGAGATAAGAGATAGCATGAATTTCACAATCAAATCGACAGTTGACAAGAGTACATCCTACATTCTAAGTTATGACCGAACCCAAGCTGATTTGGTTTCTCATGCAAAGAACTCACTTCCAAATAAAATCTGCAGGAGTCACAGCTTCATAGCATATCAATTGACAATGTACCTTGTAGGACTATAACGAACATGAAAATCTATTAGACTCAGAAAACTTACCAGAAAACAGGGTCAACGAATACACTGTCTTCAATCAAGCAGAGGGAATAACCACACGTGAGCGTAGGAGAGCTTCTAGAGACAAGACTTCCGCTGCATGAGAATAAGAGGTCGAGAAGTACAATTTGGGAGCTAGAGTTTATATACACCACTGACTACAACATACCAGAGGGAAATTTGAGCACAGAATTGGAGGGAAAAAACCTGTCAGACTAGAATGGCGGCATAGGAAGTGGTCATAAGTATGGATCTTGGATTCCATGCGTAGAATAGCAGAATAAGCAGAGGGGCCAACTCAACTCCCAAGAATGACCGCAAATATGCCCCACCTCATGCATCGATGCCCATGTCCATTGGAGCTTGAATTCGGTTACAAATATAGATTGGGAGATCCTAATCCTATGGAAAGACCTAAGTCTATCTACCTAGGTTCAGGAGATTGCATTTAAAATTGCGTCGTATGCATTAAGCAGTCCCTTGCTGGAAAGTGAAAAAGAACATTCCATCTCTCTAAAAATATACAATTCTTTAAATACAGGAATAAATTAACAAATACCCGTATTCAGGGAAAACAACTTTCAACATAAAGCGTACTACATTTCTCACCTTATGTCATCCATGAACAATCACCAATGGGTTAACAAAAAATTACATTCCATTTGCAGCTGCTGCTGAACACTGTTTTCCTGATACAAAATGTTGGAAGCATTGCTTTCAACTTACCAAAATTGATCATCCTTAGGAAAAAATCACTATATACACTACCGATATGTCCTAACTATCGTATAGCCTTAGATATAGAAGTAATACAAAGTTAGTTGAAAACTAGAGGCAATCACTGTTTGAGTGAATGCATGTACTAGTATGGATTTGGCTAACGACGGCGATATGTAGTGAGTCGCTCCCGCCCCTGCTTGTTGCCGTTTTGTAACCACTCAATCTGTTGAAAATCTTTGCCCACATCTGAGGTAATCCTGGTCTCTACGTCATTTCTACAGGATTCTCAACGACCATATTCATGACGATTAACAATCAATATGTACAATTACATATTCGGGGAAAAGAACCTGAGGGGCCACGAGTTGGAGAACCTATAGAGACGGGGGGCACCATATTGAAACGGGGCTCCTGTGCATTTCCAATATGAGATGTAGTTTGTGGGTCACCGTCAGGGATAGATTCCTTTATAGGACCGCGGTTGTCACGACTTGGAGAATCGTTGGAGACGGGGGACACCAAATTAAAACCAGCTGTTTCACCTTGCATTGGATTCTCAGATGGCGCCGAACCTTGTTGCCAAGCGCTCCGCGGATTCTCTGAGGCCCGTCGACGTGGTAACAGTAGCACACTCCCACAAGGTTGTCGCACCTGGGACCTAGTAATTACTCTTTGACGCTGCAATCGATACGGAGGGCTGGGATGCGCTACAGTCAACTGTCCTGGCACAGAAGTCAAGAGTTGATACGGAGGGCTCCAGCCCAAGCACAGGGGTCCAGTGCGACGAGGTCCAGTGCGACAGGTACCTTCTGCTGCCGTTTCTGTTGTCTTCGTCTAACGTTTCTGATTGGACAGTTGAGAGGAGTCTCTGATTGGACAAGTTAGAGAACACCATATTGCTTTTCACGAAAGGTCCCCTGCAATCTCTGTCGGCGGACCTATCCGTCTTCGTCGGCGGATACTAATTCTATGCACACTCCGAGTTGTCCGATCTGCGTCGAATGCCCGCCGAGGCGTCTTCGTTGTCGGCGGATACAGTTCTCTCCGTTGGCGGGGACACTTCCCATCGACCCTATCGGCGGTCCGCCGACGAGGTCTTCTACTTCTATCCAATGGAAGTAGAGCCAATCCAGACGTTTCTAAGGAATGGCCGATCAGGGCGGTGGAAGATTAAAAAGGGCGTTGTTGTGGCCCTTACTCATTCTGGGCTCTATTATGCAGGCAAGGCAGTGATCCAACGTGCTGTAGAATTTGATCCTATAGTGGTGATGGTAAAAGTGATTGAGGTTTAAGACAGCATGGAAATGAATATACTAGTTCCGGATGAGGGTGTGAAGTCCTTGAGCGACTGCTTAGGACGCATGATATTGTGGGAGGCGGCAGACCTCAGGCCTTTCGGAGAGGTGGAAGAAGATGACATCAACCCCGTCGGGTGCCCGTCGATGGATGTTGTAGAAGATGTCAAGCCCGTTCAAGAATTCCTGGACCTCGCAGAGCAGATGGAAGTTGCGCTCCTTGAGGAATCCGGAGGCTCAAAGCGTTGTGTTGCCGCTGGAGTCATTTTGGAGTGCTCTCCTAATGGAACGTGGGAGGGGTTTTTGATTCTCCACAGCTTCTTTCTAATAGTGAGAGTGTCGTCCGTCAATCCCGAATTCTCGGAAACACCTGCTTTCTGCGAGTTACCGGATGTGTTAACGATTAAGTGTGCTGTGGGGCGATTGGTACTTTGGAGTGGATACAAGGTATGTCCACTTGTGAACGGCGCGTTCGCTGGCACGTGTCCCGTCGGCTGCCCGCCGACGGAACCTCACTTGGAGAACGACAATGAAGAAATTGATGAAAGCAACTCCGCTCTCTCTGAGCAGGATCTGGGGACTAGGTCTCCAATAAATATCAGCAGTGACGACGATGTGTCTAAACAGGGGGAATCCAACGTAGACACGGATGATCATAGTTGGGGTCCGGAATCCGGGACCTCGGGTACTCCTTCCACTCCAGATGCTTCATATCCCGACCGCCACCTCTGAAGAAATTGGTATGTTGAACTTCTTAATGATGACCTATCAGTACGTGGTAGAGCAATGATTCAAGTATGCTTACTGGACGAGGCATGTGATGATGAAGTCCTAGGGGATACAGAGGTTGGGGTTCTCTTCGTCTCTGAAGATGATCATCTGCAGATGACAACTCTCAGATGGCGTCTGACTCACACTCGGTTAGAAGGGGGTCACCTTCTCTCTGATATAATTACTTACTGCTCCGAGAATTTAGCAGACGTCGACGCGGACGATGGTCTGGATGGTGTCTCGAAGAATGCCTATCGATTGGTGAGGAGGAAAGTTAGCAAAAAAGATGACGTCTCCTCTAATAAGCTTCGTCGAATGGTTGTCCCTGCTGAATGCCGCTTAGTGAGCTCAAAGCGGTGTTGCAAGGACCGATGTTGTTAGACTTTTAGATGGGAAGATAGTGTGCGTATTTGTCCAAGATTTTACGCAACAACCTTCGAGGCGAGGCGAGAGATGTCCTTCGCTGTGCAAGGGCACTTACATACTGTACCCGGCAAGCGGAAGCTCTATGTTACTCTTGCGAACGTTGACGTATGTGAAGTAGCATGGTATATTATTCACGGAGTATCAAAATCCGCGTTCTACAACTACAAGGCTTCGGCGAGAAGTGGCCGTGTCAATGGGAGTCACGGAAATTCTAGAGTACATCGTCCCCAGATTCACACAATCTAGGTTGACAATTCAGCGAAGGACAACAAGAACCGGTTTCATCTAGCATTCTGCTCGTTGCTGACGGCGAGGCGAATATTCAAGGAAGTTACAGTTGGTGGGACACACACATGAAGACATCGACGCCCACTTCAATCACCTGTCGAAACTCATTAAGCAAAAGAACACATACTGCCTTGCCGACCTTATGAAGGCATTCATAAATTCTCAGAAGACAGTTGCCTTTATTCCAGAGGTTGTTCAGGAAGTGGCAGACTTCAAAAGTTATGTTGCTGATTGTCATCACGACGGAGGTAATGCGATAGAAGGTCAGAGTGAAATGCATCTTTTTAAGTTTTATGTAGTGGAGGATGGGGAGGATGCGGGGTGGCCTTTGATGAGGTACATGAAGCGTGCAACTGATCTGTCATGGCTTCCACTTGGCAAACCCGTGAAAATGTGGAGGACAGACAAAGAGGGTAAACCACGTTTGCCCGTCGTAGATCCCAAACCGGTTCCTCATAAGCACTAATGGGGTAGTGTTGAAGTCGATGAGGGCAAGAAGAATGCGGATAAACAGGTGGCACGAGCAGCGGAGTCTTCAGAGAAGAGAAATTTCATTAATAGTGGATTATCTAAGTACATTGAGTACTGGAGAACTGGCATGGCTCGGGATAAGAAATACGCACAAGACATGTTACCATATGTACAGTATTGGGAGCAAATTTTAAAGGAGGTCAATGAGCCACTACCCCCCAATTCCGCCACCTTACAGGAAGGATTTTGGCCTATCTCAGACTGGTAGCGGGACCACGTCACCACATTCCATGCAGAGGACGAATATATACCGGATCCGAATATTTGTCCCGGTGACGAGGATGAGGTGGAGCCTTATCCTTTCTGCGGTCCAAAAAAATCTAGGCCGAAGTCTATGTTTAACCCATATTGTGACGTGTTACGTGGCGATTGGGTGTTCTGTCGTCCGAGTAAGGAAGACCACCTACCCATTTGGATGGGTAGGGCGATAGAGCCTGTTATAACAGAGCCTGGTCCTAATTATGGTAAGTTCAAGGTTGAATGGTGGACTCCGATGAAGGGCAAGAAGGAAGGTAAGAAGAAAGTTCCGAGAGAGTGCTGGACAAGATGGTGGGAGAGGGAGTTGACTCTTGCGGAGTGGGTGGAGTGTAAATCCGTCGTATACACTCATAGGACCAAGAAAACTACGCATGAGGGCTCCCCAAAGTCCCATCTAATAACCGAAGAAGTTGCGATTGCTGCCATGGCAAACTTTGAATCGCATGGAATCTCGATGAACTGGAATGACGAGGATGAAGAGTAGTCGGCGGCCCGCCGACGATTGTGATCTTAGCTGTAGAGGACGTAGGTTGTGATGGTTTCCTCTATCGACGTTATAGTTGAATATTGTAAACACTGTGATTCCTTCGAATAAGAATTGTATTTTACCATAGAGCCAATGTTAGTCATGTATTACGCTTGGTCTTCTATTTGTTGTTCTGATGGCTTCCTTTTCTTTCTTCGGTGATTGTCGGCTGTCCGCCGATGCTTCTAACCATACTAGATAAGCATCATGGTCGGTGACTTCGTGAGGCTGGTCTATATTGTATGGCCTGTGATTTTTAGGGTGGACATTGTTACACTAGTCGGCTATAGGCCGACGCTTTCCACAACATTGGTAGAACCACTACGCGCTTTGAGAAACTGGGAAAAAATATCTATCCATTTCATTATATTCTTATCGGAGTACAACGGTAGTGTTCCGCCCTTTACATGTTACTTTGTATTGTGTACACATTAGAGATGCCACTACTCCTAAAGCCTCAATAACAACTAGTAACCTTGAATTCTACAACTATCTTAGTGTGTGAAGCAACTCTATTGAAAACGAGCTGGACAATGTCAACACTCACTAATTCACCCTAAAGCCTTTGTACACGGAGAAAAGCCGCATATGGTTGCCAACGGCCATGCAGCGATCAGTCCTTCGCAGTAGACTTCGCTCGGACAGCACTACACCCAGTATCGACGGATGGATGCACGGATCCAAACGACAAATACGTGGACTGCGGGCTTGCCTTCCCTCCGCACCACTAATCTTGGCCTGAGCACCGACTTCCAGCACCCTTCGAGATGTCGTATGCTTCGTCAACAAGGCAAAGCTACCCTGCAGTTGACATGGTTTGCGTTGACACTTCCTCTGTGTGGCTGAAGTGAACGCTGCCAACACTCTCGGACTCCTCAGACTCCTCGGACTCCTCGAACGTTAGTGGGAAGGCGATGCCGGAAGCCTTAGAGATCTCCAGCAACTCTATTGTGTGAGCAAAACTCCAATCCCACTCCGCACCTGGCTGGAGAACGCGTGTGATGTATTTGAAAGCACGAATAACTGTGTTACGAGAACGGGCGACCACCGCCCTAAACCATGGCCGGAGCTCCTCGACGTCAGCCGGTGTCTCCTGTATAAACCAGACATTGCTACCCCGCCTCCCCATAACGACAAAACATTGGACAATATGCGACTAACCTCTACAGTATGCGACCTTCTTCTATTGTATCCGGCTGGAGTTCGTCTACTAAACAGGTAAAAGTTCTAGTAAACCACTTCTCTAGGGTCTTCTGGACGACTAGTTGCCAACGTGGACCTAGCCTAGTAGCGCATACTCTCCTAGTCGGCAGGTAGCCGACTAGGACTACCTTAACTCGGACTAATCAAAGTAGAAATAACTTATCATCTTTTGCAGATATTTATCTAAGCGTAATTAACCAATATTGTGTACTTCTCCTGGTATGGTCTACTCTTTAAAAGTACAATTTATCATATGACAACTTATCCCAAAAGTCTCCTTTGAACGCTCTTTTAGGCGAACACCCTAAACCCTAAACCATATGGGTAGTTACTTTTCTTCCTGATGTATTTTTAATTCCGCATTATGTGACGATTTCTCATCAGTTTTATATGTATTTCAAATTCCACAGGTCGATTCAGTAAGGAAGAGGTTGACTTTTCTAGTCGGCGGTCAGCCGACTAGAAAGGACTTCGAACGTAGTGACCGTGAATATTGTTAATTTTGAACGACGTCTCCGGAGTCCTCATTGATTCACTGATCCACACTTTGCAGAGCATGTATTTCTTTTTATTAGAAAAGATAGATTTCTAAGGATAGGGTTTCTAGGGTTTAGGGTTTTTAGTCAGCCACTCGCCGAGGGATTCGGCCATGACAGTGAGACTTGGAAGTCCTCTTTTCAGCATTATATTAAAAATCACTCAAATGATTTTATCCCTTCTAAGGGGAATGCATTTTTTCATAAATATTTGACATCTTTGTCTTTAAATTTGAGGGATAACGCATGAACTGGACGTCTACTGATGATGCAAAGTAGTCCATAATTGAGCTTTTTGTCCATAATTACTTAAATACCCCTTTAAACTTGTATTTAATTTGTTTAGAAAAGAATTTTTCACAAGATTTTTACCTGCTACTGTTTGCCACATTTATTCTGTTTCAAATATTAATGGAATAACAATAACTAGTGCTAGTTTGAAATTCTCAGATTTCAAATTTTTTGGTGCGGGATTGGCTTCACATGCTCTGTAGTTAACTCTCTACCCCGCTTGCGTAGTTAAACCCTAGGTTGCAAACTTGAATTTGGTGCATAAATATAGCATTGTAGGAAATTGTAAGTATTTCATGAATGTTTGGTGTCATGACCCTTGCGAGCTTTATCAATAACATAAGAATCCAGTCATGGCAAAATAAGTACTAGTGACCATTTAGCATGGTTCAATTAAATATATATCTTTCCTTCTTTGTTTCTCAAGTTCCCGATTTAATCGGCAAGTTATTTTGCACAACAAGCTTTTAATTTCTTATCATCATGCAACTGCTACACTATTATTTCATCACTGTGCATGTGTTCAAGACTGTCGACTGTTACTCAGTACCATGCATCCAAAAAAATTCAGTTCCCATGATCCCTGACATATTGAAATTTTGGATAACATTTGATCTAAAATATTAGAAATGTGGATTGATCTTCTTGTGATTATCTACACTATCTACAGTACCAACATGCCTCATGTCTGGAAATATAAAGAGAGAATTAGCATTAAGCAATTACCCAGGAGTCCTCCATTTTCCAAGCTGGTAGCCACCAAACCAACGAATTTTATCATCTATCAATAGGCATCATGAAGATTACTATTATCATCACCAAAAGTTGAATTCAAGGATACTTAACATCTTGTAGCCGCCACAGAGTTGTACTCATTAAGTACCCACTCCAGCCCCGGTTCCACTCAAACTAAATCAAGCCATTTGCTAATCCTATGTCAATTCCACGTTCCACTGATCATCAATAGCTACTTTTAAATCTCACCCTTGTTCTAAACGCGTTCTAAACGCGTTCTAATCCAAATTACTTGACAGCCCGAACTGTTCCCCTGAGTCTCTGCCTGGCATCGACCTCCGTCCCCTTGCCTTGTCCAAGTTCATTGTGTGTCGTCGCCCTCTTCGATCCTGGTTGTGCTAGCCGTCGTTGGTGTTTTCAGGTTTTTGGTAATTGATTCGCATTCCCGCTGTCATAGTTGTTTGCTTTTGATTCAAAGGTGAAGCTGTGTAGACTTGTAGTTGATGCGTCTGATGAGTTTTTCCTGTATGTGGGTTGTGCCAGCATTATCAACCAAAGCTAACAAGTGCATTGTGTGTTTTTCAGGTTTTCTAGCTGTCTCCTGTAGCACGACGTGGTACCCGTATTCCTCCGGAAGGCACTTAATTGACACTAAATACCCTCCAAAGTAAACCACTCCTTGTTTGTTCCCACGAAGACCTATAGTTTTCCTCCTTTTAGACCATAACGGAAATCACCACCCGAATCCAACCGTCTTCCGTCCCACGACCGGTTGTCCTGAACCGGTAGTTTTTGCTTTGTTCCGGCTTTTTAGACTAGTGGCCGGTTCCCACTGATCCGTCTATTCTTTCAAGTGGCTGGATTCTCCACCGTCCTGAGACTTAAAGTGGCTGGACACCCCACTGTTCCTATCTACCACCCAGAGAGTGGAGTAATAATCCTTCCGTATAGCTAGAGACCGGTCGAGATAGCTACTCACTGCCGGTTACGGATACGGAAATCATACTACAACGACATCACCGCACGGTTGTATAGTATCCTAACTACATCATCTCCCTTCCGGATTGGTCCGCAGTAGGTAATCCGGCTTTTATCCCATCTACAGGAAGCGACCGGTCCGCTCTCGGTTTCCGGTGTACACACGGCTCTCCGTGTCCTTAAGACTACCAGCCCTGCTGCAATAAATCTCTCCTTCCCTCCAGGCTCCTTCCGGTTTAGGAAACCATCAACACTCGGAGCTTGACACCTTCCCAATCTCTCCGGGCGCTCTCCCAATCACCACACTGTTCAACTCTCCTCCGGAACACTACTGGAGACAATGGTACCCACAAACCGTTACGGCAAGAGACCCGTCAGTCAGCCGGTTGATACAACAAATCCAAACATATATTCTTAATTGCAATAACAAAACGGCGTACAAAAACAAGGCCGTGGCCTTGGAAAAACGTCAAGCTTAAGTACTAATCCTAACGGGCCTATAGCAAACAAGTGGCCAACCGAGATCCAAAATTTCCGGATCTTGGATCCCGGGTATCCCGGACCGGTGGCCGCCTTCTATTCCTAGTTACTGCTGCTATCTATCCAAATTGACAGCCGGGTGCAATCGAGCCCCATCGTTAGTCGCTGCCAGTTTATCCGGTCCTTATCCTAACCCCTACTCCTTGTTCTTATCGAACCTTGGGCTGTGCCGGGTTCCATCCGGCCGTTCCTTCTTCTGTACCCCCTTCTTCAGCTTCTTTAGTGAGGTGCCGGCTCCCGGGGTATCTGGTACTGGATGGTCAGTCGCCTTCCGGACTCGTCCTGCTTGTGACGCTGGTGAGGGAGATCGTGCAGCCACCGCAGTTACACCGAGATCCACCCGCATACGTTCTGGAGATGGAGATCGCTGTACCGGAACAAATCCAACTCCCGGCAGTGGTCCTTGGTCCCTCTCCAAATGGATGTTCTCGGGGTCAACTACCTCAACTCCTTCCGGATTGGGCAGGTTGTGCAGACTGTCCAAGGTGTCCGGAAGAGGATCCGCCAATGGTTGTCCAAGCCCCGGTTGAATAGGCCGGATGGTTGACTGTACTTGAGAAGCAAAGGGTGGTACCTATGCCGGCCCCATGGTTGGTGCCGATGGTCTGGGCTCCTCTCGATCCGCTGGTGGCTCTGGTGGTCTTGACGGACCATCCTTTCCGTCGCAGAGGATTTCCACTAGGTGTCTCATCTGCAACCAAGTGTCCTTCATCACTTGCGTCCGGTCGTGCATGAATTTCAGGATCAATTTCCGAGCCGGATCCGGTTGACGGGTCAAGAATGCTTGGTACATGGCGCACTGATTTGCCACATCCACCGGAAGGGCTAAGGTAGCCTTGACCTCCACAACAGACTGGATGGCATGGGCTGCCCGGTCACGGACGTCATTGAAGTCCTTATGGACATCATGCACCTGTTGTTGGAGTTTGTTGATCCTCTCCTGGTACTGATCCATTTGGTCGACATGCTGGGCCTGCACACTGGCCAGGTCCCGGTGTTTGTGAAGGATGACAATGCATTCTTCGAACCTGTCAGTGCCTGTAAGTTGAACTACCTCCTTCACCAACTGGCTCTCGAGCTGCCGGGTCGCCTGTAGGTACTGGACATAGGCCGCCATCTGTTCCGACAGGTTGAATAAGTCTTGGCACGGGTCCCCGGTGTGGACCGGTAGCCCAGTGGGTTTGAGGACTTCCGTGTTCAGGTTACGCCTAGCCGGTGTGGGAGTCCGAGGCGAACCGGACGGCTGTCCCTTCTCCGGGCTGGGACGGGGTCTCTTAACCGGAGTGGGTGAGACCTCCATACAATCGTCATCATTCTTGTGCTCGGACATCTCCTCCTGTTCCGCATACCGTTGGAGGCTTTTTAGTTCGTCATACTCCAAGACCTCCTTAGGGGTCAACAGCGCCTTGTGACGGTAAAGATGAATAAGGAAGGACGGAAGGCAGGTGGCCTGCTTCTTGGTCTTCCGTAGGTTGGCTACCTGCCGGTCGACTCTTGTCTTAATCATGAGACCCCAGTCCACGGAAATCTCACCGTCCATGGCCCCAACAAAGATGGACGCCCATTTGATGGTGATCCATTTGGGCCTTTCCGGATGGAAAATTGGGTTCATAAACCCTATCACCCTCTTGGCTCTCGGATCCTTGATGTCCTTCAGGGCCCACCCCTCATTGTCGCCGGACGTCTTGATGTAGTTGTAGACAAACTCCCGGGACTCCGGAGCCGTAACTTCCCCATCCTTGTTGAAGCCATACGTATCCCTCCAGTCTTGTGCCGTCCACTGTTCCGGCTCTCCACGGATGGTTCCTCAATTGTCGGGGTTCTTGACGATGATCTCCTGTGCCGAAAGGGCCTGCTTCCACCCCCACGCCTTGTCCAGTAGTAACTCACAGTCCATGATCTCTAAGGAAGTCCGGAGGAGCTCCCACTCTTCGTCATCTACCGGCATCAACGGCATGACCCGTTGTACCTTCAACAATTGTCCCTCCTCGACCGGCTCTTTCCCGTTCCTAACCATACTGCTAAATCCTCCTCACTGTCACTCCGGTAACACCTGAACGCACGATCCTCACCACAATCCCTCGACTAACGGAAACACTTCCGTCTCATCGTCTCTCTCCTACCGTCATCACCCGAAATGCGAACTACGCCGAGGAGCACAAGGGTTCGGTGCTCCACAAAACGACAAAAGAAAGGAGGAGCACGGTTGCTCTTCCTCCTTTTATACCCTTACTCACCTCAACCCATTCGTAGCTCATCATGGCGGACGGTCGTAGCCCTTCATCATTGGACGGTCGCGGCCGGCGGCGCTTTAATGGTTGCAGCCACCTTTCCCGCGTGAATCATACCCTCCGGCTGTTTCCCTAAGTCTGCTTGGTCAGGGTTCCGTCACATAGACGGTGCTCTATCTCATCCGGCTTCGTACGACCGGATCTGAACCAGCTGCCCTTCCGATTCTCTTATTTCTTCAGCCAACCGTCTTAACCGGTTGTTACATTTATCTACGTAATACTTCCGTATTTCTAACACAAATTTTTTGAATTTTATCATTTTTTTCTACCGGAATTAGTATTCCGGCGTGCCAACCGTGGAAATCACTTTCCACATCTCCCCTGATTTGAAGAAGACCATGCTTTTGTATGTGTACTCTTGCGGATTCCTTTAATGCACTAAGAGCAATATCTGCGCCGCTGTGACTAGAATCTCCCTAGTATAAGACGCTCTAGTGCGACGTCTGTACTCCTTTCCCGTTATGATTGTATGTTTCATGCTCTTTGTTCCCATTGAACAATCTTAGATCGTTCCTCTAAGGATTATGCGTGGCTTTAATTCTACCGGATGCTGTTTTTTTTGGGGATTACTCTACTATTGCCAATGTTGTATTCTGTAGACTAAGTCCAACAGTATCAAGTGCTTCCAAACTGCGTCACCCCATTTCACCTTCATGTGCGCCTATTCCACCCTAGCTCCGTAGGAAATTAATGAAAATGCCACCTTTATTTTCGATTTCTATTCACGTTTTTTTCTTTGAGGTAGATGCACCAGGAAAACCTGATGCGGTTCTATTCCTCGATGCATCACGCATTGAGTACGAATATATGTCAATGTAGATGCTTACCGCGTTCATTCAGTTGTCCAAATGGAAGTATGGTTTTCGATTGATTGATTTGTTTTTCTCAGTTCATTGTACTGAACGATTTGGTTTTTCCAGACCATACTAACTAAAAATCCCTTCATTGAACAACATTACTTGCTTCTTCCGGTAGTTCTGCGTGATTTGATACATGTTTTCCATTATGTTAGATTCAGACACATGGTGGATCCAAGGGCATGGTCACTCCGTTGCTCAATTGCTTTTTCCCCCCTCACCTTGTCAATTGGAGTATATAGCTTCATCTCACGGTATTCTTGATGTGGGAACATGCAAAGTTAGTTTTTAGCTAGATAGTAGTAAAAATAGGTTAGGAAAATTCTTTTAGTGTTAATTTTTTAGTTAGATAGCACAAAAGTAATAGTGGTAGATAAATTAGCACATAGAGCCAAGTGTGAAAGGGCTAGAGGATAAAAGGGTTAAGGAAAAGAGTTTCATTTCAGCTAAAGACCGGATTGGAAAATCAAGTTTTAAAGATCCGAGTACCCGATCCGGGTGCATGATCCGGGTTGGAGGATCCGGGTTGAAGGATCCGGGTTGGAGGATCTGGGTTGGAGGATCCGGGTTGGAGGATCCGGGTTGGAGGATCTGGGTTGGAGGATCCGGGTTGAAAGATTGGAGTTGGAGGATCCGGGTTGGAAGATCTGAGATCCAAAAATTGTGGATCTGAGATCCGAAATTCATGGAGCGCCAAATGGGCGGTGCTCAGGGCGCGTAGGCGCCTGATTTGAGTTAGGGTTAGGGTTGGCATTGTGTTTATAAGGGGGGGAACTTCCGGTTCTTCCTGGTCCTCTTTCTTTGTTTCCTTTTCTCTATGAAGTAAAGCCTCATCCAGAGTTTTGCTGCAAGTGTTGATGCTACAGTTCCTTATAGACGTGTGAGTGAGCTTTGAGAGGACGACTTGGAGGGAGAAGCTTAGAAGAGTACCCGGATCTATCTTAGGGTCTAGTTTTGGGGTTGGTTTAAGAGCTGGTTAAAAGACTACGTGTAGTAGGAGTGAAGCCTCACTGGGTGTGTTTGCTTGTATAACTTTCATGTGGGATAGCCATTGCTAGGTTGGGTATGATCCGGGAAGAGCCTAGGAAGGGCCAACCAACCTTTTGAAGAGGTTCCACAGTATTTGAAAGGCGTAGACAACAAGTGGTATGGGCCGCCTAGTTATCTGGTCACCAAACTCCCCTCCAAAACCAGATCCAGATCCGGATATCCAGAAATTCCGGAAAGTTTTGGAAGGATCCGGAAAGATCCGGAAAGTTTCGGAAAGATCCGGAAGGATCCGGAAAGATCCGGATCCGGATAGGTTCGTCGTTGTAGTATTGGTAGGATTGTGGGGATTTCTTGTGTGACCTGCTGGACCGGATTGTCAACCCGGAATAGTTGTGAGGAAGTAACTGCACCCTTTGTGTTTGTTGTTGTTTTATGGTTTTGATAGTGGTACTTCAGCCACTCAAATCTCTAGAACGGTAGGAGCCATCCTTTCTAAATACCAACGGCACCCTCTCATATAGAGGTTAAACTTCATTTTGTGTTAACTTGTTGTGAACCGGATCCGGATTTGAAAGATCCGGATTGGAAGGGAGGTAGCTTGTACGTGAGCGGAGAGCGGAGAGCGGTGAGCGGAGATTTGGAGAGCGGAGAGCATAGAATGGGGGACAGAACCTAAAAATAGCAATTTTTTTACTAAAAATATAATATATAATTAAAAGATTCGAATATTCTCAGTATATTTTTAGAAATAATCTTATTTTAGTAATTTTATTGACCCTATAACCGTGGACTAATTACAGTATTTTCATTGAATTTGTAGTTCGTTTTCTCTTTTCTTGGTGATTAATTTTTAGATGTGCACCAATTACTGTGCTCCAGCTCCTTCTAACTGGTTCAGGCATACATTAATTCCCCTTATCCCCTCACATTTTTATGCAAATTACTACTTAAAATGTATTGGTATTGAAGTTCTTAAGAGGGATCAAGTAACATTTAATATCGTAACATTTTCTTAACATTGCTAAAATTCATCCGCCATAGTCTACAAGCCTTTCATCTTTTTTATTTTTATTTTTTATAATTGTCTTGTATTTTTTATTAACTTTCTTTATTCTATCTATCTTATTAGAGGGGTCAAAAGCGTCATTTCATTTAATTTTCTCTTTCATTTAATTTTCACATTCATTTTATTTTCACATTCATTTTCTTAATTTCCTTCATATTATTTTCAACCTTAATATTAATTTTTGCTTTTGTTTACTTTTATCTATTTAATTTCATTTTTTATAAATGTTTTTTTTTTTTTTTTTTTTTAAAATTTAAATGCTAAATGACCTCTGCTAAACCCTCATCTTTTTCCATTCAGTTTAGGAGGATGACAACTTTTAAATGAATGAAAAGCCAATTTTCAAGGGCGCCAAGCATCTTCTTCAACGATATTTAAGATAAGATTAAGGAATGTCTCTTCCTCTTTTGTGTTGGTGTTTTGTGAAGCTCTTTTTCTTAGTGCGGGACAGCAGTTATGGAAGACGTCAGAGATATTGTTGTTTCACTTGCTGACGATGTTTGTCCATTTCAACCATATGTTGAGGTGGAGGACGAAGAAGAGGTGATGGACAACAGCCAAAGGCGTCCTTTGACAACGGATGTTGACGTACAACCGGATGTAAGAGCTGACCCTCCACGTTCAGAAAATTTGGATGATATCATAGTGCTGGAGGAGGACGCAGATGTGCCTTTGCAACCACATGCATACTCCAAGGTTGGAAAGATCCCAAGGGGAACCTATTCCAGGGAATCAGTGAATCGGAGGCAGGGAGGTGGGCCATTGCTGAAACGTTCATACTAAGGACACTTGCCAAGTGTGGGAACGAAAGTGAATGCAAATGTATTCTCTCCTGTAGTACAGTCAGTGGCTGGCAGTCCTGCTAATAGTGTAGTGGGCAACCCTAAACGTGTTAGGTTCGAAGATTAGAACATCTAATAACAAGTATATGTTTGCTGTAATAAAGGGTACATGTCAGGGGATACGAGGTATATAGTGCACTTGTTCAAGATAGAATGTTTTGAAATAGAGTGCAATCAATGTGAACGACAAAGCCTTTATAATGAAAAAGTCAATATAGCTTCCGTATTGCTGACTTAGTACATGGGGTATTACTAAAATCATTCACTACGTGACAAATGGCCATTGTGGAAATGGCAGTTCTAAAGTAGGAGGGCTACCTACTTCTTTGCCAAGGGGTGACGCAAGATTCCACTCTCTAAGAGTAGCTTGACCTCGTTGAAGCTGAAGGTAGGCGCATGGATGAAAAGCTCGGCTTCGGGATCACGGTTGCAGACCTTCAAGAGTATGTAGTATAGGTGCTTACAATACGTGAACTGAGTCTTACCACGGAACGTAGTCATCGTCTTCTTGAATGCTGGGCAACTGCAACCAGGGTAAGAACTGATGGTAATCTGGTACCGTGTGATGTGTGGAGCGACGCCCAAATCCAGCCCAATGATGCAACCGTGGCCCGGCTCAGGTATTATGATGACGGAACGGAGGCGCGCTTTGAGAGACTCGGAGGAGCCCAGGGATAGTCGCTGCGCTGGATTGGGACGAGTGGCAGTGCGCTTCACCATCTTGCCGTCTCTCTTGCCTAGATAGCGGGTAGCGTCTGCAGGGACTGGCACCGAGCTGAGATTTGCAGGGGGCGGGGCAAAGGAGAAGAGGCGTCTTGGGGAGACCGGCTTCGGTGGCGGAAGTTGAAACCCTGCTGCTTCGAGGGCAAGAATCTCGGTGAGTTTTAGGTTAGTACCAAGTTTCACTGGCCAGACCTCTGGAATGGAGGGGAATTCCTGGTCTTTTGAGTAGTGCGCTACCCACTTGCGCTTAGAGCCTTTTACGCAGCGCTCAATATCGTCGGAGCAGAAGAACTCTGTCTTCTCAACTGTGTTCCTGCGATAGTTAGTCCAAAGCCCAGTGTAGGTCGGTGCAGCTGTGCAATGGGGCCCCCTGACGATTCTCTCAGTGCACTTCTTTTTCGTTTCAGCTCTTTGGGCCAAGCAGCACTTCGCAGAAAGTTTGTGAAGTCTCGAAATGTGCCACTCCTTCACGTCGACCTTAGTTTCTTCAACCGCATTGACATGGCGAATGCCGCCCTTGTTCACAGGTGAAGGTAAAGGGGAATCAACTTCCTGGGCAGGAGATTGGGTACCTTCTACCTCGGGGTCGTGTTCGGAGTCGTCTTCCACAATGACGGGCATCTGAATAGGGCGAGCTCTGACGGCACGTCTTGGGCCTCTTGGGCGTGAAAAGTTTGTCTTGTCCGGGCGATGAGACTCTTCGTCAGCTCTGATAGGGACGTCGGCTTTTCGCTTATGTGAACCAAACACTTCCGCTCCAGGCATGATAGGCTGACGGGTGTAGAACTCATCCGCTCGTAGCATATCGAGCATGGGGTCTTCGAGCAGTGTAGGATTTTCCCATCTCTTCGCGTTGCGTTCCGCTATACGGAGCCTCAGTTCCTTCTTCGATGGTCCGGTTCCGCCAAAGTCACCTTTGAGGAACTGGTAGTAGTCAACAACCTGTAGAAAAGCTCAAACGAAATCGTCCACGGTAGCAACGTACAGGTCGTTCCCGTTGTTTCCTGAAGCTTGGAGCCACTTGTTGTGAACTGTTTCGGCGAGGTTACAGGTGGGCATCTCTGTGAGTTCTTCTTCCGTGAATTTCAGCAGTTTAGACACTAGGTGACATTAGAGTCACCGATTACAGATTTGTAGGTTAGGGCTAGGAAAGCAGTATCAAAAACATGAAAACAGAGTGCAGAGATAATACCTCGGTCATGAATCCCCCCCCACTGGCGGAAGCGGTGGTGCCAGAATGACAGCCACTGATCGAGTTTGATGAGCCCGCTCTCGCCAACGACCCCGGTGGATGCCCACCAGGCTCGCAACGCGTGGTACAGAGTTTCCGCCTCTGCCAGGCTGGTCGCCGTCTTGTACAGAGTAAACATCTTCTTGTGCTGTTCCCAGAGTTCTTCGGGGAAGTGCTTCTGCGTATACCCTACCATGTTCTGTGTTTAGTGGAACAAGCACGACCTCTCCCGGTCCTCCATTGGATCCTCTTTGTTGCCATTGCCGTAAAGGATTCGCACTGCATTCCAATTCGCTTGTGCGTTATCCGCCATGAACCCCTTGAAGTTCTCCATTGATCTCCATGACCAGGTTCAGGTTTTTCCAGAAGACGAGCTGGGCCTCCGTGTCCTCGGACTGCATGTCGCAAGTGGCGATTGTCATCACGCGGCAGTAGGTGGCGTCGTACACATGGCACGCCATCGTCGACCAATCTTTCACCCGTTTGACATGGTCGAACATGATCCATGCGTTCTCCAAATCTCCACCAGCTTGCATTCGGCTGACCAAGTCGACGCCACTTCCCGGCCCGACCTCCGACATCTTGAAGACGAAGACTTTGTCACGCATAGATCCCTGACCAGGAAACCTATTCTCCTGCACATACGCCCAGAGACTGTTTCCACGGAGCTTGGTGATACCGTCCATGACTCCGTACCTTCTGTATTTTTTGAAGGTGGCGACTTTGTTGCGGATGTTTGGTGACGCCATGTCTTTGCATCGATCCAGAACAGGAACCAGCTCTTCCATCGTCAGCTTTCCTCGGTGGTGCATCCTCGGGCTGTAGCAGGTAGCTTCCGATGAGGAGTTTGCTCGCCTCCAAGACAATGGCGCTCTTTGTTGCTTTGTTGTTCATCTCTACCTGCTCTTCTATTAAGCTACTAATCTCTGCTTTAGAGTCTCTGTAGTCTTCAACTTTCACTGGATGATCATGTGTTCCTATGTGAATACAAGCTCTAGTCTGATTCGCTTTGCCCACAACGTAATAAATCTTAGCCTCGCATGTAGCTACACATGATGGAGGTTCTTTACATACCTTGCACACTAGCGTTGAGTCAGATGGAGGAGGCTGATCCATGAGAAAAGCTTGCAGGGTATAGCCTTCGAACTCAGTCTCGTTAACCTCAAAGATCTTGGGAACACGCTTCAGGAAGTCACACTCCTCGTTGGTGCAGCGCAGCCATCCGACGCAGGTGGAACTTCGAAAAGAGAGTCCGAAGTCATTTTTGATGTTTGTTGTGATTGTCTTGGTCCACAAGTGTCCGTCGTATCGTTTGTCCATTCCCTGCAATGACTTGGCGGCGAGCTTAGAGGATCTCGCAGCAGCTGGGGGCAACTCAAAAAGAACCGGTCCATCAAACTTCGCAGGCAAGTACTCTACTCTCTCGTGTCTAATCGTGGAATAGTCTATCTTCTTCAAAATGTTTTTTGACCCACGCGCCCTTCCAAGCTGTTGAAGGAGCGGAACAATGCTAACTGTGACCTGGGACAATGGAGGAGAGACATTGGAAGGAGGAGCATCAGCGTGGACCTTGGGCACCAACTTGACGGGACTAACTTCGTCATCAGAGGAGAGAGAAATGACTGCCGGAGGACGAGGTTTCTCTACATCTGAAGTCTCAGTACCACGCTCGACTTTGACCTTGACATCACAAGGTAAGGGAGTCCGAATTGTGCAAGTAGAAGAGCGACGGGGGGTGAGGATCTCAGTGAATGCAGCCACCAGAGAATCTGTAAGACCATAGACTCTATAGGATCCAGGGAGGAGTCTCGACTGCAACATATTGTTTTCATCTCTCACTGAAGGTTGCCCGAGGGTGTGGGTAACCTCCGCAGTAACGTCATCAAAGATCTCCTCCTCTATACTGATGGAATCCTCACGGAAATGGAATCTGAGACTAAGGCGAAGAGAGGAAATTGTAGCTAGACCATCGTCATCTACGCGAAACCTAAGAGGGATGCCCATGCCTTGGGCATACAGACAGACCATCCCCATGATCGCAGGCAAATCACAAGTACTACTGGAAGAAGGGAGAAGAGTGAGTGTACTAGCCAAGCTGTATCGCAAGAGCAAAGTGAGAGGAATGATGCATTGCTGTTGATCATTTTATTCAGGCTGGAATGTCCATGCGGACGTCTAGGTAATGATTCATTCTGTTACGTAACGAATGTATGATTTTAGAGAGACGGCGCGAACTAATTAGAATGCCAGTTCCTGCTTGTCTAAGAATATCAAGGCAGATTTTTATAACTCTACTTTAATAATTTGAATCGTGGAGCAGATTCTATTTGTTATGATGTATTATAAGATTAGGCTGAGCCGTATTTTGAATTCTACATTTAAAGCAATGAATATAAACAGGAGCATGCATGAAAGTGCTTGATTCAAATCTTTTTAATTTATAGTGTGCTTGGATTTATTCTTTATATTTAAAGGTTGAACTTTTCTAATTTTACTTCACAATAGAATAGTTATTCGAACTCTTAAAATAAAGTAGGTATAGTATCGGTCACTAGTTAAGATGCTATATCTAATGAGGGTTGTATCAAAATAGTTGCAGCTGAAATGTATTTAAGCTGGGAGGAAGTTCTGTAGAGAGTGTTTTTGTGAGAGAGTTCTTCCTGAGGTTAGGCACATGAAGCAGAGTGGAGGGCCATCTCCCTCCACTTATGTCACTCCTAAACCTAGAAGAAAACCAGGTCGTACAGATTTTACGGATAGAAGAGCGAGGAAGAGGAGAGAGTCACGTAAGAAGGTAGTATTTAAAACAGACCATTTGAGTGCACCTGTGAAAAGGAGAGGAGCTGGTCTGCCTGTAGCTTTGAAGTTCTGTAGCATTCGTAAACTCATCCTAGACAGTATAGTTGAGGTGAAGGAAGAGATCTTGGAAGACAGTGGAGCTGCAAATCAGGAGCACGAGATACCATATAGTGGAGTACGACTTGAGGAGCAAATGGAAGACTTAGAATTTAATTGTAGTCAAAGAGTAGAATCCCCGAAGCCGTCTTTTGGGAAGAAGGATTCACGCTCAAGGGATATGCACTCACAATCAGACGAAGATTGTCTCTCTGAACTGGTAAGTGTACGTCACTGTCTTAGCAAATTTTATTTTATGGTTGGGCAACAACTCCATGTTATGTTAAGCAAGTTATTTTAGAAAAAATCTGAACTATATTAAACAGTGATATAAGTTCAACACTTGAACCAGCTAATGAACGTAGATGGATATTATAGTGTACAATAGTGTACGTTGACTGAAAGTAGTTAAGTGCTTCTAAATGTCTGTACGACACCCATGTCATATCCAGTGAAGAGCATGTACAGAAATATGGTGTAATGTAATCGATAAGGGAGAGCGAATTAAAGGCACAAAATATTTATATGAAGCCTGTACTGGGTGTGGGCCGTGACCACCTACTTGGCAGTCGAGAGATGCCCGTAATTATGATGGAATGTTTAACTAAATCTATAGCTTTGAGAGTAAAAGTCAAAGGAGCTCGCTAAATTAACTTCGGCCCGGCCTGGCCTGGATAGATCTGATGCGACTTGCAATAGAATGCTTGGCCACTGTCGACCTGATTCTTTTTGTACTTAGAGGTTTCGAGTAGAGGGAGAGGAGGGTGAGGAATTGCGGGTTTGCGCAAGGAAGGTTCGGGCAGCGATTATGGAGGCAGCGAGCGACTCAGCTGGCGAAGCGAGGCGAGACAACGGGCGGGAGCAAGATCTTGGTGTTGCAGAAGGAGCAGGGGGATTCGATGGGTTTGAAGAACCCACCGACCGCGAGGAATCTGGAGGAGGTGGGCAGGATGTGGGAGAGGAGATTGAGGTCGGTCGTAGAGACCAGGATGGAGATTCTGACGACGACGACGAGGTACTTGAAATGGTTGGTAGTTGGGAGATGCGGGGTGTTTGTGTGTTGGGTTTATTGCAGATTGCGTGTGGGTTTTTTGGGTTTGTCAAGTATGTAATGTTGTGGGTTCTTCTTGAGTATCGGATGCTTTGCTGGTTTCGGAATGTTGGAATCGTAGTCTTTGCGGACTTGCGTGTGGTTTGCGGATTGAGGGTCTTCGGGATTCTGGCAGTGCCGCAGCTCAGTCAAGGGGACCTGCTTGCTATGAGGGTGTGATCTCCGAAGCTAGCACTGCCCCCCAGCAGCTGTCCTCGGTAGCTTGCGAGCAGAGGTGGCATTAAAGTAGTGTGGGTTGCGATCTTTCTTCATTGAGTGTTTATGGTTTGTATGGTTTATGGTTGGTCATGGGTTTCATGTTGTTGGGTGCTTATGTTTTGTTTGCGGTTTGAGGTTGTTGGGTGCTTATGTCTTGGAACGAGTGGGTTATTCGGTTTCAGATGCGGAGGCTCACCCCGAGGGGTGGGCCGAGGATGCTCAAGAATTGTTCAAAATGCTCAAGATTCATTCCCCTTGAGTGTTTGTTATCTGGACTGGTTTGTTCTCGGTGGCTAGCGGTTTTATCAGGCTAAACCTCTTTATCAGGTGATCGATAATTGGAGACTGTCCATGGTCGCATTGAAGGGTGCTTGGGGTTTGCTTACAGAAGTTACAACTTGCTAACCGGGTTGATTGCTTGCTCTGCTCGGTGTGCAGATGCGTTTGAATTGAAAATTAAAAAAACGGCTACCCTACGTTCGTCAACGAATGTAGGTCCGAGGCGGGGTGTTGGATTTGGGGATTTTGCTTTTGTTTTATTTTTTTTGGATTTTTTTGGTTCCATTATTTGTAACGTGAATGCATGGTTGATAAAAGAATTTAATTAAATTGTGAAAACTTTGTGGATTTCAGAGGATTTTCTTGGGGGAAAAGCTATTTAGTGAGCGGTGAGCGGTGAGCGGTGAGCTGTGAGCGGTGAGCGGTAACTTTTCTGTAATTTTGGAAATTTGCTGTCTCGTGAAGCATATCCTATGACCGCGGATTTGGTAGTTATTTTGAATATTATTAAAACATTTAGGGCCTAGGGTATATAAATGAAGAATTTTGGCATGCCTATATCCGTGGTTCAGGCACTTGAGAGAATTTACGGAATGCAAGGATGTAAATATTATAATATATAATAGATAGTGCAAATTATTTATTCTTCCAAACTTTATTTCTTAAATTTTTATTCTTCCATTTGAATCCCATTCTATCTTCTTGTTTATTAAACTTCTTCTTTTATGTTTTCATTATTTTTTTTAGTTAACTAATTTGCTATCTTTTTTCAATTTTTTTTTCTTCCATTTTTCGTCCATCTTTCCTCCATTCATTTTATTTAATCATTTATTTATTTTTGCTTCTATTCTTCTTCCATTCCATTTTAATATCTATTTATTCTTCCATTCTTAATCACTTTCATATTATTGTTTTTATTTTTATTTTTCATTCTCATTCGATTCTATCTTCTTATTTACTTAAACTTCCATTCTTCTTTTCTTTATTCATTTATTTCATTTCTTCTTCCATCCTTCTTCCATTTCATCTAAATTCAACCATTCTTATTCCATTCAATCTTAAAATTTTTAATATTCTTCATTTGTTCTTCCATTCTATCTTTTTTCTTAAGCTTGAGAACCGGTTTAGCGTCTAAAGCCTTAACTTATGCAATAATAGGGTTTTGGTACAGAACTATAATGGGAATGAAGTGTATGTAAAATGACACATGGCATTCATGTAGTAGATATAGTAATAGAGTTACTAGAAGAATAATATTTGACAAAGCAAGTTTTCCTAAACCGACATCCTTAAAGATAGAAAGTCTTGTAGCAACAATAGGTGCATCACACATTATGTCTCAGAAGTTAAATATACATGGACGTTGAAAAGCAAAGACGGTTAGGAATACTTATCATAACAAAGGCCGTGCTCGGGAACTGTAAGGTACCAGATATACAGCATGCGCCAAATAGATTACTAAAGATTCAACCAACTGTAATCCTTGAAAATCATATAAATCTTGAAAATTTGCCCTACAGTGAAAGACTTCAACTAATGTAGGAATTTTTCCAAAACATCATCAACAGGTGTATGGTCTCTAGCTAACTGCTCATGTCCTATGGACTAAGTCAATCTGATGAAGAGAGTGTCTCAGAATTAGCGCTATCTGAAATGAAGGAAGATCCAGGTTCTGAAAAACTATCTAGATCAATACTCTCGTCATCACAAGAGGCTACTGCATCCGACTCAACAGCCTCATCATCTACATATTCTAACTGCCTAGGGATAGTTCTAGTAGAATGATTAGTACGGTAATGCCCTTGAGCTAATTGAATAGCCATAGCATCAGCATATGAGGGAAGGTGCCACGATTTTGGAGGGCTCGAATGGAAATGAGGGTTACAAAAAAAAGGACGGTGCACAGGATACTTCAGATTATCATATCTGCAATGGCCAAAGATATCATATATATAAAATAACGAAATCCTTCAAACAAAATAGTAGAATGTCCACTCTATGAAACATACTCACAACATAAAACGAGACTTCTTCGTAATCTTCTCAACTGGAGCATCTTCAACACTGATATCATCTAGACTGATGCCAGTTTCTTCAACAAGTGCAACAGTCTCTTTTGCCTGCTGGATCAAAGGAGCTATGAGGGCGTTGTAGATTTCAATATCTGGCTCCAAAGCAGCTACATGGCGATTTACATTGCGACAAGCAATGATAGTAGACCCTGCGACAAACACATTCCAAAAACTTGTCAGAATTAATGACATTAAATTGAGTGAAATGAAATGAAGAAACTAACTTGACTGGAGAATTTCATACCTGTCGAAGCAGTACAATCAAGAACGATATCACCAGGCTGGGTTGAAGCCAAAACAAGCGTCTGCATAAACGAAACTGATTTCTCTCGAGGTCCACGCCATGCCACGTCCCCATTCATGTGTTGTTCCTCTCTTGTGACAATATTTGGCAAAATATCATCAACGGCAACATTCACTCCTTGCCGATCCAGAGCGGGAATGGTCTGGAATTTGAAGTTGGAAGTTGGTGCCTTGCGTATAGCAAGGCATATCCTAAAACGTTGGGTCTGTTACACACAACATGATGTAGAATATTATTACAACTGCACGACATACACGGCATATATACAACATTTAAATCAATATCAAGAAAATAAAAGTACTTATAGTCAAAAGTGGATTAGTTCCAGAAGTAAGATGGAGGCGGTTCATCCCCCACCACTCCTTTTTGATTTTGTAACTCCAAGTCTTCAGATATCCTAGCATGTTGGATCTTGTCGTCACTCGAAAAGGATGAAATAGGATCATAGCACCATCATCTGAGAGGTGTTGCTCAGCAAATTCAAATACTGGATTCAGCCACATCTTGGAGTCCTGGTTCCAAGGAGGAATGGAATCACCTGGGTTGGAGATCCCTGGAACTGGAAGTCCCTCGGGAATGTCCACAAGCATCAAGTCAACACAAGGGTGGAGCTTGGAAGAACCCTTGTACAGACGGCTTCTACCAATACAATGCTGTAAAAAAAGACAAATAATTAGTATATCAAGGTTGTAAATATTTCTACAGATAAATAACTATAATCTGAAACAATTTTTAGGAATACAAAATCATAATTACATCAGTAGTTCCATGGAGAATATTTCCTTATCAAATGTTGCTGCAATAAAATCTCCATGCAAAGAATTTCAAATTAAAAGCTAAGATCTAGTAAACTATTCATTGATCTAGTAAGAGGCTAAGAGCACATGAACAAAAATTCAAAAGATTGATATGAATTCAGAACAATGCATGCGAATTCAGAGCAACCAAAATGAACTAATTAATTTCAGCATATACTAAATCTCCTCTGCAAATGGTGAACAAGTGATATGAAGCATTCACATAAGTAGAAGCTGAAAGGGAATCATATTACCTTCCTTAAAAAACCCACAAGTTCGTAGTAGGCCGGTGTGGGGACATCTGATTTACCCCCAAGAATCAAATCCATTGAAGAGTTCAAAATAAACTCTCCAATAGAATTGTTGGCTTCCTTTGTGCAATCTAATACCTGCACTTGAGTGAGCTGGAGCTCAAAAGTAGTATCTCTCTTTGTCCCCTTTGTTGAAACACTTCCTGAATTCACAGTAGTACTTGGGGCATTGGGGCTTTTACCTTGCACTTCCCTTGGAGTACTAACCTTCCTTTTTTCTTTTCTAGATGCCTTCTCAGACGCCTTATGCTCCTTCTCCAACTCTTTCTGCTGTGCCTTGACCTCCGCTTCTTTCACTTTAAGAGCCTTTTTCCTATCCTCTTCAATTCTCCTCTTGATTGCCTTTGCCCTCTCTCTCTCATCCTCTATCCCCGCAAGATCCACCATCTCAACTCCTGACTCACCTATAGCTTCCCTGGACTTCCTGAGCTCAATCTCAAAGGAAGGAGTGAAACTAGGAACGCAGTCGAGGTACCAGGCACCTGCAGTAAGATGCGAAGTTGTCCATGTCTGCTGTTGCAAAGCTGAAAACATGCATGCTGCATTCGATTGATCGACCCAAGTAGAAAGAAAAATAGGGAGATTTTCCTTGGCAATTGCCTGCTTCGCTAATAGCTCAAACTTGAAATACCTACATCATTTAACCAAAGATATTAGCAACTATCCATTCTCCAAAACTGAAGAGAAATCAGCAGGAACTCCTAAGAACTCAGTGACAGTTCAATCAAATTTACAGAGTAACTCAAAGACAGACCATGACACAGCAATTCACATCAGAGAGGTACAATGACACAACAATTCACATCAAAGTGCTAGCGTGTATACTCTAGAGAAGAAACCAAAGTCCATTATCCCAAGTTGTAGTTGCCTACAAAACAATGCACGTTGCTCAAAAGAAACCAAACAAAACAAACACCGCTTACAAGTCACGTCACGCCAATTGCTTAACCTGCGAGACAGACAGTAGCATCTAACGTTGTCGGGACAACATATTACATTCAAACCCAAGTACTATACCAATAAAACGTGTCGTGAACAATTTCTATATGCAACAAAAATGTAACCAAGATCCCAATTGCAGAACTAGCTCTTCGCCATTCAAGAATGTTAGGATGCCCTGATACTCCAAAATTTAGCTCAATAAGTCCGAAACCATCAATTGCAATTAAAAGGTACCATTTCAATTCTGATACATGGATAACAAACAAGAAATACAATCTCAACCACTTAACACACATTTCTCGACGCTCAAATCGAAGCCAGCAAGAAAAAGGCAGAATACGTGATATTCACGAGGCTTTATGCAGCTCAAGCTCAAGTGATTCAGCTCAAGCAACAGCAGCACCGTACTACAAGTTTAGCTCATAGACGTTCCTCTCGTTCTTCACTAAAGTGCATACCACCAATTCAGAAACCGCCTAAATTCCTAACCATTACTGCTATCAGCTCCAGACTTCGCACCTAATGCTAATTTCACTCCCTAAAGTCACGCGTTGCAAACTTTAAGCCGCTGTACAAGAAACGCACACCAACATCTTAGATCACGCTCAGTGGACCTAGTTTAACTACAGAACTTAACCAAACCAAACAACTGAAGACTAATTCTCACACAACGACCTTTGGAAGAGAACGAATAAAGAGTAGTTACTCAGATCTCAATGGCCTTTTCAGTACCACTACTCAAACAGAGTCAAATTCATACACTTTCTCCTTCTCACAGAACAAATCCTAGCTCCAGATCTTCACTTCCCTCTAACACAAATCCACACCCAAAGCTCAAGAACTAGACACAAATCAAGGGCAAAATTCAGCAGGTTGAACAAAGTACAGCAGGTAATTCAAAGAGAATGGTAATTCAAAGCTGTAACAATGAATACATTTTGGAAGTGAATATATGGATATATTATTTATGAATTAAAAGCAATGCATAACAGTTGGGAAAAGATTACCTGAAAATTACTCTTCTCACAACAAGGTCAGCTCCTTTATACTTCGAGAATTAATCAGTCTTCTTGAAGCATTCGTGACCACCAAATAGAGAAGAGAAAGCCGTGTCCCAAAGCTTTATTCTACAATCTTCAATGTACTCTGATAAAGACATCGGCTCAGATGCCACTGTCAGGTTGACTACAATCCGGTCTTGCAGGATCATTTCATCGTACATGCTCTGTGCCTGATCCGAAATCTGAAGATTGAGATACAATTGAATCTAGTTAAAGCAAGCAAGCACACGGCAACTAAAACTCTGAATGCACCCATTGACTCAGAATCAGATACTCTTTGCAACTGCACCCCGAGGGCAAGAAATACTATAGCTTCGGAAAAAGAAAATCTGAAGCTGAAATCTCAGAGAACACATGGGCATATAACAAATGGGGATCAATGGTTATGCATGATCATGTGCCATCAACTGTATCTATGCAACGAGTAATTAGAGTACACATGACAGAGACTACACATGACTGAGTACACATAACGGAGAGTACCAGTAAGTGAGAGTACAACATGAGACAATTCAAAGAGAAACATCATTACGTCCCTGAATGAATTAACTTACCCCAGCCCACCACGCTGCTTTAGCTAGGAACAAATGTAGCTTCTCTTCTGTGATGGTGGACGGTGGAACTCTCCTTGCCTCACGAGTAGCAGCCGATGAGTTGAAATACTCTAGCCACTTGATCTTGAAGTTGGTAGAAGCTTTAGCTGTAACAATGATTTGTAGTTTCTCAAGATTGAGCTCTGGAATTATAGAATTGAGTGTGTAGTGCCTCTCAATCTACAAAGATTCCAAAATAAAAGTTAGAAGATGGTGTGTACTGGAAATTAGTAATGTAGGATAAATCAATGAGAATATACCTCCACTAATTTTGGGTTCTTATACAAACCTCTTGCAACCAACCATCCGTGAGATTTGGGTTTGCCACAGCAAGAAGTTTCCCCATCTTCTGATACAAGGCTTCATGTCTTTTTTCTGCAGCAGCCTTCATTGCCATAGTTCTCTGAAGTGGGGTAGTATCCCCATCCGATTGTTCTATTAGAACTCGAATGCCTTCGTCTGCGGCCTGGCCGATTTCGTGCTGTATATAACAAAAGGTAGAAAGTATGAGAGTGAAAATTAGGAAAGTTCGCATCAGTAGATAAACATGAATTATTCATAGCTTGAAAAAGGAAAAAATCCATTGTTCTTTCGCATAGCATAGGAAGTGCACTGAATCAACATAAAATGTCTGGTGTTACATTGGATGGGCGTCTATGTTAAAAAAGCTCTAATGCTACATGGTATGGGCATCGAGCTTACCATTACATGTAAAATTTAAGACTCATAAGAGGCTTGTTTCAGAATGAGACTTGAATGCAGCATTATCAACCTAACATGAACTATATGAACAGCATTTCTGATTTGAACATGCTGATTAAAACATGAACTTATATCTGAAATGCCTTCTGCTATCAATAAGTCTGTACGAAGAACAGTGTGACTGAACATCAGAAGTACCTGGAATATAAATGATGTGACCACGCTTTGAGTCAACAAATACCGCGTATTCTTCTTAGATCACTGGCAACGCCTAAAGTCAGACGGTGATAAGACATCCTTGAATTTCTCAAGCTCCATAAGCCCATACTTCCTCACTGTGAAGAGTGTATGAACCAGGTTTGTCTTCACATGTGAATCCTCTGTGTGTCTGAAGCAAATAAGCAATTAAAATAAATGAACACCACATGATAGGAATGAAATAGTTCACATTCAATCTAGTAAACTTAATGAAAAAGTGAATAATACTTACTTGTTTATGTCATGCATAACTTGCATGACAAGTCCAATTTTTCCCGCGGTGTTTAGCAAAATGGAGTCTACCATGTAATGCCAGGTGGAGTCATCTTTATGAAGACGGTCAATGTGATTTAACCAGGCCTGGAGTCTGTGATTTCCATCACACACAAAAAACATCATATTAGTAAACCCTGACAATTCTGGAACCGAAGACAAGTACTTGTTGAATTCTTCGTTCTTGGAGTTCCACATAGGGCTCCACTTCTCCTTGTCTTTTGATGAAATCTCCTTGCTCTTGCCATCTTCATCAGTGATAGAAACATAAAAGACTGAAGCGCCGTCACGATAGCCATGAACAAATTCTTGTTCAAGCTTGGACAAGTCACTCTCAAGAGTAGGTCTGACCATGGGCATGGGCAACATCCTGCATAGAGGTATAGGAAACCTTGAGCAAGACAATGGCTAAAATCTCAAGGAAGCAATCGTTGCCACTGAGTTCAATTTCTCCCGCGTTCGAATTGCATCTTCATCTAACCCAAAATGCTCATCCTCTGGAGTTTCTTGGTCACCGTCAGCATCGATGTCAATCATATCGGTTTCCTGCCCCACTTGTAACAATGGTTCGGCTGGTGAAGTTGTAGCATCCTTCTCGACCTCATCCTATTCAAGAAACGTAGTGAAGGATACCAACATGTTACAAGGCTAACATTAAATTGAAATTGCATACCAAAAAATTGCTGCTGCATATCACACCATCTGCCTACTCCCTCATTCCGCCACAGAACAAATTTATCATGAATAGATTGTCTGTCCCCATCTGAAAATCTGACACAATACACAATCTTTACACCAGTACTGTCATTCAACTCTTCTAAACACCGCATCATCTTACCAACAGAGTACTCTGCAACACTTTTAAGCCAGAACGCACTATACCATATACTATTGGCTACTTTGAGATCAGAACAGGAGAAGATTTTAAGAACCGATATAAAAAGATGATGCTGGAATTCCAGGCAAGTTCAAAATGAATTTAGTGAAACGCTCTGTTGTGGTGCATATCAGCACGCATATTATATCAACATGACCCAATTCACAAGAGCACTCAGACTTGAGCTAAACCACGAGACAAAATCTCGGTTACAAATGCCTTCCTTGATTCTACAACTCAGACTATAGAAAAAACTGTTAGTAATTCAATTACCAAGAAATCCATAACCGCTCCATCAAAATATAGTAAAAACATCTAACGCAGTCTAACGCACAGAGACGAGGTCAGCTGACGGCGCTCAAGGGATCAAACTACTGGCCCGAGTTCTTAATCCCTCATTCTTGGACCGGTCTGATATCTCCTAGATGAGCTTTACACCTGCGCTAATCTGGTTCAGGAGAAACTAGAAGTGACCACCGAGCATGAGCTTCGATGTCAAAGCTGTAGAGCCTCGGTAGTGGCATCGGGTCCGAGTGGAGAGATCTGAGAGTATTTTTTGATTGCAAGTCATCACTGTTCCACGACCTTTTGGGTCCTATGAAATGCACTGACCTTCAAGGCCATTCACAACCTATGAAAGCTATATCTAAGAAACCTATACAAGAGAAAGCATGCGACTGAATGTATGATTCCTGCTATTCATCAAAAACTTATGTGAAACCCTCATGCAAAAAATCCTTCTCGACCTTATCAAATTCAAGGAGCCCACACCATATTAGAAATATGATCACATCGAACAGGCATAAATGTGACTTTCAAGAACAGGAATGACAAAGAAACCACCAGAAAAGCTATAAACCAGAAGCTGAAGCTTTTCTTGCAACAGGGAGACACGGTGATCAGTATCGCTGTGAACAATAGAAGATTACTCAAAGAAGTCCATTTGAACTTTTGAACCTCTATGTCTATTGTTGACCAGGGAGTTGAGAAGAATCCTGATTTAGAAACCCAGTTGCATTAATCAGAAAAAGGTCAAAGATGGCATAAACATATCTTGTAACTCACTTCAGTGTAGCTCCTAATGTACATGAAAGGTGAAAACTCAGCCGCAATAGCCCCCTTTCATAAATCTGTACAATTCGTGACTATGAAAATGATGCTTCAATAATAATAACAGGAATCTCAAGCAGAAAAACACTCGCTGTTGAGCTGGCTGCAATTCAATCAACCTTATCACAAAGCTGTCCGTTAAGCACTATAAAGTCTATCCAAACGTGAAAATACAAAAAGAAGAGACATTTTCACACTGCAATCATAATGACTTCTAGACAACCGATCTCCCCTACACAGCTATTTCGACTAAAACCTTTATTGTATTCGCTTCTTCTCAAGAGCCAGAAAATGAACAGGTAGCATGCAAATTGAAAGAGAATCAGCAAAAACAAACCCACCCATCAACTTCCCAAAATCCTCTAAGTAATACCTCTGCCCACTGTGTTCAAGTACAGCACGAGACAATGTCTGATCATTCAGCTCGGGCGAAAAAAGCAATAGTACCAATTATACCAACTAGTACGTAAACATAAAACAGAAATGCTAAGCAGAGCATTAGCAACATGGCAACATCTTGAGCACCAAATGACGGTGTATGAGAAGAAGATGAGATAACTAAAAAAATGAGAATGGTCACTGGAGTGAGACACCGGATTCGCAATACGTTGGAAACATGACTAAATCATTCTCAAAGTTTCTGAATTGATAACAAACTTATGAGCATCCCAAGTGGTATCGGCTCCGAATGAGTTTTTGACTACGGTTGGTTCTGAGCAAAAGTCCGTTTGAAAACAATCTGAGCTGCTAGTTCATGAAACAATCTATTGACATCATCAAATCCTGGGATCTATCTTAGGCGTATGGGATCCGAGAGCTCTATTCACGGTGCTCAATTGATCCGAAATCATAATGTTGAAACGATCAAGCGATGATGATAATATGGACCAAATATCAAAACTGTATAGCAAAGCAAATGCCATCGGGTCCGAGAGTAAGGTTCATGAGACAGGTTTTGATATGATATGTCATGTTCGAGATATATCGGATCCGATGGAAGGCTTCCTTCTCCGATATCAGCCAATTATGCTCCGAGAAAACCTAACAGGCTTCAGATAATATAATATTGAGAGTATTTCCTACTAGAGAACCCTTGTTTTGTCAAATATTATATCAAATTGCCTCCACACAAGACTACCTATCGGACCAGAATGATGTCACTGAAGATATTGTACATTCAATTACATGTCACCAATAGGATATACTTGTTTGAATGCGGAATAGACATGCATACAAATATCAAGAATTCTATACACTAAGCTGAAACATTTTTCACAATGTTAAGGGTCTCGGGTCCGATTGTGGTTTTCAAGTTGCAGATTTTGACATGTCCACTGTTCAACATCGACCTAGAGAGAAATGTGAGCTGAGGAATTCTGGCCCGAAATGCTAAGAATGCCTGACGGAATTGATTCTGGAAAACATTTTTTGATACTAAGACAGGTTCTATTCTCTGCGTGACGCGTGATACTGTGTTCGGCACATTGCAGCAATATGAAACTCACGTCTCTGAATGCAATGATTCGGGCCCGACAGTAATCCTACCATTTCAAACTCACATCTCTGAAGTTAACCATTCGGACCCGAGAGGAATCCTGCCCTAAACACCATATTCATTAAAATGGGACTTCTGTAAGTCCCAAATTAATATAGTGCTTAAAATAGACCTAAAATTGTATCAACTATAATGGGACTTTCATTATATTGGGACTCAAAATTGATACAATGTCCTTTAAATCAACCATTTCTTTCACATTCCAACATACAATAGGAGCGTCCCTATCATTGAAATATAAATGATTGTTGCTTATTGTTTTAACATAGGACATTTTAAGCAATTCAAGCATGTCAAAATATCATACATGCAGGGTTTTCTATGCCGTCGGGTCGTGACTTTTCCGTCGCGACGTCCGAATGGGTCGTGACGGGGGTCCTCCGACGTCACAATAGGGGTCAGCGTAGGGTCCTCTAGGTCCTGCGAGTAGCGTGGGTAAAAGAGTTACTCGGCCCCGTTACGTGGCGTCCTACTTGGAATTGCGGTGGCCCCGGACGGTGACGTGGATGTCCGGAGGAGTTCCGACGGCGGAGTCGGGCGGACAGAGACGGGCAACCGATTTAGGGTTCAGGGGCGGACGTGTTTAGGCCTGGCGGACGATTGAGGAGGAACACGACCGTTGAATGCCGGGGAAGTCCGCGAGTGGGCCGGACTGGTAGGCGGACATGGCTCGGACGGGCCTGTAGGCGGGCATAATGCGTATCCGGGTGGGCGGACTTGATGCCGATCGTATTGCGGATGGAGGTTGTCGGACCGGGCGGACGCGATGTGGACGAACACATACAGGGTGGTCCGCGATGCAGTGGGGTGTTGGGAACATGGCTCGGACGGGCCTGTAGGCGGGATAATGCGTATCCGGGTGGGCAGACTTCATGCCGATCGTATTGCGGACGGAGGCTTTCGGACCGGGCGGACGCGATGTGGACGAACACATACAGGGTGGTCCGCGATGCTGTGATTGGGAACATATTGTCTTCAATTTTCATACAGCTCAACTGCTTCACGAGCAAATATGAAATTCGAACCATCCGACACTACTGAAGTGACACACTGACCAACTACTTCTCAAACCGACATTGAATTCCATCAGATTATATATTGTAATCGAGATGAATCCATTAAAACATGGCTGTCTTGGTAGAAGTTTAGTCAGTGAAAGAGTATAGCTCTAAAGGTTCCTTATAAAAAACAGGACTTCCGTGATAGTAGCTTAGTTATCAAACGAGTATAGGTCCGAAAATTCCTTACAAACAGTCTTTGATCAAAGTTTTCCTGGTTCGGATGCACAGTTGGGAGTTTAAAAAAGGTAAAGTGTCTAAGCTACTGTAAGAAAATTCACTGCGTAGTCACAATGCAATCCATTCCGTCGCTGAGATACAGTCGCAGTCTTCCAAGAAATCGGAGGTGGAAAACACTATTTTGATTTCCGGCGGCATGTAGAGGTCGACTTGTCCTTGCGCGCATAATTCCACCCTCCAATGTCCGAGTTCAAATGCTTGCGCTTCTTTTCTCCCTCTCCAGTATCTGGCGCACTGCTAATCCCCACTCGCGCTGTTGTAGCAAAACTCAGATATCAGTTCCGGACCAGCGCCCTGGACACTCTAATGCACAGTATCATGTCAAAAACGAATTTCAAAAAAAAATTGCTTATCAGATGCAAGATACAGACTCATAAGTCGGAAGTTTTTCATATTCGGTTCCGCAACGGATTCAGCAATACTGGAAATCAATGCACATGCGCGACATTGACGTACCTTCGCACTTGAAAAAGCCGAAGCTGTTCAACCAGTTCTCTGCGAAATGCTCCCCGCATCTTGCGCAGTTCTGACTAAGCGACGTCCGCACTGCAGCGCACCACGGGTGGTATGGGCAAGCGCACGACGCAGTCACGAGGTCCATCGCCGGAAACCCTTGGTTACAAAGGGAGCAACCTTGCACTGTAAGGGTAATTGAGTCGATGTTCTGAGTGGGCGCTGCGATTCGAGGACTGGGGGCACGGAACATTGATGTAGACGACCATATCTGAAGCTGGCGGAGATTTTCTTTCAAGCCCATCACCTTGTCCCTTGCATCCTGCTTTGCAGAAGACAGGCGTTTCTCAACCTCGATGGCCACCGCGAGATCCTTCGCCGACGTTTCAGTTAAATCCTCCTTCATACGTTGCACTTCCTCCCCAGCCTCCAAGATTCTCTGTTCTTCGCCGAAAATTTTGTCTTTGAAGAACCTCAGGAATGTTTCATCAGCAGAGCCTTCGACGACGGACTTCATCGCCCCCCACTTCTGCAGTTTCGCCTCGGAGGAGTCCATAGTCTCCTCAATGCACATCAGCTTGATCTGAAGCTTGTACCTCTCCATATCCGTGAGCGGTGGCTTGGCCGTCTGCCTCAGAAGCGCAGCCCGTTCGTGTGCAACACTATGGATTGCCACGGCCGTCTCAAAGTCCTTCTCAGCGATCGCAATCTCGGCTTCCAGGCCCTTGTAGAGGGTTTCGACGTAGGTGGCATTCCGGTCAGGGGTGCGATACAGGACTGTGAGTTCGTCTCCGCTCTCGATTTTCTTACCCCTCCAGCGATCCTCCGCATACTTTGCCCAGTTCATTGGGTAGCGATGGAAGACCTCCGAAACGACCGCTCTCGCGAAGCTCTCCGGGAGGAACAAACCCGCAGGAAGCTCGGGAATTTGAGAGATTGCTGGGTACAGCTCCAACACTCTCGCCTTGACCTCTCCTGAATTCGCTCCGTCGATGAGATATCCCTTCCCAGGAACCCTCTCTCCGAATACGGACCTTAGCTCCTCATTGCTGACATGGTTGCAGTCGAAGGCGGGGTCCAAACCTGCATTTGGCAACCCAACCTTCACGTGAAAGTAATTCTCCTTCCCAACTTCTCCCATTCTGACCCCTCTCACTCGCAACAGGTATATCCCTCCTCTTCGATCGGACCGGGGCAACCTCAGACCAGCGAACTACAAGTTGGAACCAGAATGCAATGGCGACTCCAACCAAAACTCTCAGCGATGGCGTGGATTGAATGGAACTGCCCTGGCCATGGCTACCCCTACAGGCAGCCGCCATATTTAACGCCAAGGTGGTCATCTCATTATGGTGATTTGAGGGGTTGAGTTCGGATTGGCGACTGTGACTTGACAACATACCTTTCAGGACTTCCTGTCTTCGTACTCCTCCTTCAACACTCAGTGTATCCAAATAGGCTCCATCATTGCAACATGAATATGGTGTTTCAAATGTCCTGTAGGCTGTGGGTAAAAGACGGTTTAATAGATGGATGAACACGAAATTCATTGCATTCAAAAAAATCTATGCACCTTGTAATTCTACTGAAGTGTCACACCGATCAACTCTCGTGTTCGTAAGTTCTATTGGGAATTTTCGTTCATGAGTTGGTCAGAGTTTGAATTTCACGTTGTTGAAGAGGATTTGTGACATTGTCTCTGCCTAAGCACGGGACACGAGCCGTATTTCTCGGCCAGTCGTCCGGTCTTTCCGACATTCCTCGTCGCCAGGTTTGAAGACCGAAGTGGTTTAATGTAGCGGACGATTGAGGCCGGACAGGCGGATGCGGATCGGGGTTTAGAGTCGGAAGGCAATGATATGCGGACGCGGCTGGGGCGGACTGGTAAGCGGGCATGATTCGGACGCGAGTAAGACGGATCGGAGAGCGGGCACAACGAGTACGCGGAGTGGGCGGACTAGATGTCGGACAGTGGTCACTGCAGGAGGGTGTCGGATCGCACGGATTCGAGGTGAACGGGCACCATCCGCGGGTGCAGTGGGCAAGGGGGTGGTCCGCGTCGCCGGACCATTTTCAGAGGGTCCGGCGTGGAATAAACGTTGGGTGTTTAGGGCTCTGGTCCCAATATTGTGGAATTACAATCACTCTATCATGGCTTCGGGGTCAGGAATTTGACAAACAAACTCTATTTACAAATTGATCTGTTCAGAGACGGTACATGACCTCCTATGCGCCTAACCTGGGCGAATGCAAACTCGGACCCTGGTGTTCAGAATGATATAGTTATATTCAAATTGTCAGACCACTAAGAAGCGGTACTTGCGCGTTGGACAAAACGTTTCTAAGGAGTTTTGCATACTCACATGTGATTTATGAATGGGTGTCCCGGAAACACATATTCGGTGTTTGCAGATTGTAAGGTGGTAACTTCAACGTCCTCACGACGTGTGTGACGGTTTGTCTAGCAGCCGGGTTGATCTGGGTCATTTCGTCTAAACCCTGCTCAAAGCGCATCTTAACCCCGTTAGGATCGCGGTTCTGCTGAAATAGAACCGATGTCGAGTCGGAGTTGTAAATCTGCCTTGCGAGTACTCCAACGCTATAGGACTCTGATTTGTACGTGTGAGGGTGCTGCTTTGCCATGCGACGTGGGGATTGGGATGAGCCTCTAGAGCCATGCACATGGAACAACTCCGGAGCGGCACAACTGTACATTTCCATGTGCTTCTTTATCGCGTCTTCGCTCTGTACTCCGTAGTACGAAGGGGCCGATTCGGGCATGAAAGAAGCCATTCCCCAGTCACATATACCTATGAAAATAGCTCCGTCGCGGTCTGCTGGAAAGTGGAGCATGACATTGTTAGGGTGCAGGTCGCAGTGTAGCACTTCCTCGCCGTGTACCACATCCACGATGCACATGAGAGCCCTGGCCAAGTGAGCTCGATTTTTCGGTAAACGACCAGCTTCTTCCGGGCCTCGAAGTCCAGACCTGCGTCTTTGAGGAGTTCCATTTCATGGGTTTCCCCAAATTTCAAATTGAACGCACGCATGTTCTTCAACGAGCCTCCGTTCCACCATAGCGAGTACGACTCGAGCGTCTTCCGGTTAAGGTATTGCAGCTTAATCACACCAGGGTGATCAACTGGACATGACATTGCCTCGATAGAGCGTTGATCGCGACTTGTCTTGAAGTCAGTCACCTTCATGGTCTTCCCTGCAAAATGAAGCCACTCCGGGATGAAACATGCCTCTGCAATTCGCACCCTTCGCACGATTCCAAACGAACCCTGAAAACTATTTTCGTCTACGGGGATGGCGTAAGAACCCTTCGGTAGCCACTTCAGACCGTTTCTGTCCCGAGAAGCGATGTCGTCGGCCAGAGCTCTCCCGACAAACTTCGGCAGTGTAGTCCTTCCCTTCCCCTTCGCGAGGATAGCACCTATTTTCCAATTCTCCAGCTTCTGTAGGAGCTCGGAGTTTCCCCCACTACATCCCGAACCAGGTCCACACAACATGTTAAATGGCACTGTCAAATTGAACAATGCCTCCTGCACCTGTTCCTCGATCCACTGTCCCCAATTACTCTTCCCTCTATCCTCTTGGAACTCATCCCCCGCCATGCCCTCCTGCAGTAGTAACCTCAGAGCATTCAAAGCTTTCTCGAGTCCCGCCGGACCATCATTCAAGAATGTACTCTCCAAGTATGGCATGTCGTGGCTTGCAAACCAGTCCAGGATTATCTTTCTACAGCAAAGCCTAGCCTCCGTGGAATGCTGGTCACACGCGGCTACCTTCTTCCGATGCTTGTGCTTCCTAACCTCAGAACCGGACGCGGTCGACCCAGACTCCGTTCCTTGCGACCCCCCTGCCCGCTTACTTCCCCTACGCTCTTCAGTAGACGGCGGACACTGGTCGGACGGTGCCGATGTCCACAATACCCTAGGTAGTGGTTTAGGTGGCGGGACGATTTCCATGGCGGGTGCTTGTACTCCGCTAGAACTTCCCGAGCTCGCTGGACCAGACCTAGTGCCTTGGCTGCCGATGTTTTCCGCGGCGTGGCTCCCTATCGCACCGTGTCGCCCCCCTGATCCATGGGTTGCACGAGAGCCGTGACTCCGGGAACCATGGCCACCCCGCGTTCCCCGCGCTCGCTGCAAGTGGCCTCCTCCGAGGTTTTCCATCGGGGTGAATTCCTAATTAAACCTGGTTCTCTCTCCGCCACGCCCCCCGCCCACCCCGAGTGCTCCGATGGGGCTCCCGTCGGATCGCCATTCCTGATGTATTCTTCCACTCTCGTTTGCCATGGTACCCTGGAAAGGAAGAAAACAGAACAATCAGCAATTGGTTTTTCGGTAGGCGAGTCAGTTCAGAACCCTGATATAAATTAGCAAGGGTTTGTCTCTGAAATCGGTCCCGTGCTCTACTGACCCTCCGGACCCGCGCACTGCCGCTGTCCCGACGGACGCAACAGAGTCTCGGATCCCAACGAGAGGCCTAGAGAGGATGGGAAAGTGAGCGGAAAATAAAGGGACACCTTTATATAGGAGACGAGGAAGATCATTGATCTGGGACGATAACTGATTGCTTGGCGATCACCCTTGGAAGGGATCGGTCGGGTGGCAGACGTAGGATCTAGGCCTGTGAGCGAATTAGGGTTAGCGGGTTGGTCGGATCGCACAGTCGGACTTGGCGGACTGTGAATGCGGACGAGGCGGGTCGTCGGACGGGGGGGTTGCTATGTCCGCATGGGCTCGCGATCTTATGATGCGAACGGATGGGTCGATCGGTGATTGCACCACGCGTACTCGGATGCATGGGCAGACTCGGACCCGGACGCACGGGCGGATTCGGACTCGGACGCATGGGCGGACTCGGACTCGGTCGCATGCGCGGACTGAAGGGATAATACTCTTTATATGGCATATATCCAGACTTAGGCGTTGGTGACTCTAGGTGAGTCTTCGGGAAAGGAAAAAGCCAAATGAAGTTATGTTTATGCAATGGTTACTATAGTTATGAAAGAAAATGAAACATTGTTAATGGTTACCACTCTATACAGTTCTAGGAGTTCATCTCACTCCGAATCGTCTAATTGCAATGTATCACCTGATCCGGACGCTGCACTATTGTGGCCAGGTTGCGTTGGGCCCTCGGACGGCGGAATCGGCGGTGTCGGGACTCTGGAGGGAGGTGCCGACTGGCTTGGGTTCAAACGGGTTCGTGACGCGTTCCTCGTGGAATTCCCCGGCGGTGTCGCGCTCCTTGGTGTGGCCCCTGAAGTTCCTGAAGTTGAAGCACCACTCGATAACAAGCGTTGACGACATGATGGCTCCTTCGGCTTGGGCCTCGGTCCTTTCTTATCCAGCCACCTCTTGGTAGCGGGGAGAATTTTGCATAACAATTCTTCTAAAGCGAGAATCTCTAGCCGCATCGTGTGGTAACCCTGTTCGTAATCCATCTCGCGACTACTGGTAGCACCCGTATATCCTCCTGGAAATCCTGCCAATACGTTGGCAGATGTCGCAGGCAATCCTTGTGAATTCACTGGATTTGGATTCTCCCCTGGAACCAGCTGGCCCTTCCTACTGTCCCAGTAGTGTTTGCACATCTGGTAAAAGTATTGCCTGAGTCCACTATCGACAGGCATCCCTGGGTACAACAAATCGGCCGCTTGCATAATGGTCCTCGGTTTCTTTAGCAAGTCCGTAGGCTGAAATTGGTGCCACATCTCGAGCTGCGACGTGTGTAGTTGCCAGACCCACTCCATTGGTTTTCCCTCGAAAGTCCCGAGCGGATAGTTAAGTGGGAACTCCCTTGGATCGTACGCCCAGCCCCTGGGCATGAAATCCCTCAATCCGAATGTCAAATACAGGCGAGGATGGAGAGGGGCTGAGCAGATTGGACACGCACGTCTTCTTATCATCATCGGGATTAAACAATATGGGTGAAATCCATGTTTGCACGTCCCCAGTTGGTAGCACCCCTCCGGGCCAAAAGGATTAAAGCACACGATGCAATTGGTTCCGTCCTTTGTCATGTCGTGCGGGACGGGCCAAGTCAGCGCCGCCCGCAGCTCTTCGGTCTTGCCCATCCCCCATTTCTGATCCCGCTTCCAGTGATGATCAATCTCAGCAACATTCTCCCACTGAATGCTGCCCGTGCCGGACCGGATCCCCGGACTGTCCTCCCATTCCGGAGGGTACATCGTCTGTAAAGGCGGCCAGGAGGTGAGGAGCAAGTGTCGCAATCGTCCATTCTCCGTCCACTCTTTCTGAATTGCCTCGAATTCCTTCTCGTACTGAAGTCGCCCCGCTAATGCAAGTATAGCGATCACGTACATATCCTCCGTTTTTTGGAGCGCACCCACGAGTAATGCCTTCTGCTCCTGAGTTAATGACTCCGACCAGCCCTGGATTGGATCATCGTTGGCACCACCTTCACTCACAGCGCCAGTGGCCTTCCCAAGCCGTGTTACCTCCTCTAGTAGTCGCAGGTTCTCTGTCTCCAATTCCACCACCTTGGCATTGTTTGCTTCTTTCTCCGCCTCTGCCTCCGCACGTATCAAGTTGTCGCTCGTCGTAGCGACTTCCCGGAGCTCGTTTAGTTCTTCCTGTGTTTTCTTTGCCAAAGCTATTGCGTCCGAAGCCTTCTTCTTATTATCTTCCATTTTGGACTCCAGTCGCAGGATTATCTCTCCTTGCTTCGATGTATTCTTCTTCTCCTCCTCCAATTGGCGAGACAGTCTCCGACATTCGTCTTCCATTGCCTTCGCACGTATCTCGGATTCCTCTAGTCGGACAGCCCGCTCCGTGGATGTGGCTTCCGCCGCTATTGCTCGCTTTTCCGCATCTTCGAGTCGGACGCTCATCTCCCTCATTTCCGTTTGCAACCCAATTATGCGTTCCTCAGCGTCCGTGAGTTGGCCATTTAACTGCGTGGTCAGGTCCTCGGCCGTTTTCGCTGCGTACATGGAGGCTTTCATATCCTTTTCCCATGCATTAGCCCGTGCCTCCGCTCTCTCAGCGGATCTCAGCGCCTCGTCCCTTTCTCGCATCAACTCTGTGTCCGATGTTCCTGCCATCTGGTCCCCGCTGTCGGACACGCGAAGAGCCTCTATCTTCAGTTCCAAACCACCTATTGTTGCTTTTAACTCCCGAACGTCCGCGTCATGTTTGGCAAAAACTTCCTCTAGCAGACGCCGCATTACCGGGTCTGCTCCCAATACAACGTTTGCTGCACCTCTCGGCTGAGGAGGATCGTGATGGCCAGTGCTAGTTGTCGCACCTCGTCCGAATAACCCGTGTTCCGAGCCGGGCATCCGCCAATCCCGTGAGGTCGTCGGAAGCGATTCTCCCATCGAATTTGTGGTCCGACCCACCTAAACCCACGTCCGACGCATCCCAGACCCTCGTCCGACGCACCCAAACCCTCGTTCGACCTACCTAAACCCGGATTCGCGCTCTCGGTCCCACCGTGCGCCATGTCAAGGTCTATGTCAGCTCCAGAAAAGGAGGCTACTGTCGCGTTGACGATTTCTTCCAATCCGACCATAGCCACATCTGGCCCAGAACTCTCCTCACCTGCCTCGGATGGTCCCCATGCCGATCCCGTCCGATCGTTCCCCCCGTCCCTCGCAAGCGATGCAGTCGCCGCGCCCGACCCTTCTCCCGCACTCCCGCCAATGATGGGGATCCGACCCACTTCCCTGCCAATCGGATCCGAGCATGCCAGCCATCTGATCCTCGTACGTGGCATTCTGTATTGTGCGTTGCCGTGGTCTCCCGGCCCTCGACGGTTCCTTGTCTGTCGGTATCGGACCCCCTGGATCTTCAACGAGGGAAGGATTACGCTTGAACCATTCGGGCACATCTATATAAGGTATGTGCACCGGCTTCTTCGCTGTCAATTTCTCTCCTAGACCTCCGAAAGTGGAGCCTGGAGTCTTTAAGGTAGACCAGTCGACCTTCTTCTTCAACACATGCTCGGCATACATCAGGGAAAGAATAGCCTTCGGGATCTCGTTCTTGGGCCACTTCGATTCATTGGAAATTGCCCGGAGAATGCAGAGGAATCTCCACTTCACGTCCACGTCTGTCAAGGATGCATATTTCGCGTTCTTCGACTTACAGTGTTGCGCGTGCGAACTATCTGGCCAAAGCCGATCGAAATGAGGAAAGTCGACAAAATGCATAGCCGTCGCAGCGTCCCAAGGCTCTGGCACTTCCTCCCAGCCATTAGCAGCCAGTATCGCTCTATTGTGGAAAACGTCCAGCTGCAAATCCAGTTCTTTGCGGGCTCTCTTCCCGGAACCACTGGCGGACTGCGATCCGCCGGCGGACTCATCTCCGCCCGGTCTGCTCGGCCTCCTCCTAGAGGGAGTGCCCGATCCGGTGGACATCCTCGTGCTGCGAACTTCGGACCTGCTCACAGTATCTTGGTTAGATCCTGATACGATTACTCTTAAACCCTAAACGGACACTTCGCATATGCTGGGTTGAGGGGAAAAAATTAACATTAAGTATATAATGTGATAGAGCACACGAATAGGGTCAATTTAGTACATACGGAATATTCAGGTCGTACAAGGACCCCACGCTCACCCCGCACCCCGCGCGCCCGCACACTCAGAGAGAGGCAAGCGGTCTGGGCGCAAAAGTTGAGAAGTGTGGAGAACGAATGTGCGTCCGAACTTGCATTTATACGAGTCCGCCTCTCCGTTCCGCACCCGCCCGACCCACTGGCCATCCTGCTCTTGCCCCTTCGCATTCCTCGCTCCCTTCCACATCCCCCGCTCCCTGTCAAGTGCACAACGTTCCCAGGAATCCGACGTCCAGTCCGACTACTGATCCGCATTCCGATTCGTAATTGTCAGTCCGGCTTGCAGTCCGCAGTCCGCGCTACAATCCGGATTGTAGTCCGCTGCATCGCGGACACGCGCGAACGTTCCAGAGTGACCTCGTCCGACCTCGTCCGTCGTATCGCTCTTCCAAGCTTTGGTGCTCCCCAATTAACACGCCATCTGGGACAGGGTTCCGCTGCGTCCATCCGGCTTGGTTTTTTATCGATTAAAGTTTTCCTTATTATTTTTTCATTATCTTTCTCGGATGTTTTTTGTGCCTAAGAGCAAACTTCATCTCAAAGAGGGGGTTGAGGTCCTCGTCGGACGACTTTTCACATAAAAGAAAGGATACTGCAGCATTGTACATGTACAAATGCATCACTAGTTCGGAAGTATTCCTGAAGTTTATAGTTACGGATCACGATGAGGATGAGTTCGAATTGCAAGGATGTGTCCGACCGGATGTTAGATTAATCGTTACACAAGTTCTCTCTGATGATCAGCTCTACAGTGAGTTCTTACTGGACAGTTGCACATTCAGAATCGTGTTCGAGAAAAAAAGGAAGGAACCATACAGATGGAGGTTGCATGCAAGATTTTATTTTTTTTTTGACGCAAAGGAATTCCATTGCAAAAGATAGATTACAAGCCCGCATTCAAGAGTCTATCACGCATTGCCCTGGCTAGAACAGCAGTATCGTACATGAAGAGGATACACAACATACGCAAAAACTAATTAGGGGTAAGGCAGGCACATGACAGCCGTCAGAGCCAGATTTCCATAACGCAACGCGGACTCCATATCACGACAATGAATGATCCGAGATTTAATGCACGCCGCCAATTCCATTGGACGAGAATCTTACGAAATTGGGACTTTATTGGACGTTGCCAGAGCACTATTCTATACATAGTAAAAAGGCACATAAACTGATAGTAACAAGATGTCTAGCAAAGGTTCGTGCAGGATTAGAAAAGCCGAGTAATCCAACCCAGGATCACTTTCCGTAAATTAAAAATAGGAACTGCAAAAAAGGGATCTGTGAGACGTAAGTTACAGTGAAGAAAAGTTCTCAAAATGGAGCTTAAAAACTGCAAGCAAGCTCATTATGCACCGCAGCTCCAGCTTGCCCTCAAAAGAGGCGGGTTCAAAGGAAGTTGCATTGCATCGCTGGCGGATTCATACTCCAACAAAATTGTTCGTTCGAATGCAGGACCACCCTTCCATTGCGCAAATACCCGCTCCTATTCTAATAAGCCCGTAAACTGTTCCACTTCATATGGCTCCGTAGTGTCCAGTTACAAATGGATTAATAGTTACACGTACATTCCGGCTCCGACAGAAGATCCACGAAATCGGTCTGCGTTCCCTGGTCGCGAGTGACGCGCCGGGGCGTCGTGGATCCGCGAAAAGCAGGGGGTTGAGGACGCATACCTTCGTAATCGCGACTAAGCCGGCGTTCCCGACTTCTGCGATGCCGTGCGACTCGGCCACCCCCGGCGAGAGTCCGAGAAGATATGTCCGGTCGGATTGGAGCGGAGATGTCCGTCTCGCGATGCGCGCTTCTAGGTGATACGGTCTGCGAGTTCGTGGGAGTTCCGCTCTGCGCGTGAGCCGAGCCGTGTGCAGTTTGATCTCCCGAGTTCGCAGCTCCGGCGGCGAGTAGACTCCGTCGCACCCAAGTGTAGTTCAACACATTGTTGACGTTGGTGAACTGCTCCTGCATAATGGGCGTCCACTGGAAATCTCGAGAAGTATTCAACAAAGACCTCACAATATCCTGGTGATCTGGTAAATACCGGAAATCTCTAATCTCGTGCATCACACGGGTTACAAGCAGCCACTGCAAAACATCCGTGGCGGACTCAGGGTGCGGGGAGGACTCTGTCGGACTAGGCATTCTAAACGAGGAGCTCCCGGCCATGCTACGAGACGATGCGGAAATCAAGAGAGTCAAGTGGGAGTCTCAAATGACAGTCTCAAAAATAAGCACCCTGTTCATTCTAAAACGAGAGTCTCAAGAATAACCAAAATTACTATACGCATATCGTGGAAGAGCATAGGTAATCTACCGTGTAGACAGTAGACTGCCGTTGTAGAAGAATGAGTGAATAATGACTGAACTAATGCATTTGACATGATATCCGAGAGCAGGGAAAGAGTGACAATGATTAGATCAAGCATGTTAATCATAACTACTGATGTTTTGGTGGGAGTGGAGACATGTTAGTGCATGACTTAAAGAAGAACGTCCACTCAAATCCGACATTGCCATCCGTCGTCCGACCTTCGTATCCGCGCTCTCCGCATCCCAGTCCGCATGAACCCGTGTGCATTTGGATCCGACGAGAGCACGCTCCCGACCTGTCCGACCCACTGACCGCGTAATTCCCAGTGTTGAACGCAGGTTCCGATGGCTCAATCGCTCCGATTCTCCGATCACAGCGACTGTTACGGACCACGCAGCCAAGAATAAACAAAAATACGAAATTCGTGGAGAAAAGAAAACGCTGTGAATGAAGAAGGACGAATAAGCGTTTAATAAGAAATAAATATAAGGGAAAGTTATAGAGAAGTTATGAAATAATGTTTAAATAAGTATGATATAGAAACAAAATCGTGAATGATAAAGGAATGAGGTGGGAGTACATAATAGAATACTGAGCGGCTAAAGAATATATTAAGCCCTAAAGTCCTGAGGGTATTTTTCATCAAAACTGCCTGAAAACAGCTCCTCTTCGAAGCAAGGTTGATTCTGAAAACTTGGGGGTTTTTTTTTTAACATCTAACCAAAAGATCTTGTAGCTAACTTCAATAATTTGCATACATACGTACATGCACAAATTCAAAAAATGCCCAAATGTGGCAGATTGTCCTTTAGGGGTTAAAAACGATAAATACAGAGTGATTACTAACGAGAGTATTGCAACGATATTAAAATTAGAATTAATTGGTGGCAATGATCAATTAGATGGCATAAGAGCGAAAGTAGACTAAAAAATAATATAGAAGTCCAACTACAATTCCGATGAGGACAATTAAATTTCCTAAAAAAATATAACGACCGTATAAATTATACTACTGATTTAACTAGGTATGACAAAGTTGGTTGGCGTGTAGGCAAAAGGTTTAACATATGTAGGGCAAAAAGTTTTGGATATGAGAGGCGTTTCAATTAAATCTTAACCGCAACCTAACGCAACGCACCGCAACTTACCGCAACTTACCGCAACGTACCGCAACTTACCGCAACTTAACCACAACTTACCGCAACTTACCGCAACGTAACGTAATGTAACTTGCTTTAAACAGTAAGTTGCCACATTCCTTGACGAGTATAGTGGTACAACAACGTCCAATCCAGTGGTAGTAAAAAAGCCCAACCTCTCTATACTATAATTATTTGCTAAAGTTACAAGTTTTTAGCGTCATTATTGTTCTTGGATGACGATTAAATATTCTGTGTATTCAAAGAATGATTCACAAACAATTTACGACTTTTAACAAATTGAGTTCTTTAGCAATGTTAAATTTGATGTGTTTATTATACGTTTCTCTTTACCTTTTTAATTCATATTTGACCAAATACATGTATCTCTTGTTAAACTTTATGTTAAACTTGGCTGTGTTTAACGTCTGGACCAACAGGGCTTGCAATTGGCTATATCATACTAAAGCTAATATACTAAAGCCAGCAAATCTGCAGGTCGACCCTAAGTCACCTGAAGATCCTCTAAGCGCTTGAGTTCAGCAAATGATTCGTCAATATCCATTGTTTCAAACGTAGCAGAAGCCATGGCCATCATTGGAGAAGACGTTCGTTGTAAATGGAACGGCAATGAGAAATTCCCTTCGCCGAACCTCGCAACTAAGCGGAGCCATGTGCACACGGATAACATGAAGAAATGAAGTAGAGAGACGACTGCACGTGCATTGTGAGGTAGCACTAGCCCATCGCCCCCCCCCCCCCCCCCACCTTCCCCAATCTATCGATAAATACAGAGTGATTACTAACGGGAGTATTGCAACGATATTAAAATTAGAATTAATTGGTGGCAATGATCAATTAGATGGCATAAGAGTGAAAGTAGACTAAAAAATAATATAGAAGTCCAACTACAATTCCGATGAGGACAATTAAATTTCCTAAAAAAATATAACGACCGTATAAATTATACTACGATTTAACTAGGTATGACAAAGTTGGTTGGCGTGTAGGCAAAAGGTTTAACATATGTAGGCAAATAGTTTTGGATATGAAAGGCGTTTCTATTAAATCTTAACCGCAACTTACCGCAACGCACCGCAACTTACCGCAACGCACCGCAACTTACCGCAACTTACCGCAACATACCGCAACTTACCGCATTGTGAGGTATCACTACCCCACCGCAGCCCCACCCCCCCCCCTTTCGTAACAATGAGGATAATGGGATTTGGGTTTAGAGAGCACGTATGCACATGTTTCTAATATGCACATGTTTCTTATATGCACATGTTTCTTATATGCACATGTTTGTTATATGCACATGTACGCAAAATCAACGTAATTACTATACTCATGTGTTGGTTGCATAAACAAATATTTAAAAAAGAGATTAGAGATTTTACAGGAATCTTGGAATGTAAATGCCGTAATTAGTAAATGATTGTCACACGCTTTAATAACTTGTTATTTGGGCTTTTATAAAACGGATGCCAAAAAATTCCAATGTTTTCCTTATTCCATTAGTTTTTTATAATACATATTCTCACTCTGTTTGTAAATCACGTACAATTACATCCACATGTGGAATACTATACCAAATGGGACTTCCCACGATGCATGCTCTACGAAATAATGATATTTTTATTATTCGGAACAGGATAAAATAGACAAAATTGAGGGACCGCGGAGGGTGCACTCTAATACGGACGGAAGGGAAGTGAACTGTACGCAAACGGGGACGAAGATTACAATGCAACCCGTCCGACCTGCAGCGGACATCCGGCAACGGGATCGGACGAGTAGCCTCCGAGATCATCCAATCAGTATAGGCGCCGGACAGTGAGTCGGACAGTGCCATATCCGGGGTAGCGAAGAGTGCATGTCTGACACAGAAGTGAGGATGGCGCGAGGAGGGGAGTGCGAGGAGGGGAGTGCGAGGAGGGGGAGTGGGAGGGGCAAGACACAGAACACTAAAGGATCCACGGCGGACGAGGTCGGAGAGCCACCAAAAGGGGATATTAATCGTGGGCGGACAGAGGTCGCACATCTGTCGCGGAGCAGACCGATTCATGCGCGGACGGGTGACGAGGTTGTCGGACACGGCTCGGATAAGTACGGAATGGAGGTCTCCTCATATCGTAGTATGAAGACTAGGCGAGCGTTCACTCTCGGATCCGAACAGTTGGGTCGTTCGCTTCGTCGCAACGTCGGTCCTCCTCGGATTCATCTGTGCTCATGTCGTCATCAGACCGCGGACTTCTAGTGCTTAGCCGCAACTCATCGTCTCTGGTGATAACTAGCTTCTTCGTTGGACGGGATCCTTGAGGGTCGCGTATTCCATTTTCATCGAGTTCTGGTCTACCTTCGGAGTTGTCAGGTTCGTACGGGGCGAAACGCGACGCAGTCCCCTGGAACCTTTTCTTTCGCTTTACACCTCTTGTTGTTCGTTGGATAACACTTCCCCTTGCAGGACCACTGGACACTCTTTCCCCAGTCGTGCAACTAGATGCACGTGCCGCAGGGTCCCGGATCGACGTAGATGGAACCCCTCTCCGCACGGGCCGGCTGCGTGAAGAAGACGCGGTCAGAACAACGGACTGGCTACCGTTGGTTACAGCAGATCCTACTGCTCGGCGTCTGCGACCCCGGCCGGAGGTCTGCTGCGGAAGGATGTGACCCCTACCAACGGGGGTGGAGAGCAGGGCAGAAGCTGGCTGTTGCTGGTTTACAGCCATACTTCCGGACGTACTAGCAAGGCTTCGAGTTATGGGACGGCGTATTTCCTCAGACGGGGTCTGAACTTCCTGGTCGGCCATCCTCCTTCTCGAATCTTCCTCCGTCATTTCATCTCTCCGGCGATTGATAGGTGGTAAATCCTCCTGAAGAACAGTTCGAATCTCTCCCTCCATGTTCGCCAGGTTCTCGTCGAAATCCCTCTGGCCAAATGACAAAGAATCACTCCAAGGCTGCGAGAAGTCCGCGTCGACGATAGGTATCCTCCGGGCCGGACTACCATCTCCTCTGTCCGACTGTATTTCTGCTTCGTTGATCGGACTCTGAGCTCGACGCTCACCTCCTGCATACGCCTGCCGTCCGACGCGACTATCCTGGCGGAGGATATCTTCAACCGCATCTCGGCGATGTCCTGCGTCGAACATATTGTGGAAGAGCTCGGCAATCCGGACATCGCCACCGTCGTCACCGTCAGATCCTGCGTCGTCCGATCCAGATTCCTCAAAGTCGCTCTCGGGCGGATCGTCGTCCGCAAGTCCGACACCCCCCATGCCCAATCCGCCCTGTCCGACACCATCCATGCGGGCATCGTCCGCCACATCGTCCGCTACATGGTCTCCTCCCCGTCCGACGTCTTCCTCCTCGTCGTCCTCGTCCGGATCCTCGCCATCGAGGTCATCGTCGGAATGAACCTCCTCTAAGCCATACCACTGTGCCGGACGCGGGGCCCGGCGGTGACGAACGAGTCTACTGTTCGTGTAGATATACACGAGGTCCTCCGCTCGTACATGTTTCAATCTATTGCGCACCTTGCTGTGCACGTAAGAGTACATGCTCCAGTTGCGCTCACACGCAGACACGGAGCAAACCTGTCCAAGTATACGTCTAGCTATTGTTTGGAGAGCCCGGGCTCCACCTCCCATTGCGTCCCACCATTCGTGGATAGCAGTGCCGTGCGCCTGGGGATCGGTTGAATCAGCAAATGCCTCCCGATTCTCGAGGAAATCCTGATACTGGACAAGGATCTGGACGTAATTCTCCTCGTTAGAGGATAACTTGCGAAAAACCCGGTTTAAAATGATCCTCGACTCCTCGTGGTTATGAAGTGGCGCCCATCCACGTAGGGTCGGGTTGAGCATCGCACCTGCCCAATGAAGATCTGTCAACATCATAGCCCATCTGTGGTCGAATGCGACCATGGCGTCTGCTGCCAGGTCCGCGTTCAATCTAAACGGATGGGAGGAAAAACTGCGGACGTGGTTCTTCAAATCGTACATCGCCCTCCAAGCTAGGCCCATTGCAGGTGCCTTCCCATCAAAAAGGCGTAATGCCTTCACCACTGGGATGACCATGTATAAGAAGTTATGGCACGTGTTCCAGAAACCGTCCGCACGCACGTACTTCCGAAATAGGCGGACCCTCTTCCCTGCTGAGCTGTTCACATCAGGATAGGTTGCTAAAATACCTGCAAACGCCGGATCGATGACCATTCTCTCAAATGCATTCCGAAGTTCCACAAGACGCTCGATCATAATGAAATTCGTCGCGAACCGCGTCTCAACGGGCAAACGGATGGTCAGATTGGGACACATCCTGCGAAACAAAGCCATTGATGAATGATGATTTCTAACCCATAGACAAATAAGTCTCGCCTTTCTGACTATGTGCTTCACCCAATCCTGCTTCCCCCAATCTTCGAGCAACAGATCCAAGCAATGTGCGGCACACCCTTGAACATAAATGTGAGGATATCGTGTCTCGAGCATCCGACTGGATCCAAGCATGTTCGGAGCATTGTCAGTGCAAACTTGGACCACATGTTGCGGTCCGGCCCGTTCCACAAACGGACGGATCTGAGAAGCGATGTAATCGCTATCTTTGTAGTGTCCCGTCGTGTCTATGGTTCCAAGGAAAACGTCGCCCCTGGTCCCACTCTGGATAACATTCAGAAGAGGACGACTCTGGACGTTGTCCCAACCGTCTGCACATATCGTAACACCGTATTTCTCTGTGGAATTGCCCGTGAGTTCCCTTACTTGTCTCACCATTTCCGCCTTTCTCGCGCTCAACAGTTTTGTGCGAATAGCATTCATCGATGGCGGCAGGTATGCCGGGAAGCGGGCTCGCACTGTTTCCCGAACGGCGTTAATGAAGGCAGGATGCTTAATAACGTTGAATGGGATATTGGCTTCGTAGAATGCCGTCGCCCACACTTTATCTAATCGAAGCTTCGTGGAAGCATTGAATCCTTGCACAAGATTCACTTGACGCATTTCCCTGGGTGGAGAACCCTGGGGTGCCATATCGGGCTCCTGCATAGCTGGCCCATCATTCGCGCGCGCCCCCTCGTTATCGGGAGCTTGAGGTATTACCGGATCTGGGACCCCGTCACCTCCCAAGCCAATGTCATGAACATCATCGGGCTCTCTTCTAGGAACTTCACCTCCGCAGTCTACGAACAACCTCCTCACCCGCGCACTTAGCAACCTGCAAACTTGTATACCGTAGTTACCTGGACCACCTAAAGGTCTGTATCCAAAGTGGGCGAACATTCTATCCCGACGGTACACAATAGTCACATTACAAATTCTACACCTAACCTGTCTCTGAGGCCTCGCACCCACCACGCCCAAGTCTTGCCACCACTGATCCCAGGCATCTACTCTTCGCGGCATGCCTGCGACAGAAAGCAAGAATCTGGAGGGTGAACGCACTATTTAAGGCGAGATGGACCTATTACAGAAATTGCGCCCGACAACGCACTTCTAGCGTCGTTGAACGAGGGTGGAGGGATGGACTTGCCCTGATTATGTTCCAGATCTCCGATGGAGTTCGGACGGTCCGTTCCAGTGGGCTATGCTTGACCCCTTGAGCACACTTGGGTCTCATGCAGAGGAACCTCAGTCGAGACCCCAGAGTCCTGAGACACGCAGTGCAAAGAAGGGAGAACAGAGCCTGGTGAGTCGCATCTTTTATGGCACTCCCCGAGCGTGTCCGGGACCAGGAAGCGGAACATCGCGGAGTTGTTCCGGGTGTTGCGGACGAGGTCGGACGAGAGCGGGATCGATGGCGGTCCAGTAACCAGATTCGATTTTGGTCCGCGTTGTAGGAAAAAGATGGTCAGGATCTGCATATTATGGCAGTCGTGTGCTGACATCGGGGAGGTGGTTCGCACTCCGTGAGATTGGCCCGTGTACGGAGATGGATGAACCACGGACGGGCGGACTACCTGAAATCCGATCGTTTTGCGGAATGTGGTAACTCCGCAATCGGACATGGACGAGGTACCCCGACGGATTAGAGGCTCGGACGTGGTCCGCCGATCGAAACGTGCGCGTTCCGGAATCGGTCGGACGCGACCTCGGGGCAGTAATGCGGCGAAGGCGGACATAGTTGATTACAGGAACGATTAAACAATATCGCGTCGTTCTTCTAGAGCATAGGTCAGGGGTCGGAACTTTGCGAAGCGGAATCCGACTTCGGAAAGGCGGATTGTGTCTGGACAGTGAAAACGGCGCCGGATAATACGAACCCCGCGCATCCGCCCTTTGGCAGGAGATTGTGCCGGTCCGGTATAGCGCGGATGGTGATCCGGTACGGTCGGATAGGGGCAGCAGGCAACGGACGTTCGGATTCAATCCGAGGCAGCGTCGTCCGGCAAAGGGCGAATGGCGGACTATAGTGCGCGAGGTATGCCATGATATATAAACGGGAAGTGCGATAACACAGGTCCCTTTTGATGCAGTTAGCCCGCAAGTTATTGTGGACGAGTCCTCTCCAGTTACAAGATGGATCCTTGTGACATAACTAGTCTAGAGGATGAGGTATTAGAGTTCTTGCTCTCTTGGAATCCCGAGAGGAACGAAGTCGTTGGGGACAGTGATAAGGAAACTGCTCCAGGAGCGGGCAGTGGAGACAAGGACATCGGCGTAGACAAGGTACAAGTATTGGGGGGAGGTCTATGCATTCCAGGTAACGAGGGATGCAAGTGGAAGGACAACAACGAGTACGGGAAGCCCGGAGGAAGTAGTAATGGGAGGTCATCCCCAGCACTGGGAAGGAAGCATTCCACCGCTGCTACGACCGCGATAGGTCCGATACGAAGAAACTCGCGGGGGAGACCAGCCGCATCCGTAGAGACCGAAACTTCAAAGCCTAAGACTTACGTCGAGGAACTGGAGGCGATTTGGCCATCCAAGTACCAGAAACTTAAGAATGACATCGAACAAGCTAGGAAATCTAGGTAGTTACGAAGTAAATAGTGTCCGGTTAAATACGGAGAATCTCCGTTATCGACGCAATGCATTAGCAATTAGACAAGAGGTTGGAAGATGCATGTCTGCTTAGAAACTGCACTGGATGGATATTTCCGAAACAGAAAGGAGATATCAAACTACGGGGGACGTTCGGAATAGCTCCATCATTATAAAACATAAATATACTCTGATCATCGGAAGATCAGCATAATAATAAACGGGGAATAAATATTATAGTAAGGCCGAAAATTTACGAAAATTCTCGTCCCATATACAAAATAGTCAGAGAAAGAGAAGGCCAGAGTTAAGCATTCCAAGATTGGTAGTGAGCAGAATCATTAACAGCTGCAACACTCGTCTATTAAAATCAAGCGTTTTCCCAAAAACTCTGCTGAAAACCCTCCTGTTTGTTCACAATATCCGACATCTCACCGAGATAAGGCATCGTTCTCCAGCAATACCGTTGGAACTCGTAGTCCGTCATTTCGCGAGTCTCGTCACTTTCATGCTCGGAGTGGTCTTCCTCCTCGTCCACCTTACGCTTCTTAGCATCACCGGAGGATCCGCGTGTCGCATTAGGGGATTCTGCATCCGCCCTTATGGATCTACGAGATTCCAACGCTGCGCCTCCCACTTCCATATGCAATGAAACCTGGCCAAGTCCCCTGATTCTATCCCGGCGGAGTGGCGTCGTCCTCGTCCGACTTCCAGCCCTCCACCATCGGGCATGCGCGCATGCACACCCCTCACGCACTCGATCGCTCGATGGACCCCCAGTCCGTGTCCGCACGATCTTCCGACCCTCCTCGTCCCCCCGGACCCCACTTTGCACCACCCGTTCCGCTGGAATGCGCACGCGCATCGGATGCATGATGCCTGTGCAATTCGCCACGGATTGGAACTGCAACACTGCGACTGGGTCCCAAGTTCGACGCCCACAGACGGGTCTCCATGAGGGGCACGGCGGAGAAGTCGGGACACAAGAGGCCATACTCTTCCTGAAACGCGTCGACGGATTCGAGCCAAGTCCGTAGACATTCCTTGGATCTCGGCACATCTTTCGCATGTTGAAACTCCCCTCCCCTTCTCCTCGCTGCATCAACCCACACTGGCAAATCCGCGGATTCGTAGTCCGATCGGAGAAACTCGCTTAGGCACCGGCTACTCCCTTCCATACAAGATGGAGGGCACTCGCGCGAGCAAGCCATCGGGCACGGCTCGAAATGAGTTGAGGTTGGTGCAGGTCAGCGCGCGGAGAATAGACAACGCTACACCACGGAGGAAGAACGTTTTCCGCAATGGTGCTGCATTACCAACGGCGCTCAACACATACAAGAAGGGAGGCGATGATCATCATAGTTCCAAATGGGCATTTAATTTTCCCTCTCAGTTGCAATAAAACTTATAATCCACCTAGATTTGGGATTATGAAATCAATCCCAAGTTGCGAACAGACGTACACGCAGTTATAACAGGGCCGACGGTATAATCATAAAACGTAACACGCTCGATATGTCTAGGGAGTATGATATCATTCATAATACACCCTATCACACGAGTATCACTCGAGAACAGAATTGATAGACGGCCCCGGACATGTAATGGCATCATGAACTTATTAGTGACCACGCATGTACAAGTATGATTACAGTATCATCAATGATTTAACAATTAAAGTTTCATGATTCCAATACTTACGGATTCAATATCATGATAAACCAGCCTTATTCGGCTGCAATGCAGTGTCCGACCCGTTGTCCGACAGGCGCCGGACAATGGTCGACACCAATCCGACCATCGCAGACCTGCAACTACGCTAAACCCTAAGCATTGCAGATCTTGATGTACTAAACTGCGATGTTTGGTACCCTACACCTTAGTGTTTCAACGAACAATATCCTAGGATTCGTCTTCAGAATCCATAAAAGGCCGCAGGTTGAATGCAAATCGGCTCTGGTACCAACGTGGCTGAATATCCACAAAGTTCCTCCACCCCCTGCAAACACAACGGAGGAGTGTGCATGTTCTGTAGTTCTCGATGTCGTCGTCCTCGACCATCAACATCTTCCAGATGATGCCCTCCGAGACGTCTCCCGGGATGGCAGGTAAGAAACTCGGCCTGACTCTCGTCCCCATCTCCACGATCGCCAAATACTCTTCATCGTCGCTAAAGTCAGAATCGTTCCTAAACTGGGCTGGCCCGAACAAGGCGATAGGACTCCCTGGAATCCCAGCACTGTGAGCCATCGCTGAAATGCAGTCAAAGTGTCACGTTTCAACGAGCCGTTACCGAAGTGGAAAATAATGCACCGATTCCTAGAACGACCATGAAGATAAAGCAGGCGTAGCATAGAACGCGCAGTCCATTTGATGGGAGTCCACCGGGATATGTTGCCGGACATCCGAATTCGATATGCGTCGGACCCGAACTCAGGTCGGAACTTGGCCGTCGAAGGTACAATGTCGGGATAGTGGCCGAACCAGGGTCCGACCACGAGGAGGACAGTAGAATGTGGCGGACTTCGTCGGAGCCGACAGCAATCGGATGGCGGATAAGCGCCTTGAGGGATGCCGGAATGCGGACGAGATCACGAAGACCCGTCGGACGACGGGGCATCGATCCGGCGGAAAGCGGATGTCGGATCGGACATCGGACTGGGTATCGGATCGTACAGGGTGGCGCGGACGAAGCGGACTGGTACTGGGGCCCACCAGTATCAGACCACCTTTATCGCAGACGTGGACATCGGCTGTCCGAGGTGTCGCCGGGGCGGAAATGTAAAAGTGAAAATGTTGCCGTAAATATTTGGGCCGTCGCGATAAAGACCGAATGGGACGTCCGGTCGTGACTGTACACCGTCGTGACGTCCCGACATTGTGACGCGAGAGGGGCACGTCGCGACGGAATAGAAAACCCTGCATACATGTCACTTTAAAGTGTGAGAAG